>JAHMML010000038.1:46657-252298 GCA_020341155.1 Eciton burchellii
TATATATATTCCTTATGTCAACGAGTTCCCGACGTTTGGTTGATAAAACAAGGAGTAACAGGATTCTTTATTACATTTAACACTAATACAACTCTTATTGATAGGTTGATCTTTCAGTCTTGCCGATCCAGATTCTTCTGTCGTTCGTTCTATCGTTTGTTCGTCATTCGCCTGTCTTTTGTATGTCTTTCGTTTATTTATCGATTACAAAACTTTTTGATAAAATCAATAATTTTATTTATACCACACTATCATGAAAAGATGTATCTAATAGTTTATCTGGATACATAAATATAAATGTAACTAATATTAATAGGTATTATTAATAAGTATTGATTAACTCTTCATCACTATTCAAAATAACTATTCATTGCAGAGATAACACGTTAATGTAATTATGTGGCAATATATGTGTAATAACACACAATTGTAATATATGATACATGAAATGATGTTGTCAGGATTTGCAGCATATCGAGCCGCGTTTATGGATCAGGACAAGAACGCGAACCGTCCCGATGTTACAAAGCTACGCTGATTTTGAGATTAACGAAGTTAATCGAAATGGAATAGAAATAATGGCTAAGATTTGATCATATCCCGTAATTAACGGTGAGATCGGTCGATGAGCAATAGGGATTAACTGCTTGTTTTTATGTCGTAGCGAGTCTGGAGACCTGGAAGGTTGCTAATTGTAAGTTCAAATTAGGAATTGAAAAAAAACAAACGTTGAATCTTGCTGCTGTATATCGCTGATATCAAGTACGGTATCCAGTGAACGAGTATTCTTTTCTACATAGTATGAACATTGTATTTATTAAGCCGTGTGAAGCACGATTTGAGAGTACTCTTTATTAATCCAAACCCATATCCGAGCAACTTTGTAATGCATTACAGATTTGGCTAACACCAACCTATCGACTGAAGGGTTCTTCAAGAAATATATTAAAATACACTCACGTTAAGTGTCGGAAAATGTTTTCCTCCTTGGAAGATAAGCATCCTTGGGGAATAATATATAAGAATAAGCATTAAAGGTTAGATTTATTAACAAATTAAGCATTGTAGAATGTAATAGGTACGAAACGGAATTATTATTAGTGTTCTCATTGATGATAATGGATGGAGTTTTCTAATTTGAGGCGAATTCTCCTACTGGTCGAGAAATCTGGAAATAATTTGTAAACATACAATGTATCTGTTGAAATCTATCTTTCTAATAATACATCTCATATTATATTGTTTCCGCAATTCTTTTGAAATTGAAATTGAAATTGCAATTCATTGAAATTGAATTGCACGTACTATGGAAAACGTTAAGAAATATCTCCTTTACTTCCTCCGTACATATCTCTGTGCATCTTATATCTAAATGGTCAATAGAGCATGATACGATTCGAAAATCGCATGATTTTGAGAAGCAGTTAGAATGCGTCGTCACAATTTCATTCATATATTTACAATATATTCATATATTTCCAATTCTTGAATTCTCGTCTTAAAGCAACCCATAATCCTTTTCTATTAAATCTAATCGTTCTATTTGTAGAACGTATAATCATTTTCTCAAAAGATGTTAAAGTCTGCTTTTTGTTATAAATTATTACAGTTTACAGCATTTCGATCTAGACATTGCACAAAGATTTCACTAACAATATGCAACAGCGTATCATTCGTTTCAACAATTTGCGACATAGCAAATCTAAAGCGTATGCAGTTAGAAAAACATGACTTATATAAACGAACATTAATGAGAGTGTCTAACCAATTCAATATGTGTTAGCCTTATAATGGACGTCGGTTGCAATGCGGTCGAAGGCATGAAAATGGACTATAAATAGCGGCCATGATGCGCCCTATAGGTATATTCAACTGCGTGCATCATATATCATATACATGGTTTGTCCATTCACAATCCAAGCACATCGGTTTGGATATATTGATTTAACCAAACTGATGTGCACCGAGTGAAACCGAGAAAGATGTGATTGCGTATTGCATAATGTGAAATGAATGAACGTTATGCGTAGATGTTGGATATATATTGTATACATAGTACTACAACGTCCTGCGCCGTTGTTCGATCCCAAATTGCCATTCTTGTTTGTCGTTACATTATTCCTTTGTCAAATTCCTTTTATTTATTGCCTTCCATATCCTCGTGCCCTATATTGTTCTTGGTCTTCCTCTCTTTCGTTTGTCCAAAGATACCCTTTCGATTCGCTTGTCGAGTCTATTTCCATCCAATCTTTGCATAAACAGACTCGTTGTATGTCCTTTGTACGTCAACTATTATCAAACTATTATCGATCTATTATCTTCTATCGGTTGAGTTCGCGATTTTTTCATGTTGACTTTCACTCTTCTTGAAATCCTCACTGATCGTCGAATAGCGTCCATTTCCGTAAATTCTAACACTCTCTTACTCCTTTCGTTTATTCTCTATGTTTCGCAGTCATAGCATTACACTTTACACATATGCTTCGTAGACTTTCCTCTTTTTCATGATGCTCTTACTTCACAAAATACTCAGATATGCGATTATCCATCTCTTTATTATTCTATTGCATATTATTTAGTCTCCCGTCCTTTATCGACTCAAAGTTATTCACAAATATATATGTTCCTTGTAAGTTCTGACTTCATGTTGCCATTCAATATCAGATTTCTTGCATGCGCTTCAATGCAGAGCTATTTAATTCCTTGGATATTGTTCTGTATATACTCAGCGCATTTCTCCGTGTTCATTAGATGTAATCCTCAATTAATTTACTTACCACGTATCCCATATCTTCCCTATGATTTGCTATTACTGCCTGATCGTCCTGATCGCAAAATAAAGAGTGTATCGGCATTGTTCCTCTTTCCACATTCATTGACCTTTCCGTTTCCATTGGGCTAGATACTTCTATCTTAAAGAGTGTTGGTGTTATACAGTATTCCTGACGTAGTCCATTTCATACAGGAACATCCGCTTCTTAGTTGTTGCTCAGCTATGATATTGACAAGGATCATCGAGATCAGTGAGCAGTAAGACGAAAAGTAAGAGCATCCTGACCGTAAATCGTGAAAACGGTGAAAGTATATGAACTTTACGGAAGATGACACGTAAACGGTGATATGTAAAATAAATAAAACAGTGACAGATAATAATGCAGGTAATTGAAAGGAAAATAATACAGATAATGGAAAATGCTAGTTGAAAAATTGCTAAATTCATACACATATAAGACGATTAAGAAAGATGATTAACGATGAAGCATGCGCGATGGACAGCTTTCAGATAGTATAAGATGAACGACTATCGGAATCGAGCATCATCGGCTTGTCCGTAAATGATTTAATCGCTATGGAAAACGTCTCCAAATAATAAAGGTATTGATCTATGATATATACATATATACATATAATATAAATATAAATATATACATATTTGATCCTTATGAGGTAAAGGTATAAGAGCTCGAACGTATTGATTCGAGTGGAGTCTGTTACTGTATATCGTATATTATATTATCGTTAAACTAAATTACATTTCAATGGAAGTTTACTTTCTTACCACATATCTAATTAAATAAATATATTTATAACAATCACATATTAAAGTTTTAAAATGAAAATTATAATGAAATTTTAACAAACATCATTAATTACAAACGATTAATTACTTCTATCATTTTTCAACAATATATTTATATATTTATATCTACATTAAGAATTATATTTTTATAGTCATTTATATTTATATTAATATCTATATTTATATTTGTATTTATATGTATTTTTATACACATTTTTATAAATATAACGTATTTATAATGTATTTATAACGTATTCTAATGTATTTACAATATATTTATATATATATATATTACTTTAAAGGTTTATACGACTTTCTATCTTTCCTTTCTCTTCTATTTCTCGCCCAACTATTACCCTTCCCTAAACCCATCTTATCCCTCTATTTCTCTATTCATTCCCAACCTAAACTTTTTCTTCTATCTTATCTTTATAAAACGATCCTATTGGAGGAGCTGGCATCATCCATGTTACGTGACGGCGCGCGAGATATATTAATACAGTCGTTAATTCACTAATCTTTCACTTCAGGTGAGATATTAGGCAGAGACAGTAGCGAAACTATTTCGATGAGAACTCATGTTACTAACACGGCGGCATCGATTAAATATAACTTGCACAAGCGGATTTCGTGCAGATTAAGGAACCATAAGAATACATCCGATTACATATAAAATAAGATATAAATAAGATAAAAATTATAGCATCGAAATGGATCAAGATTTCTATTTGCCCAGTGTGTGGCTTAGCGACCCAGTCAACGACGAAGCGTTACAAGCAGTCCTTGCTGAACAAATATCACAAAATGACATACAGGCAAGATCGCAAATAGATAGTGACAGTATTAATAACGACAGTATTAATAATGACAGTATTAATTCGACGATGACTATATGATACTTGATCTTGATAAGCAGAAGAATGAAGAAAGCATTCCTCTTGAAAATGTGGCAGAAGAAGAAGAGAGAAGAGAAATATTAGTTGAAACCATAAACGAAGAAGAGCAGCGTGCTTTCGAACACGCAGGAGATGTATCGGATATCGCTCATAGGAAACTAAGTCCACAAAAGTCCTTGGCACAAGAAAAGGCAAACGGTAAGTCAATCACTATCATATATATCGAATGCGTACTACGATATGTTACATATATGCTAGGTGTATATATATATATATATGTATATACATAACTCGTACAAAATATATTCATAAATGTGATAATTTACTGCTTATATCTTACTTATATTAAATAATATAAATAAAATATCTCGGCAGAGATATAATGAAGACAATATATGTAAAATAATGAACAATTTGATGTTGCAGGAAATGCCAGCATTGACAAGAGAGATAAACCTCGACTAGCCGCTCATCAGTTAACGGAATGTGAAAAACAATATCACATAACACCATGTATTACACGGAAGACTTACCAGGAATTGGCTGACCATATGAATTTACCGAAACGAAAGATTGTGATTTGGTTTCAGAATAGGCGCGCAAAAGAGAAGAGATTGCTTCGAGCAGAAAGACGAACAAGTTTGTTTTCGGCACAGATAAGACAGATATCCAAACCCATCAATGGTGATGGAGACGTATATCCACCATGCATTAGGACCAGCGATACATCTACGCAAGAATATGGAAAAATAATTACCGCAAAAATAGGTGAACGAAATATACTGTATCGAACGTTAATTATGCGTTAATTATGTCATTAATTATGCGTGCAGTATTACGAGACAACTAAGCATATCAATGTCGATTTTGCGCATCACTGGTAGTCATAGCGCAGTTAATTTTACCTTCAACACGTGCGACATGGTAAAGTTAATCATCTCGTGAACAACTTATTAAATATTCCTGGGCTCACATGCTCGAATTTTCGAAGCTCGAATTTTCTGCAACATCAAATTGTTTTATAGGCGATATTACGTTGCATAACGCGTTACGCAAGGCGAAATTACTGGCGAGATTCTTTCGCGATCTGATGAAGCTTTTAGCGGAGAACTTACGCAGCGGTTATTCTGATTGTATAAATAAACATGACAGATGACAAGAAACATGTATTTCTGAAACGAAATGTATTTACGAAATGTATTTCTCCCATAACATGCATCAATGGACCTATATAGTCAATTTGAGACCAGTTTGGCCATGTTTATCATACTGTGATACACAATATCAAACCTGAAACATATCCCACAAAGATTCTAGGAATTGTTAATTCTGCCGCAAATTCCATAATTCTATAATCCAAATTCCGATGGCCATAATCGACCATCGGTGACCCTAATATGCCCGTATTGATCATTTTATGACACTTTCGATAATACTTAGCGTCTTGTACCACATATGACAAAATCTTACGTATCTCTCTACACTTGAACGGAACTGTGAATAATGGGTCAAATATGGCTTCAAGTGGTCATACTAGATCATGATACGATACACGGAACAGTTTTAAGCCATCTTCTTTGTCCATATATGATTATTCTGAGTAACTAGTGTTACGTTCCGACGAACAAAGACGTGTAAACGCGTCGTATACGTGACCTACGAATCTTTGTAGTTAAGCGCGAGCGATTACGACAAGAATTTAATCCCGAAATATACACACGCACAAAGGAAATTCTCGGAAAATAGATATTGGACGTAACATGTATAGATTTTTCTTAAGTCGTACCTTGATCGGTGAGAACCCGTAGACTGCCTGGATGCGCTGATTATAATCACGAACGAATATATGTATTGACTCCGATGGAAAGTAGAAAGAAATAATACTCGGGGTTACAATGAAACAAGTATATTTGGAATAAGAGTTACATTCGCGCTCGGAATACCAAATATATATATATATATATATATATATATATATATATATATATATCATAAGAGAAGTGAACGACTGAGTGAGTGAGGAATAAAAGAGGCGTGCACGATCATCCACGCGTCCCTATATACCTGCAGGGATCTCTTCGAATCGTCATAACAATACCCGCGTGTATCATCAAAAAAACGATTGTAGCGAGACATAAGACGATGCACAAGTTCGCGGAGGCGGCGGTAACGGCGGACGCAACAATGCACAAGGCGATGCGCAAAGATATTGGAAGTGGACGAAACAGCGTACATAACACATAACATCATCTAGTTTATCGGAACTGATAATTCTGGCACCACATTGCCCATGCGAGATATTCTTGATTACAATGGATCATTTGTTTTCATAACTTACATCAATGGACCTATATAGTCCATATGAGGCCAGTTTGACCATGTTTATCATTCTGTGCCATACAATATCAAACCTGAAACATATCCCACAAAGATTCTAAGAACTGTAAATTCTGGCGCAAACTTAGTCACAATCAGCCATCGGTGATGCTATTATGCCCGTATAAGCCATTTTAAGACACTTTCGACCATTCTTAGCATCTTGTGTCACATGTGGCAAAATGTGATTCATCTCTCCGTATTTGAACGTTACTGTGAATAATATGTCAAATACGATTTTAAGTGATAATACTAGAGCATAACACGACACACAGAACACTTTGAGGCCACTTCATTATCCATATATGTCCATTCTGGGCAATAAGTGCCAAACGTGACCATATCTGACGTAACATCATCTTGTAAGTCGGAACTGATAATTCTGGCACCACACTGGCCATGCGTGATATTCTTGATTATAATGGATCATTTTTTTCTATAACCTGCTTCAATAGACCTATAAGATCCATATGAGGCCAGTTTGGCTACGTTATCATAGTGTGCCACACAATATCAAACCTGAAACATATCTCACAAAAATTCTAGCAACTGTTAATTCTGGGGCAAACTTGGCCATAGTCAGCCATCGGTGATCATATTATGCCACTATAGGCCACTTTAAGATACTTTCGACAATTCTTAGCATCTTGTGTCACAAATGGCAAAACTGGTCGTATCTTTCAACAGTTGGTCGGAACTAGGAATAATGGGGCATATTTGGCCATAATTGTTCATACTAGACCACAAAACAACGTACGGAACAGTTTCAGGCCTACTTTTTTATCTATATATGTCTATTCTGGGCAATGTGTGTTATTCGTGATCATACCTGACATATCATCATCAAGTTTGTCAGAATTGGTAATTCTAGGCCCACATTGGCTATGTGTGATATTCTTGATCATATTTGATCACTTTTTATTATAATTTGCCACAATGGACCTTTATAGGCCATATGAGGCCACGTTTGACCATGTTTATCATACTATGCCACACAATGTCAAACCTGACACATGTTGACAATGATTCTATGTTAATTCTGGATCACAATTGGCCATCAGTGATCATATTATGCTATTATAGGCCATTTTAAGACACTTTTGTCCATTTTCAGAATAGTGTGCCACATATAGCAAAACCTGACGTATTGTTACGTCCCGACGAACAACCACCGTATATGCGTCGTATACGTGGGCTACGGATCTTTTTAGTTAAACGGAAACAATTACGAAGAGAATCTTAAACCCGAAAAATACTCACGCACAAAGGAAATTCTCGTAAAATAGATATTGAAAGTAACATATGAAGATTTTGTTAGGCCGTACTTTGATTGAGAACCCATACACTGTCTAGATACGCCGTTGTTGATTGGATCGTTCTTGACCCGTTACGCCAGACTGTCTTCATCAGGGAGAACTGCTAGGCTGTCCGGATACCCCTATGATAGTAAAATCTTATAGAAGCACGAATTCGCGATAATAATCATACTCAATCATTTTGAAAGACGCATTTCGATCATTATACGATATTACATTGGAATTAAATTTACACACCATATATATTTCCAAAATAGACGTAGATTTAGTGCCTTCGACTTATATAAAGAAAATTTTACAGGAATTGTTTTATAATTCTCCTACCAAAATAATTTTATGCGACAACCCTGTGACTATTCCCGACCCATCCGATAGAAATAAAATAATTCTCGAAAATTATGCTTCAACCATCGCAGGCCATAAAAGTATAACAAAGACGTATAAAGGAATTCTGTATAATTATTTTTGGTCAGTTATGAAAACAGAAATATAAAACTTTATACAGAAATATCGAAATTGTCAATTAAAAAAGTTAGTTCGTGTAAAAATTCGACAATGTTTCTCACGGACACGCCAGATACCGCGTTCGATAAAGTCTCAATGGATATCGTGGGACCGCTGCCGACGACCGACAGCGGATACACATACAAACTCACGACATAAGATCTGCTGACTAAATGTTCAGTGGCGGTACCATTGAAGCAGGCAACGTCATCGGAAATAGCGCTCGTAGGCGCTCGTAAAAGAGTTTATCAATCCGTATATCGCGCCGAAAGCTTGGATCACAGATCAAGGTTCGAATTTTATAAATAGCGTGATGCGTCATATGGCTCATAAGTATAAGATTTCAAAATAGAAAATCACGGCATACCGACCCCAGTCTAACGGGTCAATTGAACATTCACATCACATATTAATGGAATATCTAAAACAATGGTCCCGAAAGCACGACTGGACATTAACACGTGCGATGAAAACGTATAACACCAGCGTTCACAAGGGAACGCCGCACGAATTAGTGTTCGGCAGAGCGGCAAGAGTACCCATCAGCAGTATATTACCGGACAACAATGACAACGAATCGTACTCCGAATATGCGACAGCATTATTCAAGCGAATATTCGTCGCTCAAGCGACAGCTCGAGAAAATCTAAAACGAGCGAAAATCAGATGTAAGCGATATTACGATCGAAAAACAAATCCGCAGATATTTAAAGAGGACCAATATGTATATTTGTTAAAGGAACCATCGAAGGATAAATTCGATGAACAATACACAGGGTCGTACACAATTTTGGAAATTTTAGAAAATAATAATGTAAAATTAGCATAAGCGAACAAAAATTGTGCACGGCGATAAATTAAGGATGTCTAAAACTCAGCCGACTGACCCTTCATGATTAAACACCGTCATCTTCAATTGCGGCTAACATTTGCACATCTTTGCCGTACGGAGCAGACACAGGATACATTTGCATATCTAACACTGTTCGCCGACGTATGCATGATGGCACATTATTTTTGGACGGCAGCGCAATTATTTCCTATTGTAATCGAGTATCACCGAGCAGCACGGCTGCCGGCAAAATCATTTACGATTGATGGGCGCTGTGATCCATGAAACGTAGAATACGATGTTCGTACGAGCCACCGCTGGAACCATACTCAAAGATTACAGTATCTCAATCGAACGCACGTCATCACAATTGTTTCTCTCTTCAAGCCAACGATGCGACACCAAACGAGGAGAATGTCTGCATTCGCAAAATGAACAGACCTTATGGCCGGATGTAAATAACTGCCAATTCGATCCATACAACGTTTCATATGATGGCACGGCAACGTTATTACCAGGAAACAATCACTCAATGCTGATTGACTTCGCAGTAACAACGCAGGAAACAAATCTTTCATTAAAAATCACCACCGAATTTAATTGTTATGGCTATATCAGGATAACACACCGAACTTTTCAAATTGGAGATGCAGCGAGATCATGCAAGACGCAATACGGAGTATCGTCACTTTTTTCTCCACCTTGGCAAACTAATTAAAGCGGGGCAAGTGAACCAAAACAAAGAACACCCACAAATAGAAACCTATCCAACGACAGAAGAACTAAGGCTTAGGTCCTCTTCAGTGTCCGAACATCATCGTCCCGCCTATAAAGTGCCATAAAATATCAACATTATGGATGGTGAAAAGTTTGATTCAACTGCGCAAATATTCATAATGCAAATTGTAATGCCGATATAGAATACAGAACCTTAAAATATGTAGTATGGAAGAAAGAGATTATCGATAGCGGCATGTATCAAAAGCTTTTGTAATTGGAGAAGCCGACGCGCACGTGCGTGTGTTTGGACGAATGCGTCCAGAACAAAGGACAACCGCGGAAGAAACCGTTGACATTCGCGTTGACGTGATTCATCCAGACCGAATGATAATATGTGATTGGCCGACAACTCTGAGATCTGTGGCATCACTTTTGGTTATAAAAAGGGTAAACATAGAGTGTGGCAGAAAGAGAGTAAAGATAGTAGCGATAGCAATGCGAGAGTAACGACGATGAGAATAGACGATGCGTGCGAAAGTAGATGATGAGAGAAGAAGAGTAAAGGAGTGACAGTGCGTGAAATCAGAGCAATAATAGTCGAATAATTGTAAAGTCGTTAACGGCGAAGGCTATAGAGTTAGCTTAGTCTATCGAGATATCTTTGCGTTGTATCCTTGTGAAGACGAATAAAGACTTTCTTTACTTATTGTTCCATCAACCTGAGGCGTCGAAAACCCATCATACTTAATAGTTCCGTCAGAATAAAAATATATCCTACAAATATACAAAAATACATAATCTCTAGAATTAAGACATAGAGTATAAGTATATGTGAAATACTAAAACTTTAATATTTCTCTTTAAGGAGGAAATATTACGTCCTGTTACATCCGTTTCCACCATCTTTACGCATTGTCTTATGCATCGTCTCAGCTATTTAGATTGTATGCGCGAGTGTGGTAATCCTCACTCGCACTTCTCTGGACGTGTGTATATAAGAACGTGTGTGTAGCCGAGCGGATTGACTTTTTCCTTACTTATTAATTTCTTCACTTTTCTTTTTGTAATCAGTTATAATATGTATTTATATTTTGAGCGCGAGTGTAATTCTTATTCAAAATATACTTGTTTCATTTCAACCTCCAATATTATTTCTTTCCACTTTGTATCGACATAAATAAATACATATATTTGGTCGTAATTATTATCACGAATTCGTGCTTCTATAAAAAGATTTTACTATCATCGAGGTGTCCGGACAGCCTAGCAGTTCTCCCTGGTGAAGACAGTCTGGCGGTAATAACGGGTCAAGGACGATCTTATCACGAGCGAAATGGATAATGCAAATGACGGAAAACTGTGTATTATAGATTTGCAAAATAATAATGTGTGAGAGATATCTGGGGCGGATATCAATGCAGCAAAGCCGAGTGTAGAACAAATGGAAAACAATCTTGACATTGTTTATGTTCATTGTTTATACGCATCAAAAGCTCATTATCGGTTTAAGCGTAATTTGTTTGTTGGTATGCATGCAAGTGAACACGTCACGGACAGCGGAAGGACAGTCGCAGAAGAAAGAACCATTGACGCTCAAGGATTAAAGGATTAGGTATTTAATCCGGATTAGAGATATATATGCGGCATTTGGCTGATAGAAAGGTATCGTTAACGTGCAATGACGCGAAGCGTCTTGAAGTTATGTATATCACGAGCGAGAAAGTTGCTTTAGAAGAACAGTAGGACGCGCAAGTCGTATTAAGACAAAGGAATTTTATGTTCCGCTAGTAAGAAACTGCGAACAGTATGTTACGAAATTCAGTTAGCAAAATGAGGTAGCTAGCATTGCGAGAGACATGGCATCCTAATAGATGAAATTAAAATGTTCCACATTATCTTCACTTTGCGGCATTAATAATGCTTCATTTCCAGCATAATTTCCATTGTATCTATGAATTCCATTGTATATATATTCAATATGTATGTAATAAGTAAATTTTATTGTCACAATACCTATTAAATATTGAAGTACTGAATATCCATGTATATACTGTCATGCTTATATGCATATATGCATATGTAGTATGAATATCCATATTCAGTTTGGCAAAAATATAATGTATGAAATGTTAATTGCTTGAGAAGAAATAATCTTGTAACAAATTCTGCTGATTAATAAAATATCATTTATGATGCTTAGCAAACAATATTACTA
Source organism: Eciton burchellii (assembly GCA_020341155.1). Lineage (NCBI taxonomy): Eukaryota > Metazoa > Arthropoda > Insecta > Hymenoptera > Formicidae > Eciton > Eciton burchellii. The sequence continues at coordinate 59,097 of JAHMML010000038.1, forward strand.
TCTATATACTAATACTAATGGAATATAATTTCAGATAAATGTAAAGCAGCAGTTTGTATTTATATTCAGGTTCAAATGTTTACTTGAAACTTATTTATATAAGAATTAAGATTAAAGAAATTAAAAATAAAATTAAAAATGTTAAAGAAATTAAAAATTTCTTTCCTGAAATATTTTACAAAGAACGGAGATAATTTTGGTATCTCCGTTCAAGCTAAACAATAATATAATAACACTCTTTCACTTTCTCAGTTATTTTGGTAATATGACTAAATCAGCTGTTCGTAAAATTTTCAAATATAGATCAAACATTTGCGATCTTGCAAGATACATCGCATAAATAATATCGATTAAATGTCATGTGCAACATTTCTTGATAACTTTCTTAACATCATTCAAAATATGAAAGTACATACTTCCTTTCTTGAATATGAACACTATTGTCTTTCCATGATTTCATAAGAGATATTAGAAGCACCTCAAATTAATTGCCTAATAAAACTAAATCTGTGCTACTTATCTATCATATCGAATGTTGCAGTATTACATCGATTTCTGTCGAATTATCATTGACATTATATGTCTCTCATGTGATATCTCTTGAGAATACTTGAATTAGAGATATAATTACAGATATTTGTCTTCCGTGAATATATCTGATTTTCTACGTCATATGCTACAAATCGTATATAATACATCGAACGTTATACATCCTACACCTCATATCATACATTATATTATCATACATTCGTCATACGTCACACTTCGTACCACACATTAAACGTCATACTTAATACAATATACATTATGCAGCATACGACACGCAATAATCAACATACATCATGTATCATTCAGTATACGACACAGAATATATAATATATATAATATATATAATACATCATACAGCGTATATCATACAGCACACTTCACAGCATATATCACACATCATATAGCACACAGCATACAACACGCGGCATATATCATACATGATAGATTACACAACACACAGCATGTACCATACATCATACATCATACAACATACGTCGTACATCGTGCATCGTATATCTTACATCTTACATCATACAACATACATCGTGTATTGTACATCATATAACATACAGCATAAATCATATATGATACATCATACAATAAATAACATATTTCATAAATTACGCATCATACGCCATATATCATTATTCATCATACATCAAATATCTTATCTATCATCCATCATATATCAGATTATATATCATATATCATCACATTTATCTATTGGATATATTTAATAGTGCGCGGTTTTATTCTTCTTCCTCTATATTGAATTTGCCACAGCTGCCGTAGTGAATGTCTTTGAGAAGGTTTGCTCTCAATTCCATCCAAACGATTTCTTCTTAATCTTTGCTTAGCAATATTATCTCTGCTTGATTCATCGTATTTGTTAGCAGAGCTATCTTGAACTAACTATGCTGCAAAATCATCTTCTTATGGCCTACCCTCTTGATCCATGAAAACAGTTTCTCCGTATGACTTATCTCACACACTTCAATTTCTTGTAGTCGACGTTTCATTTTAGAAGTTTTCACTTATATATCCAGATTTTTCAGATCTAGCAGCTTCTCATATATAAATATATATATATATATATATATACATATGTAGGATATGGGAAAAGAACCGTTAGTAACGGTATTTGTTGTAACGCTTGTAAAAAAAGGAAACGTTAGAAAGGTAGGAACAATTAGTTAAGGTGCACGTAGATTAGAAAGCTGTACCCAGGTCAAAGGTCAAATAGGCAACTCCTGGCGTAGAGATGATATGATCTGACCGAATCAAATTGATATGTAACGATTGGCCGATGGCCCTGAGGTGAGGCGCCGCTCCGGGTATATAAAGGGCGAGCAGAGCAGAAGAAGAACAGACGCAGACGAGCAGACGGACAGAAGAAGAACAGACGTAGAACAGACGGACGACGACAGACGACAGACGTAGAAGAGATGTAGAGGAGAAGAAGAGCAGACGTAGAAGAGACGAGGAGAAGGTGCGAGCCAACGATGTGTACCAGGGAGCGGTAAGAGAGTCTCAAACGGCGAAGCTTTAGAGTCAATCGGCCTATCAGCAAGAGTTGTACCTGTGAAACAGAATAAAGAATCTCTCTACTTCTTGTTCCATTAATCTAGCGTCAAAACCCATTCATTTAACATCCGTAGGATATATAATCGCGTAGGAATATATAAACCCCGCTGTATTCCCTACATATTTGGGGACTCCTGTGGGATCATTTATATCTGTTTCTACACATATTCCAATACTATACAGATATATGAGATAATATCGATTAAACATTTCACCCTAATCTGTATTTCTAAACAATGTTCAGTAATGAGCTCACTCGGATGATAGATACATTAGCTGTGAGTATAGCAAATATTATTCTCCTAGTCCACTTTGATATCCGTTCTATCTAAAATCTCGGAATACAATGACTTCTCACGCATAGAGTGAGTTTACTTTATATCTGTATATATATGTATATATATGTATCTATAAATACATGATATGTATTATCTATAGATGAGATAGTACTAGAATGTATGCGGCGTAGGAGAAATAATTCCGTAAACGCACTGTAAAATTTGAAAGAATTCTAACAGGATTTTAGCACAAATAGCGTAATTTCTCATAGAAAAAAGAACATCTCTTGAAGAAATATCAAGAACAAGCAATTCTAAAACTAAAATAAGTGTGACTGAGAAAATAGTTCCGGCGTAGAAATGAAATTGTTACTAAATAAGATAAATAACAGATAGTCATTAAAGATAGTTACATACCGAAAATAATTGCGTGTATAGTTATGATATATTCATAATCGAAAGTTATATAAATGCTTCTTTCGTTTCCAAAATATTAGTATTGATATAAATATTGTAAAATAAATAAATAGTGTATCGATAAATAATGAAATTTGTACAAATACTAATATGTGAAGTATTAGCAAATATTTTATTGATACGATAATCAAATACGTGCAAACTATAAATCTATCACTATCAGTATTATTTATCAAAGTATATTTCATGCTGAATATTTATATCATTCGTATTATATGAAATTATCAAATAAGAAATTGATAATTAAAATATATTAATCAGAAATATTTAAGCAACTAGCTTTTTATTTCATCATATTGGATTAGCAATTGAAATACAACAGATTTTCTGTACATTGCAGATTTCCTTTTTTATTAATATTACTATAATTTGGAATAATTATTATATTAGATATATTATATTATATTATATATTATATATATATATTATATTATATTATATATTATATATATATATTATATTATATTATATATTATATATATATTATATTATATAGCTATTATATTAGATAAACTATTTAATTGTAATTTTTTATTAGAAAATTCGATATTTGAAATATATATACTAAATGTATATTTGCAGATATGAAATGGTGATTAATGTATTTCATTTGCACGATTTGCAAAAAATTTGCGACTCTCAGGTATATTATAGAAGATTTATCCAGACTGAGTGGTTTCAATATTAATGGAATTTTAACTATCTTTGTTTCGGGGCATGGGAGAGAGCATCTTAAATGAATTTTAAAGAACGTATATGCACATACATACATGTATACATGCAGATGTTGCACAAATTCTTAACGTTCATTGAGTTATTAATAATAATTATTTTATCTATAACGTTCTCCCCGGCAATGGAACATGGCTCAGATAACTACAATTCTAAATCACATAAAGATCCGGTCGACGCTATTTAAACGAATCAATTCGTTTCCCGTCATATTGAAACTATTCGAAAAATTATTTCAGAAACAAATACCGTCATAGTAGAGAAGAGACTAATACCTAATCATCAATATTTCGTAGCTTCGCTTTCCTAGCAAACATATAACAGTTGAACAAATCCACAGAATTATAAATAAAATTAGTCTTTGAAGCAGGGAAGTATGGCTCTGCAGTGTTTTTTGACATTTCGCAGGCTTCCGAAAAGATTTGACATAATGACCTCCTGTTTAAAATCCAGTAACATTTACCAGAAAAATTACATGCTTTACTCAAAAGTTATTTTAGAGAAAGCTGTTTTTCATCAAACAACATGATGTTATGACAAAGATCCGCGTAATCAAATCAGGAATGCTTTAGTGTCCTTTGTGTATTTCTGAATTCGTGTTCTAGAGATTTACTAACAAACGTGAATATCTCCATTGGCATATTCACGGATGATACGGCAGTTCATACAATACATAGGGCGCAAAGTAAAACTGTGAGTGTCATCAATATATTTGTACGGAGCGCTCATAAGATAGATGTGAAGATAGCGTCGATTAACCAGAAGATAGAAATCAGTAGCAATATTTGTTTAATGCGTACGGCTCAATATATTAGAGCAGGTGCCCCAAAGTTAAAGAAAAAAGCGATTCGATTTCTATCTTTATGTGATAACGTAATCTTAGGCAAGTTTAATGCGATTATAATTTATGAACAATAGCAATTACTAGATTTGTATTCATATCGTCACACGTACGCTTGTGAAGACTAGTTGCCCATCGGTATAGATTTATTAAATACTGTTGAAATTATAATCAATGTTGAAAACGTTATCAATGGTCTAAAATCTATTCAGGGAAATAAAAAAGCTCGCGTGACATGTCTAAGTTTAGATTTAAATAAAGTTAATAATATAAAAGTGACGCATTTACTGAATATTAAGCAGAGAGCCATACTAATACATGCCATTATAATACATGCATGTAACCATATTAGTACATACATTTATATTTGCCATATCAAACCAGATATATATTGATAACGTTCAGATCTGATAAAACAAGGATAAACTTGGACATAATAGATCATATTTGATCATATCTAGGTACATTGAATATATAGATTATAGATCATTTTAGAACACTTTTGCCACTATTTGGCATAGAGCGCTACATAAAGTGCAGAATTTAAAGTGCAAAGTTGGGCGAAACCGGTAAAACTGGACATCATTGGACATACTTGGCCATAACTGAGACTTTATAGATCATATTAGTCTACATTTGACTATTTTAGTCATGGTGAGCCATGTGTGACCCAACATGATATACTTTGTCAGAATACCAAATCTATCAAAGTTAAGACCGAGATATTTATTAGCTCGCTTTAGCCTTAGCCATTGCAGCATATATAAATGCCCATTATGTCGTTTTCATGATATCAAAACTCATTTTCTACTGCTTTATAACCCGCGCTTATTTTCTTCCTGAACTTTCGCGATATTTTGTTTCGCATGGACTCTAATTTCGCCGTGATCTCCTTGAAATGCGGAGATTCACACATCGACCTGTGCATTTAACTCCTCTCTTTCTAATTATGATAGTCGATTGCTCCCTAGCATACAGGCTACTCATGGTCTAGAATGAACAATTATGATTAAGAATATCAAGTATAGTTTAGTTTGCCCTAGCTTTACCAGTTGGTCAGACATACCAAAGTTTGTCAGAACTTGTAATACTTGAATAAATATGATCTAATTTGTCATATTTGGCCATTACTGGAAATACTGGACGTTTATCATATCAGGCCATATTTGTCCATACTTGGCACAGTACGCCTATCATGGCCAAACTTGCCGTATTTCTCTAAAGTTGGTTAGAATTGGAAATACTGTGTGATACTTGGCTTCACTTGTTATTCTCGAGGATAATTGATCATTCTTAATTGGCCATGCTGAACCATAAGCCATATTTTGCTATGACTGTTCATCTTGGCATAATGTACCATACATAACCGAACCATATTGACGAAGTTGCTTATAATTAGAACAGAATTGCTTATAATCGTGCAAACTAGGTCATAATTGGTCATACCTGGCCATAACTGGATATATATATATTGGACTATTATTTTAGACCATTTACAGACAATTTCGTCCTTATATGGCACAGTATGCCACATATGGCAAAACGTAACATACCTTTTCAAAGTTGGTTAGAACTGGTAATACTGGAGCAAATTTGGTTATAATTGACCATATTTGAACATTACTGAAAATAGTGAACATTAATGTTAGACTATATTTCACCATTCTTATCACAATGTGCCGTACATGGCCTAACATGATATACTTTACCAAAGTTGGTCAGAACTGGTAATATGTGAGCAAAGTAGACTATACATGAGATATTTGACCATAATTGATTATCCTATATCATAACTGGCCATATTGGATCATTTCAGGTCATATTGGTCCATGTATGTTCAACTTCGAATAGTATGTCATACATAACCAAAACTGACATAGACGAAATTGATTAGAAATGATAATACTATGGCGTACTTGGCTATGATTGTTTATTCTTATTCATAATTGGATAGTGGTCAAAATTGAACATATTGGACAATTATAGATTGGACATTATTGAAGGAGAATTTTACCTGGCATAGTATGCCATATTTTGCAAAATTTGACATAGCTTTCCAAAGTTGGTCGGTACTGATAATATTGGACTAATGTGGCCATAACTGGTCATTCTTGGGCAAAACTGGACATATTTAGACTTTATGAGTCATTTTAGGCTACATCTATCCATACAAGACACAGTGTATCATACATGGCAATACCTAATAAAAACATATTTTACCAAAGTTGGTGAAAACTAGTAAAACTAGGCTATACTTGATATTCTTGACCATAATTGTTCATTCTAGAACATGAGTGGCCTGTGTGCTAGAGCGCAATCGATTATCATAATTAGAAAGATAAGAGTTAAATGCACAGATTGACGTTCGGATCTCTGCATTTCAAGAGGATCGCGGCGAAATTAGAGTCCACGCGAAAGAAAATATCGCGAAATATTCAGGAAGAAAATAAGCACGGGTTGGAAAGCGATAGAAAACATTGAGTTTTGATATCATGAAAACGATATAAGCGACGAAAACAACATGGCATTTAGTATGCGCTGCAGGCGTTAGGGCTGAGGCGAGCTAATAAATATCTCAGTTTCAACAAGAGTATTACGCAATTTTGCGCAATAATCAGTATATGATTTGCAAAATCGGCGATCATGATGGTTCATGGGAAACATGCACCGCTATTGATTATACGGAGCCATGGGAGCGAGATGAATAATATAAGTGACAGAGAATCATGTATTATAGATTTGCAGAATAATAATGAGAGAGATATCTGGGGCGGATATCAATGTAGGATATCAATGCCAGGTATAGGACAAAAACAACCTTGTCATTGTTTATGTAAAGGCGCATTAAAAGCCTAGAAGTCGGTTCATGCGTAGTTTGTATGAGCGTATGTGTGCGCGTGGTCGCATAAACAAAAGGGTAGTCGCGAAAGGAAGAATTGACACTCAAAGATTAAAGGATTACATTACAGGGGATTAAAGGGTTACAATTAATCCGAATTAGATAGATATATACGGCATTTGATCGATACAACGGAGTCGTTAACGAGCAAAGACGCGAAGTTAAAGTTAAATATGCCACGAGCAGCAAAGTTGCTCTGGAGAAGCAAAAGACGCGCAAATCGTATTAAAACTATCTGAGTTCCATGAGTAAGGAACTGGGCAACAAGTTGCGATTTGACGAGTTCAGTTAGCGAAATGAGGCAACTAGTCTTATGAGAGACATGATATCCTAATAGAAAAATAAGGTGTTCTTTCTTGTTTTATTTTCAGTTTGAGACATCGAAAATCCTTCCGTCATATTTTCCATTGTATCCATATTTGGATTCAACAAATATAAAGTAATTTATATTGTCACAGTACTTATTAAAAGTTGTAGAATTGAATATTATAGAATATCGATGTATATACCATTATGCATAAACATATGCATAAATGCATATTGCATATGCATGTATGCATTTTCAGATTGGTAAAAATACAAATGTATGAAATGTTCATTACTTGAGAAGAAATAATCTTGAAACAAATTATGCTGGTTAATCAAATCATATATATGTTATTTAGAAGCGAAAAATTTTTAAATTTTACTATGTGCTAATGGAATATAAATTAATAATAGTTAATGTAAAATAACATTTAATATAAAATTTATTTATATTCAAATTTATGTTTTCAGATACTTATAACTTACTTATGACAATATTAAGATATTGTGAAAAATTGAAAATATATTATTTGTCGAAGTATTTTATAAAACTCGGAGATAACTTTGATATCTTCATTCTAGTTATTATTATGGTTTAAAATATATATATACCAAATATTAATATGGTTTCCCCGCTTCTACTTCTTCTAGTAATATGACTCGATTAGCAAAATCCAAGTGAAGAGAAACCTATCTTGTAATGGACTATGGACCACAGCAATGATGAAACAAACATATGAGATCAGTATTAAAAGATCCTTGCATGTAAATATCCAAAAGTGTGCCATCTTACGTTATGATAACTCTTATACTCTGACTATCTTCATTTTCACTTGCCATTTCAAATGATTAGAAAGATGAAAGATTCAAAATTAGATCAAATATCTACGATCTTGCAAAGACACATCGCATATGTAATATCGTTTAAGTGTAATGTAAAACTTTTTTTGATATTTTCCTAATCATCATTGGAAAAATAAAAGTACACTCTTCTTAAAGACAGACACCATCGTCTTTTCATGCTTTTATAGGAAATATTACAGGCATCTCAGATTTATCATCTAATAAAAATAGTCCTATACTATTTATTTATGATATCAAATGTTACTGGATTTAAGATTGATTTCTGTGGAATTATTAATGATATGATATATCTCTCATATGAGATCTCTTCATATTTAGATATTCTTCCGTGAGTATATCTGCTTTTCTATGTCATGCGTCATAAAGCTTATACCATACAGCGTACATTATACATCCTTCATCACATATAAGACATATTATACATCATACTTCATATTCGTATATTACATATCATACTTCATATGTCAAACTTCATATAGCATACAGTACACAGCAAATAACATACATTATATATCATGTACAGCATACGGCACAGAACATAAAACATACATGATACTTCATATGTCTTACAGCATATAGCACATTGCATATAGCATACTGCATACAATATACATCATATATCATATACCATACCACATACAGCACACAGCATATAACATATATGATACAGCGTTCAGTACGGCATACAGCATACGTAATACATTATTTCAAACATTATATGTATCAAATATCATACATCATACATTGTACATCGTATATCATACATCATACATCACATATCATACATCACACAGCATACAGCACAAAGCATATCGTACATCATACATCAAACAACATATATCATACATTATATATCATATACCATATATCATATATATTCATCATACATCATATATATTCATCAAAATATCTTTCATCAAACAGCCTCCATCATGTATCACAAATCAAACATCAAATATTGTCACAATTATCGTATAATCGAAGCTCTTTTCAAATTTCCTTCCAGTTTTCACCAATTCCAACTCCAGCCAAGAACTTTTCATATTATCACCATCAAATTTTCAATATTGTTATTGTTAAAATTATTTCATTTTCTTGAGCTACAGCAAGAAATTTTTGGAATTACTGATTAGACTTATCGTCTAATCCGTATTTGTATCTTTATCCGATATTTTTCATCTCCTTGCCATCATCTATGCTTCATTCATCGTATTTGTCAACGGAGCTGTTTTAAACTAGCTATACTTCAAAATAATCTTCTTACGCTTAATAAGCCTAACCTTCTTGATCCATGAAAGTTTCTTATATGACTCATCTCGCCCACTTCAATTTCTCATGGTCGGCATTTTATTTTAGAAGCTTTCAATTATATATCCAAATTTTTCAGATCTCATACAAGTATTTCAATACTATACAGATATATGAAAAAATAATTAAACGATTAAACAATTAATGCTTTAATTTCTAAACAATGCTCAGTAACACTGGGATGGTAGATACATTTGCTATGTATTAAGATTTATATGAGTCATCTTTGGTTTTTCGAAAGTTTTCTATGTAAACTACTTATATCGAGGCTTATCTCGAGTATGAGTCACAAAGTGAAGGGACAAAGCCGCCACTATTGCCAAAACAAAGAAAGGTTGTTATCGTTTGCTTACAACGAACGATAAAGGACCAGTGTCTTCAATGCGAAAAGCCAAAGGCAACGGTCGCACTTTTGTTACTTAGTTAGAGCAAGTATCCAAATATTGTAACTGTTAATTTGTTTGACGATTAAAGAAGATTGTTGTGTTTTCTACGACTCTCATCTTTACTGAACACACACTCATCGAACCAGCAATAAATAAATATCTAAATATTACGCGAAATTATCGAAGGCGCGTTAACACTGTGAGTATAGCAAATATTATTCTCCTAGGCCACTTTGACATCCGTCCGTCTAAAGTCTCGGAATACAATGACCACTCACACAGTGAATGAGTTTACATTATATCTAATACATGAGATGTATAATCTATAGATTAGATAGTACTAGAATGTATCCTACGCAGAGTAGAAGAAATAATTCCGTAAACGCATTGTAAAATACGAAAGAATTCTGACTGGATTTTAGCACAAATAGTGTAATTCCTCATTTTAGAACAAAGAACATATCTTGAAGAAACATCAAACACAAATTAACAATTTTAACACCGAAATAAGTGTGACTAAGAAATAGTTCTGACGTAGGAATGAAATTGATACTAAATGAGATAGTTAAAAGATAATTATTAAAGGTAGTTACTAGATATGTGCACGGAAATAATTACGTGTATATCTATGACATTATACTCATAACCGGAAATTATATAGATTCTTCTTTCATTTCCAAAACATTAGTACTGATATAAATATTGTACAAATATTGTAAAAATAAATAAATAATATACCGATAAAGAATGAAATTTGTAAATATTAGGTTATGAAGTATTAGCATCAAATATTATATTCACACAATAATCAGGTAGCATCTATATAATCATCAGTATTATTTCTCAAAGTATATTTCAAGCTGAATATTTATATCATTCGTATTATATGAAATTACCAAATAACAACTTAGTAATTAAAATATTTTAATGAAAAACATTTTAAATAGTTAACTTTTGATTTGCTCACATTGGATTGGCAATTGAAATACAATAGATTTCTCCTACATTATAGAATTTCCATCTTTATTATTATGATTTTGAATAATTATTATGTATAGCTATTATATTAATAAATAATAAAATATTTAATTGTAATTTTTTATTAGAAAATTCGATATTTGAAATGTATATAATAAATGTATATATAGTATAGAAGAAAGGAATTATCGGTGGCGGCATATATCAAAGGCATGTAATCAACGCGCATAAGCGTGTCTTGCGTCCAAACAAAGACAACCGCGGGAAAAACTGTTGATGCCCGGAAGCTCGTGGGATGATGTGATTCATCCAGATGATATGTAACGATTAGTCTAAATTCAATTCTGAAATGACAATTCTGAAATATAGCACCATTTTATAAGTATATAAAGGACGAGGGCAGCAAAGACGAGTCAGTATGAGTCAGTGCGAGACAGGATGCGAAAGACAAGACAGAGTGTGACAAATATCACTCTCAACAGAGTGTAATAGACAGTAGTCGAGTAATTGTAGAGTTGCAAACGGCGAAGCTATAGAGTCAGCTAATCTATCGAAAGATGTTATATCTTTGCGAAGAAGAATAAAGAGTTTCTTTACTTATTGTTTTATCAATTTGGGGCGTCGAAAACCCATCATACTTAACAAGTCCATTAGGATGGACATATAATATATATCCTACATATATTTCCAGATTTGAAATAATGATTAATATATTTCATTTGTACGATAGGAATATTTATGACTCTAAAGTACATCGCAAGAAATGTATTTACATTGAATGATTTTAATATGGATTTTATAATGGAATTTTTAGTACCATTGTTTTGGAGCATGGAATAGAGAACTTTAACGAATTTTAAATTATGTATATGCACACACATATATGTACATATGCAGATGTCGCACATATTCTTAATGCCCATTAAATTACTAATCATAATTACTACTTTATCTACATCGTTTGCCAATAGGACATGGCTCAAATAATTAGGATTCCAAACCACATAAAGCTGCATTTGATGATTAGTCATTCAGATGTATTAGTTCGTCCCTCATCATATCGAAATTATTGGAAAAATTACTTCAGAAACTAATACCTGTATTAGCAGAGAAGAGATTAATACACATCAGTTTCGCTTTCATAGCAAACATGCAACAGTTGCACAAATCCACAGAATTATAAATAAAATTATTTTAGTCTTTGAGGCAGGCAAGTATAGCTCTGCGGTATTTTTTAACATTCCGCAGGCATTTGAAAAGTTATAGCTTTGGCACCACGTACCGCGTTGTGTCGAAAGTTACGATAGAAGAACGCGATATTTAAGATCATCTTTTCGTTTGTTAAGTGTATGTGAGTATATGTGTAGGCGTACGCACTTGCTATATGCGGAAATATATACAAACTCGTAAAAAAATCTCGAGGCGGGGGACGATTGTTGCTGATAATCCGCAAAGCGGATCCTAAGCGGATCTATCACGACTCACGTAACGGATTTAACCTCTAACACAGCAACAAGTCAAATGATGGAGAAACCAAACACAGACAAGATTATCTCTGTGACAGACCAGGAATCAACCTGGAAAACCCATCTACATAAAGGGATAAAAATAAAAATAAAAATTTTTGGGAAACTAAAAACTGCTTGATAAGGATTCATCTTCAAATGACATTGTGAGATCAATCCCGCCCAAATGACAAAGATGGTGCTAGTATTGACAGATTAAGTGGCCAACAGCAAAAAGGGAAGCAAGCAAATAATACATTCTAAAGTCATTAAACCTTACCGAAGAACTTTTTCCTAAGTACAGCAAAATCAAGCCCAACCCAAGAGAATATACACGTAAATCACGATAATAAAATTACAGATAGACAAGACACAGCTGGATGGTTGGAAGGAAATAACATCCAATAAGGAAAGGCTTCATGATAGTCCTGAATCCATCTATGCATTGGAACAGAAACAGACAAAAACAGAATCTGGTTCAAATACCGGTTCTCAAATACTGAAAATGATTTGGAAATCTTGTCCAGGATGAGCAAGATCCAGACAAATCAATATCTAAAGGAGATAAGAAAGTATTCAAACTTCCATCAATATTTGTGGCCGGAATCGCAAAAGATATACCACTTACGACTCTAAACAAAAACGACTCTAAACAAAACAAAATGACTCTAAACAAAATTATTACAAATGTACGACAGTATTAAATAACATTCAGATTAAACTCCAACTCAAAACTTCTATTAAATATATATCAATAGTTAAAGAACTACAGGTAAGAAATACAGATTTTCACACTTACATGATGAAAGATGAAAGAAGTTTTAAAAATCGTGTTAAAAAATGTACATCTATCGCTAAATTTAAAAGAAATAAAACAACTTATAAATAATAAAGGCCACACAGTAATAAACAAATGGAACGTGCGACGAAGAACTACAAAGGAATCTGTATCTATATTTTTTGTAGAATTAAAACCAGCAGTAAATAACAAGGATATATATAATATAAACTTTCTATTGTAATATAAAGCAAAAGCAAAGCAAACAAAATTTGAGCAGCTTATGTGAGACATGAAATATTGCAATGCTATAAATGCCAGCGGTATAGCCGGAAATTTTTGTTTCCGGCTAAAAAGATGTGTCAAGTGTGTTGAAGAACATGTTATTATCAAATGTCCAAAGAAGACAAAATCTCAGGATTTCAAATGTATTCTGTTTTAAATTCTATATTCACTAAACCTTTCCTAGATAGAATAAAACCGAGCTTCCCAGAGAATATATACATAAATCACGATAATAAAATTACAGACAGAGAAGACACAGCTGACGACTGGAAGGAGATAACATCCAACAAAAAAAGGCTTTGTGATAATCCTGAACCATCTGGGGTACCATATGCATTGGGATAGAAACATATCTGCAACGGAAATCATCCTGCAAATTACAAGGGATGCAGAGTATATGAGGAACTACAAACGAACATGTTCCTAGCACTTACGAAAAAGAGAATAATTTCTCCAGCTCCACTAGCTAGGAAAGTGCAGTCCGAACCAAATGAAATAAACTATTCGTGTGCTCAAGCAGTAAAAACTCCATCTCTGCAAAATGCCACTAAACAAAACAATATACAAATACAAAACGCTATACAAGAACAGTGAAAAAACGATAATCTGAAATTGAAGAATATGGTAACAAGTCTCTTAAAAAGAACGAATGTTAAATATTACCAGTCTTGATTACTAAATATCATAATGGTCCAATCGCTTAAAATAGTCGCATGAAACCCAGATGTTCTTAACATATGAATGAAGTAAAAATGTACATCTTTAACAACAAAATAGATATAATGCTAATATCGCAGACCTACTATACTATGAAAGATTATTTCAAAACATCATCTTATTTAATATACCATACAACACATACAGATGGCACAGCGCATAGTGATACCACCATTACTATTAAAAACAACGTACAGTATTATGAACTAAACAGTTTTAAAAGTGAATTTTTACAAGCCATCGCTATGGAAGTTGAGGATTGGTCAGACTTTGTTGTTGTGTCATCTGTATATTGTCCTTCAAAACATATAACTATTAATGAACAATTTAAGGCTTAGCAATGCTAGGCGATCGTTTTAGCTGTTGATGACTAAAATACCAAACATCAATACGAGATCCTGGCTAGCAATTCCTAAAGCCACAGTACTTTACCAAACCATTATTAATAAGCAAATAAATATTATATCATAAAGCATACCAACATACTGGCCCACTGATCAAAAAAAGATATCAGATATAATCGAATTTGGAGTCATAAAAGGTATAGCAAGGTATAGCACACTTTTCTATTAAAACAAATCCAGAACTGATTATTCTTCCATTACAATTAATGTCAATAATAAAATGGTCAAAAGAATGCAACCTTGCATGCTACAAAAGACCGTATTGAAATCTTTTTCGCGAACAAATGAGGAATACGCTAAACATACGTATGTCTCTTAAAGACCATAGTGATATAATACAAGCAACATAATAGTACATACTATCTAACAAGTAGCTTGAAATTCAACTCCATCTAGTGATACTAAAAAACACAAAATTTTAACATCCATAACAATAAGAGATAAACTAAAAGAAAAATGTAATCTGAAAAAACAATGGCATCACTACACAGATCTCCGAAAATGAAGACTTTAAATAGGTTAAATAGAAGCGTCAAGCATTTCAAAAATTTCTATGAGGAAAAAATGAAAGCATACAAATTTATCTGCGAAAACTCAGTCCTTCAGAAATATCGAATACGCTTTATGGAAAGCTAAAAAAACTAAAACAGTTGCAACAAACTTCGCCTGCTATTATGAAACAAGATAGTTACACAAAATTTGACCAGGAAAAAATAGACGGAAGGATCTCGTCAAGATCTTCACTCCTAATGCCACGGAAGTAGGCCTTGAAGAGCAGGCGGTCCTTTTTGGTCGCCGAGAATCAACACAGAACCAGATGACTGAAATAACGAGACTCACTATAGGCGAGGTAAAGGCCGCTATTTTTAAACACGAAGGAAGCTCCAAGAAATACCACCTAATAACGACCTCATACCGGTCGAATTTTGAAGGAACTATCCCAATTAGGTTTAACTAACCTTACTCGATTATTTAATGCTATATTAAGAGCAGGCTACTTCTCATTGCAATGGAAAGAGTCTCAAATAATCATAATTTCAAAATCAAATAAGGATCCGGTCGACGTTGATCATACAAATCAATCAGTTTATTGATATCAATCATATCGTAACTATTTGAGAAATTACTTCTCCAGAAACTAATACCTGCGATTGCAGAAGGAAGATTAATACTAGATAATCAGTTTATCTTTCATAATAAATATGCAACAGTTGAACATATCCACACCATTGCAAACGAAATTATTTTAGCTTTTTAGGCGGGGAAGTATTGTTCTGCGGTGTTTCTTGAAGTGTCACGGGCCTTTGGACAAGGTATGGCATAATGGTCTGCTATTTAAAATCCAGTAACATCTTCCAAAAAAATTTCACGCTACACATAAATGTTATCTTAACGAAAGATAGTTCTTCATCAAACAACGAGGCGCTATAACTAGAGATGTGCGAAATCAAATTAAGTATTCTCAGGGAAGTGGGCCGTTTCTGAATTTCTGGTACACCGTGGATTTATCGGCAGACTCAAATATTTCCATTACTATGTTCGTGAACGATACGCCGGTACAATACACAAGAACTCTAGCAACGTCGAATATCTTCAAGAAAACTTAAACATATAAAACTAGTTGAAATATTGGCGGATCAAAGTCAATGAAAACAAATTAGTTCATGTCACATTCACCACGTGCAGTAACTCGTCCCGCTGTTTATCTGAATGGAACTCAGATTCCACAAGCCAAAGATGTCAAGTATCTCGGCATGCATCTTAACAGGCAACCGTACGGTGCTTCTTATATGCGGTAAGCACTTAGGATTCAAACTAAGTAGAATATACTGGTTACTAAGCAATTCACAACTGTCATTGGAGAATAAAGTATTGTTATATAAAACCATAGTAAAACCTATTTCGATATACGGCATCCAACTCTGGGGCACAGCCGCAAACTCTAATCTCAAGATACTACAAAGATATCAATTCAAAAGATAATTACTAATGTCCCTTGATACATCACAAACGATACGCTTCATCGTAATTTTGAGATGCCAACTATCTAGAAAACTGTCAAGGAATTCTGTTAACGATATCGCGACACACTAGACCAGCAACCAAACAAACTCGCAATCTTATGAAGGCGAGAGAAATAGTGCAAATAGTTAAGAGAAAAAGACCTACAGATCTATTAATTTAATTCAATTTACTTTAATTTAATTTAATTTAATTTAATTTAATCTAATATTCCTATATTATATTCCTATATATCTACTACAGCATAGTTAAACATTTCAAAATAGCATACTTGTAATGATGTGAATACCCTTACGCTTTATACAAGGATATGATAATGGTTGTATGCCTTACCTGACATGATTATTATTTTCAACAAATGTATGCTGAATATTGCTGAATATTTTAAAGTTGCAAATAGTTGCAATAAATATTGGTTAACACAATGATGGCCACTAAAATCTAATAACATTTACCAGAAAAGTTACACGCTTTACTCAAAAGTTATCTTAGCGAGAGGTATTTTTTTATCAAACAACATGGTGTCATATCAAAGATCCGTGTAATCAAATCAGAAATTCCTAAGGGAAGTATCCTTGGTCCAGTTCTGTATTTGTTGTGCAGATTTACCAGCAAATGCAAATGTCTCCATTGCTACATTCGCGAATGATATGGCGATCGCAATGCACAGGATGCAAGGTAAAATTGTGGGCACCATCAATATTATTACGCGAAGCATTTATAAAAAGTATATAAATGTCACGTTGATTAACGATCAGAAGATAGAAGCTTATCGAAATCTATAGCGACATTTGTTTAATGCGCACGGATCAATAGATTAGAGCAGATGCCCCGAAATAAGAGAAAAAAACGATTCGATTTCGCAGTGTAGCTTCTTATGATAACGTAACCTTAGATGAGTTTAACGCAAATATAATTGATGAACAATTGCGATTCGTATCCATCGTCACACATACGCTTATGAAACAGTTACTCATTGGTACAGATTTTCGCGATAATGTTCAACTTATAATCAATGATGGAAAAGCTATTGTCCATACTCTAAAGCCTATTACGGGAAATAAAAAAGTTCGCGTGATGTGCCAGCTAAGATTAGATTTAGTTAATAATGAAGATAATAATGTAAAAGTGACGCATGCACTGAACAACTGACTATACTAGACCATTATCCATATTAGTACATGCATGTTCAAACTTGACAAATTGTGCCATACAATACCAAAACTGATATATATTCTCAGAAATCATAATACTAGGGCAACTTGACCACAATTGGTCATATTTTCCCATACCTGAACATATTGAACACTTATAGGCCATATTATCCACATTTTCCAATTCATGGCATAGTGTGCTATATGTGGCCCAACCTGACATACTTCGCCAAATCTGATACATATTGACTTGATCAAAACTAATGTAAACTTGACCATCATTGATCACACTTGGCCATAACTGAAAATATTGGACCTATACACGTCACTTCAGAACACTTCGCCTTACATGGCATGGTAAGAGCATATAACAGAACCTGACATAGCTTTACACAATAGATCGGATCCGGTAATACTGAAAAATATTTGGCCATATTTGGCCATAACGTGAGATACTGAACCCTTATTAGCAATAGTAGTCTACATTTATCGATTCTTGGCACTGTATGCCATACGTTGCCAAACCTGTATATATTACCTGTCATATATTACCAAGATTGATCTGATTGGATACTGGGACAAATTTGACCACACTTGATATTCTTGACCATAATTGATCATCCTTACTCATAACTGAACATATTGTATCTTTATAGATCATAATAGATCATGATTGTTCATACTTATTAGAGTGTGCTATACATGTCTAAACCTGACATATTTTTATCAAAGTTGGTCGAAACCGGTCATACTGGAACAAATTTGGATATAATTGGACATACTTGGCCATAATTCGATGAATTGGACCTTTATAGGCAATATTAGATCACATTTATCCATACTTGGCGCAGTGTGCCATGCATGGCCAAACATACTTTATCAAAGTTGATCAGTACTGCTAATACTGGAGGAAATTCCATGCTAGAGATTCTTGACCATAATTGATCATTCTTGATCATAACTGGTCTTATAGGACCATTATAAGCCATATTAGGCTAATTTTGTCCATAGTTTACAGAATGTGCCATACAATACCAATTCTTTTTCATATTAGCGAAGTAGATCAGAATTAGTAAAACTGAAGCAAACTTGGCACAGTTGATTATATTTAGTCATAACAAGATATACTGGACCATTATTGGCCATTTCAAGATACTTTTGACCAGATTTAATGTTTTGAGTTACATATGGCAAAACCCGACATACCTTTCCAAAGTTGCGGACTGATAATATTAGTGCAATTTTTGTTATAATTGATCATACTAGACATTGGCCATGATTAGACATACTGAACATTGATAGGACATCTTAAACTACATTTGTTCTTACTTAATAGAGTGTACCATACATGGCCCAACCTGATATATTGTATCAAAGTTAGACAGAACTGATAATACTAGGGCAAACTTGGCCATATATGATATTCATGACCATAATAGATTATCCTTGATTATAACTGCCCATACTTCCACTATAGGTCACTATAAGTCATATTAGGCTATGCTCGTCCATACTTGGTATAGTGTGCCATACAATATCAAATCTGACACATTATGAAAAATTGGTCAGAACTGATAAAGCTAGAGCAAACTTGGATACACTTGATCATACTTATCCATAACTGGACATATTGAAACATTATGAGCCATTTTAGGACTCGTTTGTCCTTACTTGGCATACATAGCACATATAGCAAAACCTAACATACCTCTCTAAAGTTGATTGATACTAACAATGCTGTGACAAACTTGATCATAATTGGCCATACTTAGCCATAACTGAATATAATGGATATGTATAGGCCATATAAGTACAAATCTGACATACTTTGCGAAAGTTGGTCTGAACTGGTAATACGGAGACAAAGTAGGCCATTGTTGATGTTCATGACCATAATTAATTATCCTTAATCATAAATGGACATACAATTATGGGCCATATTAGATCATGTTTGTCCATACTTATCATAGTGTGCTATATATAACATATTCTGACACAGATTGACAAAGTTGAATAGAAATTGGTCAAAACTGGTAATACTGGGCAAACTTGGCCATAATTGGTCATATGTTACGTTCCGATGAGCAAAGACCATAAACGCATCGTATATGTAAACTACGAATCTTTTTAATTAAACACAAACGATTACGATAAGAATTTTAATCCCGAAAAATACACACGCACAAAATTCTCATAAAATAGATACTGAACGTAACATGTATAGATTTCTGTTAAACCGTATCTTGATCGGTGAGAACCTGTAGGCCTGGATGCGCCGAGAATAATCGAACAAATATATGCATTTATTGACGTCAATGCAAAGTAGAAAGAAATAATACTCGGGGTTACAATGAAACAAGTATATTTTGAATAAGAATTACATTCGCGCTCGCAATACCAAATATATATATATATATATATATATATATATATATATATATATATCATAAGAGAAGTGAACGACTGAATGAGTGAGGAATAAGAGAGGCGCGCACGGTCATCCACACGTCCCTATATACCTGCAGGGATCTTCTCGTGTCGTCATAACAACACCCGCGTGTATCATCAAAAAAACGATTGTAGCGAGACATAAGACGATGCGTGAAGTTGGCGGAAGCGGCAGTAACTGCGGACGCAACAATGCAAAAGATCAATGCATAAAGATCGCGAAAGGACACAACAGCAGACGTAACATCTCTCCCCTTAAGGAGAAATGTTAAGGAGAAACCGTAAGTTTCAGCATTTCACATACTTATATTTTATGTGTTAATATATATATATTATAAGAGAAGTAAACGACTAAGTAAGTAAGGAAAGAGAGCCGCGCTCGGCCATCCACACGTCCTTATATACCCGCAGGGAGATCTGCGAGTGGGAATTACTACACCCGCGCGTACAATCTAAATGACTGAAGTGAGACATAAGACGATGCGTAAAGATGGTGGAGGGGGACGTAACAGCGGGACGTAACATGATGGGACGTACTTGGCCATAATTGCACCTACTGGAACGATATAGGTCATATTAGACTGCACTTTTACTGCATTAGACATACTTCCATACCTGATCAACATATCCAAAGTTGGCCAGATGTAGTTTTGACAAAATTCATCAAAACTAATAATACTTGAGCAAACTTGGCATTATTGATCACAATTGTTCATCCTTGGTCATAATTGACCATACTATTCCATTATAAGCTATATTAAACCATGGTTTATGGTTCATCATTCATTTGGAATGGTATGCATAACCAAACCTGACAAATATCGAGAGATGGCTGAGAACTGGGTATAATCGGGAAACCTTTGCCATAACTGAACATATTAGTCCATTATAACCCATTTTAAGACACTTTGTCCCTACTTTGCATTTTGAGCCACGTATGGCTAATCCTGACTTACTATTACAAAGTCGATTGGAATTTGTAATAGTGAAGCATATTTGATCATACTTGGCCATAATTAGACATATTGGATCATTATAGATCAATGGACAATATCTTTAGGACAATGTCCATACTAGGCTCAGTGTGTCATATATCCAGGTAAAACCTGGACATTTCTATTCAAAGTTAGTCGAAATTGTTAATACTGGAGTAAATTTGGCAATAATTGGCCATATTTGACCATAGCTGGACTTTTATAGATAATATTAGTGCACATTTGTCCATTTTGTCATATGTGCTATATATGGCCATGTCTATTCTATTTTACTATGGTTGATCAGACCACGTAATACTGGGGCAAGCTTGGCTATACTTGATATTCTTGACCATGATTGATCATGCTTGATTGTATTTGGGCATACTGGAACATTATAAGCCATAATTGGTCATGTTTTTCCATAGTTGGCATAATATGCCGTGCATTGCCAACTCTGCCATACTTTATCATACTTGTTCAGAACTGTCCAATACTGAGACAAACTTGGTCTTAATTGATCATCCTTGACCGCAATTGTCCATACTGGACCAATTATAAGCCATGTTAGGCCATGATAGTTCATATTTAGAATGGTGTGCTAAACATAAACAAATTTGACACATATTGACAAAGTTGCTCAGAATTGATTATAATCGGGCATACTTTGTCATATGTAGACATATTGACCCATTATAGGCCATTTTAGATCACTTTAGTCCATATTTGGTACAGTGAGTCTCATATAGCTAAACTTACTGACTTACCTTTCCAAAGTTGATCGGAATTTGTAATGCTCGGGTTAATTTGACAATAATTTGTCATACTTTGCTATAATTGGACATATTGGACCTTTATATACTATTTTGGAATAATTTCCTCTTTACTAGATACAGTGATCCACAAATGGCAAAACCTGACATACTTATAAGCCAAGTTGGAATTTGTGACAAATTTGACCATGCTTGACCATAACTAGAGATAGGACATAACCAGAAAATGATCATAACGAGAGAAATATCAGCTAACGATTTCATATGTTTCAAAGTTGTGAACTACGCTCATACAAGTTAGACAAGATGAAATATATCATTCTTAAATCGGATTTCCAACATGATATCCAAAAGGAATGTAATCTGCTCGAGAACAAACAATAAAGTTCGTGTCATCAGAGAATACACGAATTTTCAATAACCTTTATACCTCAAGTCAATACTACGAGATTATATGCGAGTAATTATTTTGAAGGAAATTTTAAGCGACTGAAAAAATACGAAGAAATACGAAGTCACATGGCGATAAAATGCGCCATATACTGCTTCGTATTGTTTGCGAAAGAATTGTAAGTTTATGCGTGCGATGGATGCATTTCTAATCTTTCTCTATTAATAAATACTGGTGTTCGAAAGAATGCTAGTGAGTGATATTCTTTATTGAGAAACAGATTAGAAGTATACGAAGGCGAATAACCATGGAAAAAGAATTGATGGGTCTGTTTAACATTTCAGGAAGTAATTAATGTAGCGTGCTTATTACTCACGTAGTAATAAGGCATTATCCGTTCGCGGATAAATATTCTTGATTTTTTTATGTTCTTAAATTTTGTCAGCTATAACAGCATAACAGTTGCAATGATAAACCTGCCTCACTGTCAGATAGTTTATAAAATCATGTCAGTGTTGAATTATACAGTAAAGTAAAAAATGATTTAATGGAGAAATATTGTTTAATTCTAAACTGTAAAGTATTACTTTTTACATAAATTACTTTCACGGCAAATAGTAATTATTTGAGAGAATACAAATTTCTACAAGTATTATGCAATAGAATTAATCCTTCAAATTGAATCAATTCACCACTTTTGTCTTATTTTGTATTCAATGGATTTCCAATGAATGATAAATAAAATATAATGAATATAATGAACATGAATATAATGAATCATCGAAAAATCCTCCCATCCTGATGAAAAGAACAAATCTGATCGTTATCAGAATCCATTGATCATGTAATATGTGTATACGTTTATATATGGGATGTGTATAAATCACATAATATGTATATAGAACGTATATACACACGCATATATATATGAATAGATATATATGTACACAATGAATATATATGTACATAATAAAATAATAGTGCCAAATATCAGTACTCCTCACTCTCCATTATCTATTGTTTTATTATATACATATATACCCATACCTGAACGTACATTCTTCTGTGATGCAAAATTCGCATCTAAATTAGAGCATCTAAATCTAAGGCATATACATGTAAGGTAATAGGAAATCGAGATTTCATTTTTGTACGAAATGAGATATAATTATTGTTCTTAGACTAATATTAATTTCTTTGTCCCGTAATATTACTAATATTGTTCTTAGACTTATATTTTCTCCATGACACGGTATCAAAAAATCCTACTATAATTAATAGAAATGTTTATAAAATTCCCTTTAATATCTATTTTACACTTAAAGATATATTTGAATACATCTTATACTTTATTCTATTTATAACAATTAATTTACAATATTTCTTTATGTTTATAATAAATGTTATAATGTTACCCACTAATGCTTATCTATTAATTATCCATACTCACGTTCAACCAGAATGATATTTTCTATTTGCCTATGTAATTCTACAATGAATTCCTAATAAATAAAAACGAATTATTGCACATTTATCATCTATTATAATTTTATATATCTTTAAGTGAATTCAAACTCATTTTAAATTCTATTCATCCCATAAACCAAATCATATATTGAATGATTAGTAATAATTTTATTCTCATAACATTTATAAGAACTACAAGCTATTGAACCATAATTAGAAGAATCTAATCAATTAATTGTATTAAATATATTTTATTATTATTCCTCGTTTATATATAATATGAGGTACTATTATTATAATTAACAAATAAATTATAGTAAATGTTACTACCGTGGATAAAAACGTACCGTATTCGCGATAGATGAATTTGTCGCCAATCAGATGAAAGCAATTCGAGATTTGGTCCTTGCCGATCGTTAATATTAAGTCGCTACGTCAGGAAATCTGGCAAAATTTGCCTCTCGAGGTCTATATTTGACAAACTATATCAAGCACCAATCTCCGGGATGACGAGGACTGTCTTGGCTATAATCTTCTTACCTTGTCTGGTCCTCGGTAAGCTTGGCTATTGTAGGATTAATCGCATGAATACTACCAAAGTGCAGATAGTAACCATGACTTAGATCGATTAAGTCGGTTCCACGAGCGAGGCATAAGGCACTACGATATTAGATTCTACTTTATCCTAGCGCTGAGGTCCTGCTTAGAGTTCGAGTACGAATTTCTTTGGAAATTAAGCATCCAGCACCCGTGAGTAAGAGATGAGATACTTGGGTGAGGTGTTTTCGCCTTGCCTGAATATCGAGTTCGTTCTCCCTCCAGACATGAATTTCAAAAAGATCCCTCGGAACCTTTAACTTTTAGTCAAACTCTTAGAGATCAAGGTTACCAACATTGGGTTGCTAATACACTGGCTTCTTCCAATCAGATCATAAGATATAATGTTAAAATAGAAATAGCAGTGTCCAAGTGCATTATGAAATGAGAGAGATAAGGGAATGTATAGGTATATCAAAGGGATAGATAGATCCATGGTTAATGTGTGTATTTGAATATATGGATATTTCAGTGAGAGATTTTTATTGGGATTAATATGTTATTAATATTTCATTATTCACAATAGTAGTCTTATTATGAGTAGGTAATGATAATCGAATCATCATAAGGCTCATTATGATCTTATTGCGGAACATTTGAAAAGAAGGACTGGACTAGAATCGATAATTGTCGAAACTCTTGCGATCTCGATTGCGAGTCATCTCCAATGAATTGTAGCTGGACGACGAGCATATATGTAAGAGATGCCGATAGACAGATACTCAATGAAAGAAACTTCATACGTTTGCTGACGCTTGAGAAATACGAATGTAGCATAATCTTCCTGAGAGGAATCGAAAGATACAATGAATAGAAACCCTCTTTTTTTTAGGAAAAGATGCATCGTCTACATTTAATGTCCATTCCGTACTTGGAGTTGTGTGACTCTCTATTGGCCGCGCGCTTGCTTCTATGTATAGTATTTACATTTAGATGACATTTAGTTGCCCTTCACGCTAGATTATTAAGATGTCCTGATAGAACAGTGCTCCTGCCGTGGATAAAAACGCATCGTTCGCGATAGATGAACTTTATCATCAGACAATTATTCAAGGCTTGCCGATCGTTGGCTTTAGTTCTCTACGTCGGCAGACGTCAATATCCGGCAAATTTTATTACTCCAAGTATGTTGTTTGGCGAGCTCAAGGAATCTTTGTGATACCGCCAATCTCCATAGTTAGAATATTCTCTCACACTTGATCCTCAGTAAGTCTTACCACTGTTAAAATGATCGAAGTGATCGTCGCATGTATGCTATCATATTCATTGCCAATAGGAATAACGTGCTACTCTTACGCTCCTCTAACTAAATTAATTCGAGTTTTAGCTTTCTGTCTCAAGTGATTGAAACGAACATGTCAACTAGAAACGTCTATACTTTCCGCAGAAGTATAAACTAGCATTATAGATAGCGATGAATCCGGATTGTGCAGTGAAAAGTCTTTGCAGAAGAAATTTAGCATTTACTAACGGAAAACAGATTAGACGCTCTCTATTGGCGACCCTAAGACCATTTATATCAACCAATGGATTGATATATCTCAATGGTGAGACATTTTGATGCATTTGGCATTGGCTTCTCTCCGAGAAGCATTCAGTTTTATTAGTAAAAGCTAGCCATTTATTACTTTATAATGTTACTAATAGTGTGAATGATGTTACGTGAATAGTTATTGCAATATATAATTACGTCAATTTACATAACGTGCCAATACAAGTGTCAATATATTATATGCATTATTCGCGAGCAATACGCATTTATGCACACTAGATGGTAGACCGCAACTAACACGATAGGCATCAATACTTTCCTAGTCCGCCAGATTACTAAGTTTTGCAGACTAATTCTCATAATGCCTGTTATCAAAGAATGTGTCAGAAGTTATTATATCTCGATGCATGATTGCTAATTCTTAAGTTATGAACATGAGATTTGATCGCTAATTTCGGGTATTAACGAATCGTGTGATTCTTCCTGGGGATATCCCGTGATCGAGGGTATTTCGCAATGTAAATGTATGTGTATGCGATCTTACAACAAGCCAGCAGGTACAATTCACCACATCGTATCGTATCCGCAATAGTTGATAGATGCAAGCTACACGAAGATTGCAGGAGAATATAGAGAATTATATAAACAATGAAGTATATTCTATTATATTTATACAATGGTAAAATAATCCTTACAACAATGAAAATATGACATTAATAAAACAACACTTAAAATACAACTTATAGAGTAAATAGAAAATACAAATTAACTGTGATGGAGATAACTAACTGAGATCGAGGAAGTTATTGAACTCTAGCGCGGCTGTTAATATTATCCCGGTCAATGAATGATAAAAGCGGCCGCGAATCGCAATCATTCATGTGTCCTCCTTTATCTATCCCTACTCCACAAACATTTTTTCCGTCCTGTATCCTAGCAAAGATACAGATAATTATAATATAGGAGATAAGACAGCAATAGTCGAGATATCGAGAATTCATGGAATGCGATGGTCACAAAGTGCACTCGGTTTGAGGAAGTTATAGCTTAATGGGTCAGTTACTAGAGGATCGGATCCAAATATTAAGACTTTTTTTGTCTTCAGGAATCGACTATTCTGGGCCAATTTAGCTTCGCACAATTAAAAGTCACGGATACAAGCACGGATACAGAAATATATTTGCTTTTTTGTTTTCATGGCTATGAAGGTAATCAACTTGGAAACAGTCTTAAATTATACTCGCATTTTCCTGGATATTCGATAAATTCGTCGCGCATCAAAATCCTTGTGTTCGTCGCGGAACCATCGATAGCGGAATCAATTTCAAAGCGGAAGAGCGAGATATATTCAAGACCATATCCAACTTTTAGCAAGACAGACGGGCATAACTGAATTAAAACAATACTAAATGGATCTTTATTCCATCTTCATTTTGAACGTCTGTAAGCGCTTGTTAAGATTCTCAGCGTGTAATCGGGAATTAATCATTAACTTATGAGAACTTATCAATGCTCCTCTGTAAAAAAAAAGACATACCTCAATTCATGGCTGCTCTACTCATCTAGCAATTATCCATATGATTTATCTATCATCACTCCCGCTCATTTTCTCATCGACGAGAGTCTGATCAAATATTCAAAGATTCAGAATGAAACAGTCAAAGATATCACATTATAGATAAATCATTAATATACATGAACATTTTTTAAATGATCACAAAAATATCTCCATCATCCACAGCAACTTAGTAAATGGCGTGTCTATTTGATCAATATAGAGATTGATATCCTAATTGAAAAACAATCTTCTCTCTTCAAGAAAATGGTCTATGAGGACAATCGTATAGATGTATCCAGGAAACGACGGATTAATGAAGATAATCACAGTCAAGATGTCCGACTCACTACTTTGCAGACCAATCTGCAAGATTTGTCCATTTCCGAACAACGGATGTAGAGAACCGAGAACATCCTTTTGGACGTCATAGCGGACAACAATATGTTTCGCTCTACGAACAAGTCGGACAAAATGTTTAGTCTTTGACCGCGCCGTGTACTAAAAACTACCGCCGAGCGACATTCGATCTATTTTCCTATACCGGATCAAGTAGTTCAAAGGCAATGAAAAAGCTTCCAGCTTATCGCATGGAAAATTCTTCGGGATGATTACAACGAGTGGCCTCTTTTGATCTCGATCTCCAACGGTTGTTGTTAACGGCCAATAATCCTTTATTTAATTGCAATTCCATCCTGATTACTTTATATGACGAACGTGCAAGGAGTTCTATCGCGAAATTCTAATTCAACGAATTCCTTCCGCAACGTATATTGTGTCAACGAAACATCACTTACTCTGTTTTACAATTATTAAATAGTTGAATTGATACATCGCTGATTAAATTGTGTTGTCAATGTATTACATATAAATATAGCGATGTATCAATAGAAGCTGTTAATGGGCATTACAATGTCACGACAGCAATAGCCACTGTCGGACCATTTGTCCAACAATGGCTAGGGCAATGAAAACGTGTTACTGAGAATATTAATATATGATAATGACAATGCGAAGGACGGCGGCAACAGTAGCATTGACGGTAATAACAATGGCAATCTGGTAATGTTAGTGATAGCGTCTTAGATGATCGACAATGTGTCACTAATATGTTCCCGTTGTTACACAATGCGACAGATAACTAATTACACAGGTGTTTTTATGTAAATGATAGTGTGTATCAATTTAGTGTATCTGAATATAATGAATATAATAATGTATTAATAGCAACTATTAATGAGCATTTCAGTATAGCAGTAGTAATCTTTTTATGATAATTATTTTTTTATGACAATTATTTTTTATAACAATTATTTTTTATGACAATTATTTATTATCATCCTAGAAATTATTATAAACTATCACTAACTGTAATATTTAGGTGTAATATTTAGCAATACAGGTGGCAGTTAGGTATAAGAAAGTTTTGAAAAGAATATACCTAGTGGTATATGCCTATAGTGACTATAGAATTACAATCCGGATATCTACATAGATCTTGAGGAAATCTTCTTTTTAACTTGCGTGAAGTCTTAGTGTTTCTCATAAGATTAATCGTGAGTATGTTAGGACGTTCCTCATTCCTATTAGCATATTTCTGGCTGAAATTTTTTATCTCATCTGTAACGTATAGTATATTAAGATCATGATGTAATATATCATTGGTGATATACTATGGAGCATTTACGATAATTCGAAGATATTCGTTTTGGAATCTTTGTAATATTTCTATATTTGAATTGGAGGCTGTGTCCCACAATTGGATGCCCTAGGCCATTGGCTCAAACCCAAATAGGTTTGAGAATTGCTTTGCGTAATAACAACTTGTTCTCAACTAGCAATGATTTACTGCCAAAAAATGTATTAGCCAGTACATTTTTCCCAATTGAAATCCAAGTTATTTTGGTGAATATATATTTTTTCCAATTTAGTCTACAATTAGTCTACAAGGTATAGTCCTAAATATTTGGCATGTTCAGCTTGAGTTTTATGACAATAGTCAAGATAATATGGCAATATCAATAAAAACGTATCATTAGCAGCGTCAATGTGTGATAATAATGATAATAATATAATGATAATAATAAAGTAGGTGCGCGCGCGCGCGTGTACGTATCACAGCATTAAGCAAATGATATCAGTGACAATACCAATGATTACAGCAATTGCAGCAATAGGCTATATATATTAATATATATTAAGAAATTTACATAAAACTTTTATTGCTTCGTAATAGTATTAATTTATATCACTGTTAAAAAACGTTAGCTATAATCAACAGAGAAAATCATTTATTTTTTATGCGTTTCCAATAATTTACATTCCTTGCTGAATATACTTTTATTATATGCATATTATATTAAACTATTTTTATTGTTATGCTGTTAAAATATTATAATAATATATGTTGCTATTAACTAGATATAATAATACATTTTAATAAGTCGTAATATTATCTTATCTAACATTAACTTATCATTATCTAAAAATTGTTATTATATAAAATTTATGTTTTAAAAGTTTATATAATAGTTTCATATTTATCATTATCATCATCATTATCCTCCTTACTATTATTATTATCATCGTTATTATGTTGTTGTTATTATTGTTATTGCAAACTTCTATTTCTTCTTTCTCATTCTTTTATTAAGTTTTTCTATAAATTATAACGAGTATTATAGGTTATTTTTAATATGTTATGTGTTTAAAGCAAATTTTTAATATGATACGTACAATGATGATCAGCAAGGATATCATAAAAATATAAAACGCTATGTAGCGAACAAGCTTATATTAAGCTTGTTAATTATCTTCAATTTTGTATCAAACTAATGATTCGCAATGCGTCTGCATTTATTACCACAAGTGATTTTTAACCAATCAGAAAGGATCTTCTCCAGATTGCGATTGGCGAGTCTTGTTCTTCCGTTCTTCATTAGTCTAGAGACAATCGAAAATACTCATACACAACAATCACCAATTATTAATGTGATATGAATTTTATAACTATTATATCATTATTGTTCACTATTTTCTTTGCTGAATATAGCCGAAGTTCAATTGCATCACATAGTTTTGTTCCTATTTCTGATTGGAAATTTTCTATTGGTTGCAGTCTCTAATTTAGTTTCAAGAAAATCCGCTACATTGTTCTACTGTTTTTGAAGATGTCAAATAAAAATAATATATCTTAATTGAAGCAAGTTGTGCACGATATAGGCATGTACCATGCATGGTGTACCATAATTATAATAGATTATGTAATTGTTTTTATCATTCAGAAACATAGAATAAAATAAGGACGAATTTGTAATAAGCGTACAAGAATGTATAGACTTACATGCAAATGAGATTTTATTTCCTTGTTTATTACTCATTGTACATATATATATATATATATTTCATAATAGAGTTTCATAATAGGGTTTCATAATAGAGTTTCATGATAGAGTTTCATAATAGAGTTTCATAATGTTATGCAAGATCAAATTTATTAAACAGCTTTACAATGTTGCAAATATATCAAAATCTGCTGCAATTGCAGAAGTATCAACTCGGGTAACTATAAATAAGTTAATAAAATAAATAAATAATATAAATAAATTTGTTTCAATATCATATCCTGATATCAACATATATTATTATATGTTATAAAGTATTATTTTATTTTAACAATGTATATTTATTATAGTTGCAGCAGTTTAGAACAAAATTACGAAGAAATGAAAACCACGAAATACTTATGGATACATTTGGACGCAAGCATACGTATCTCAGAATATCTGTTACAGAACGTTGTAATCTTCGCTGTAAGTTTATATAAAAATTATATTTTGAACATATTTATTTTTGAGCATTGTCGAATCCTTTTATCATCTATTATCTATTATCTATTTTATTATCTATAACATATAATATACGTTATTTATTATAATTTTAAAATTATAATTTCAGGTACATATTGCATGCCTGCAGAAGGCGTCAAATTGACTAAAAAACAAGATATTTTAAAAACTGATGAAATAATACAAATAGCTGATCTTTTTGTTAAAGAAGGAATACGTAAAATACGATTGACAGGTGGTGAACCTACAGTTCGTAAGGACATTATTGATATTATTGGTAAATTCTATTTTTTAATATTGTTCATTGGATCTATAATATCAATTCAGTTTTGATATTATAAGGCTATTTTAGTTCTTATAGATTTACTTATTGAAATCTTATATATTAGGGCAACTTAAGCAATTAAAGGATTTAGAACAAATTGCTATCACCACTAATGGACTAACATTAACTCGTCAATTGCCATTTCTTCAAAGAGCAGGATTAGATATGCTGAATATATCATTGGATACTCTGAAAGAAGAACGCTTTGAAACGTTTACTCGTAGAAAGGGCTGGGCAAAAGTTATGGCTTCTATAGATCTTGCTATACAACTTGGTTATAATCCTGTAAAAGTAAGTACAATTAAATATAATATATGCAAAAATTATTTATATATGTTGTATAATCATATTATATATTTATCATATGCATATATATATTATGCTTTATATATATTTTTATAACCAGGTCAATTGTGTTATATTACGTGGTCATAATGACGATGAAATCATTGATTTTGTCGATTTCACAAAAGATCGTCCCATTGATGTACGTTTTATAGAATATATGCCATTTCAAGGTAATGAATGGAAGGAAAACAAAATGGTTTCTTTTGACGAAATGAAAAAAATAATCCGAAAAAAGTATCCCAATTTTCAAGCTCTACCAAACCAAGTCAATGATACATCTAAGGTATGTTTCGTAGCAATAAAATTGAATTATCTAAAACTATATAATATTATGTACAGTTTCTATATTCCAATTAACAGGCTTATCACGTACCAGGATTCATTGGACAGATTGGATTTATAACATCTATGAGCCAACACTTCTGTGATTCGTGCAATCGCTTAAGAATAACAGCAGATGGCAATCTCAAAGTATGTTTATTCGAAGGAAAAGGTGAAGTTTCTCTCAGAGATGCTTTGCGAGATGGAGCTTCAGTGGATGCATTGAAAGATCTGATAAGATTAGCAATATTGCGAAAAAAAAAGCAACATGCAGGTACGTGATATATTTCGCGATTAAGTAAAAAAAAAACTACAGTAAAAATATGTTCTATTAATTAAAGATCAATTCTGCTTCATATTTTCTTGTTTTTATTTGTTTTGTTCATTATTCTTTATTCTTATTTGGTTTATTTAAACTGTAGCAGTGTCGACAAACCGATCATATTCATATTTCTGTTGTATATGACACATGTGTTTCAGGAATGTTCAATCTTACTCAAATGGAAAATAGGCCAATGATTCTTATTGGAGGTTAATTGTTAATTAATATTTAATCGACTGTGTAAAAATTTATTCGGCTTTGTCGAAACATGCACAGACGTCACTGTGAATTTTAAATTTTTTATTTGTTACTAACTATTACTAATTGTTATTTGTTACTATTTGTTACTAACTAATTAACGATATTATATTAATATTAATGACATTATAAATTTTATGATTTATGTTTACATTCCAGCTAATTATGCATGTAAGAAGCGATTTTATCATAAAGCATATAATACAATATCAATACGGAATACCTACAAATATTTTCCATACATTCCTATATATTTTAAGACAAATACGAGCAGAATGTATTCCTCATTATCACATATAGATGAAACCGGTAAAGCGAATATGGTGGATGTTGGGTGGAAGAATGACAGTAAACGTATAGCAATTGCGAGAGGATTTGTAAGAATAGGTCCCGTTATTAGTAATCTAATTGCGGAGAATAATATGAAAAAAGGCGATGTGTTAGCGGTGGCACAATTAGCTGGTATCATGGCAGCCAAACGCACTTCTGATCTCATCCCGCTCTGTCATCCACTTCCCATAACTTATATAAACGTTCACTTAAAATTGAACGAAGAATTACACATGGTGGAAATTACATCAGAAGTTAGATGTACAGGCAAAACTGGAGTTGAGATGGAAGCTTTAAATGCTGTGAGTATAGCAGCGCTCACAGTCTATGATATGTGTAAATATGCTGCTGCCCCCGGCATGATGAAAATATGTGATATAGAATTAATATCTAAAACGGGCGGTACAAAGGGTAACTTGACAAAGAAATAAGAGATAACCATATAATCGTGTATATTAACGTTGTCCGATTTTGTACATTCCTTTTTCACATATTTTGAGAACTCATGTTTCCCATTTCAAGTTTACGTCTCTTAAAATCTTCCTTTATTAAATATTGAATAAAGATAATGAGTATTGCTAACACTAGCAATGAATAATCATATAGCTGTAAAGACTTGTAAAACTAGAGATATTAAAGAGATATTAAAAATTTTCTATGAAAATATCTATACAAATATCTATACAAATCAATCATATCTATGCAAAACCAAAAATTAATGCATGCGATTGTATAACATAATATACTAATAATGTAAAGATTCATTTGATCATATTTCTTGAATATTTTCAATAACATTTCGACTGACCGGAAGTATAGAAATATAGAAAATTGAACCTTTAACATAATTTTCTATATTTCTATACTTCCGGTCAGTCGAAATGTTATTGAAAATATTCAAGAAATATGATCAAATGAATCTTCACATTGAAAATATGAAAGTATAGGAGTATAGAAAACTTAACGCATTTATCATATTGTGATTTTTATAATAATATATTATCTTTTTAAGGTTTAATGCACAATTATCTTCTATATTAATTATCTATATCTCATAATATAGATACTATATGATCTATATATACTTATAGTATATGTGCAGCTATGTATACTGCGCGCGCGCGCATGTATAGAGCTTCACAGTATCTTGTATTTTATATACATCTTATATATTTTTTTCTTGGAAGGGGATAATTACATTATATTAATTGAATACTTAAAATGCGCGCATATTTCATTTGTTTTAGATGATATAAGAATCATAAAAAACAATTATCTAAAAATAATTACATTATTATGTATTTACATTTATCACGCCTCCATGTTATGAGCCTTTTTTTCTTAATATACAATACTTTTATACTTGTACGTATCCTTGATCAATATCAAGGAGAAAGAGACCATTATTTGTTTGTAATAGTGAATTATTCTAATATAATTTTTTAATATAATTTATAATTCTAATATAATAATAGATATAAGTAAAAATATTAGATACAGTAATATTTATATAACTTACATAATCATAAATCGAATGTAAGGAACAAAAGAATGTCGAATGAAAGAAATGTTTGCAACTTTAGACAATGTTAAGAAATAAAAGAGAGACATTAAAAAATTTTCAGATATATCAGAATGCAACAAAACTATGCATAATATGACAGTGCTTTACTTGAAAAACAATATCCCGTTCTGTATTAATTAGCATTTGCTAATATAATTATGAGGAATTATAATCTGTTAATTATATTGTTAATTGTACGATTTTAAGAACATTAGAAGAGTATTGTTGGATCTTATTTAATCATGTATTGTGAATGACAAATAGTCTATTATAATTTTTGTATTAATATTATTTTATTATAATTATTGTATTTTGAAAAATTTTATTATGATAATATAAAATATAAAACACAAAAAATATAAAAAAACAGAGGGATTTCCTTATTCATTCTTTATTCCCTTATTTAACCACTATAGACGATAGTTCGGGGGTACGATATCTTATGTTTTGCAAAAATAAAAGAATATAAAGAATTCTGCAGGAAATATATACTGAACGCAAACTCGTAATTAATGTATGATCATTATAGAGGTTGCCAAGATATCTCATCGACTAAGAGAGATTATATCTAATACCGAGGACCTCTCGGCGCAATCGCACATACCCGTAGAATGGTTACGGCGCCACTGTGCCAGAATTTCAGAGCTTTTTCCTATCCTCCACGAGAAACAAAATTCAGTGCTTGGCCCGCAACTGTATCGCGCTGTCCCGAATCACTTCGATCTTCCCGCGCGATCACGGTCGTGTGGTTCGCATAAATTAAAAACAACATTCGATATTAACATTCAATATTATCAGCTATAAACGACGGATTAAACGCTTTCTAAATAAATTGTATACTGTTGTGTTAAGGATAATCCTTAATTATCGGATGTAACTTTTTCAATGTCAAATGACAATTTTTAACGATAATCTCATTCCACATCGATCGTAAGAGTAGTTCGTAAAAAGAGACCGGTCATGAGCTCGAAATACTTTTTTTTATTAAAAGCGTGAAAACGGTGGGAATGATCGCGATTCGACGTTTGTTGTTTTCTCTCGGTATGTGAAAAATTCGCAAAAGTGTTGGAGAAGATCGAGGTGAAGTGAAATCATTATGCCAATAAAGATCGTCGTGTTCTCGCGAATATTTCGCGAAGAACCGCGAATACAAAGTGATCGTTCGTATCGAATGGGGAAAGTGGGATGGTCGTTGTCAGACGTGGAGCGGCATGACAAATTAGATTAAGAAATGAGTGCAAAATGAAAAATGGCCCCATTCCATGGTATGGCACTTCTTATCCTTGGAATCGGATACCTGTTACACGCGGAACCGTTTTATGGCAAACGCGACATCGGTAAATATCCTGTACTTCCGCTCCCAGAAATAGTCCCGATATTTTTTGTATCCCGAATTACGTATGTCTTGTGTGTACGAATGTGCGTTACAATGACATCAATATCACATACGTATCGATATATATCACCGGTATTGCATAATTTGTATATTTACTTTATATTTACAATTATACGAAGCTGAAGTAATTTCAGTCATGTGCGAGCCAAGTATACAAAAGAGCGACGCGTAAATCATTTTTGTTATCAAATATATTTCGCGCTACATTAGAGAAGATGAAAACGGAAGTTTCGAATACGCTGTTTGCGCACATTTAGAATTCGTGTTTCGGTCGAGCGTATTGTCCACAAAATGAAAAACAATGCCTTTATAGAACCTTTCTGAAATATTAAAAAGGATAGGAAAATTAATTCAAACAAATCCGAATAAATAGGGATTAATTAGATAAGATTACTATTACTCAACGTGAAAGCATGAACTCTTATTTTAAATAATTCATATATATTACGTA
The DNA here is from genome assembly GCA_020341155.1 of Eciton burchellii. Lineage (NCBI taxonomy): Eukaryota > Metazoa > Arthropoda > Insecta > Hymenoptera > Formicidae > Eciton > Eciton burchellii. Next base: position 96,024 of record JAHMML010000038.1, read on the forward strand.
ATCCGAAGAATTAATAATAAGAAATTATAAAGACTATGCTGGAAGAAGAAAAAAAAGAAAAAAACATCATAGAAATATATAAAACACTATATTATAAAAAAAAATAAATAATATGGAATAAAATAGAAATAAAATAATAGATATAAAATCGGAACAATGAAATTAATTAACAAAGCAATTGAAGAATAAATATCAATTATATACAGAATAATGTTCGTAAGATGAAAAGTAACCATTTTTTTGTAAACCAAGGTGAAGGAGGAAGAAGGTGAAGAAAATGGCAGTTCATATGTAATTATAAATAATATTGTCTGTTTCTTCTGTTACAATTGGACAATTATAATTTTTTGTTACAATTCACAGAATAAAGGATAATTATATGTACACAGAATATTCAAATAATATCCAAGTTATCTACAATTATTTCTTAAATTCTGAAAATATTCTTGATATTTTTATTAATATGCTGATGTCTGATTAATATACTATGTTAAGAGTAATAAAAAATAATAATTAAATCGAATTATATATATATATTTATAAATATTACAAAATATAACAGTAACATTATATAAATATTGCATGATATTCTGCTAAAATGCTAAAATTATGCTAAAATTATGCTAAAATCATCAATTATGCTAAAATTATGCTAAAATCATCAATAACAATTTTAAAGACAGATTTTATGGAATATTTTAATACAAAGTTCTGATTCGAAAATGATGAGACTGTAAAGTTTTTAAATTGAAAGCGATCACAGTTTACCAATAAAAAAGTTGAATTCTTGTATATTCAAAAGATTCAATATAGATACATGAATAGAACTTTTAAAATATCCAAATTATTCTAGAAAAGCATATTTCTGATAATAATATGATAATAATGATAATTTAAAGAAAAAAATGTTTTTTTTTATTCATATTGTTTGTACATACATATAATTAAACTTAAAAAATGAAATAATAAAAAGATAAAAAACAAAATTGTTAATTATTGGTAACAATGCTATTAAAATCATTATCATTTATTATTGTTTCATAATCATAATGATTCACATATGTTTTGACATATCTGAGTGAACGAAATTTCGCCTTTATTATTAATGAATTTCAATTGATTCCCAATTAAAAACTATTATAATGATATTATCATATTAGAATGTTTTCTTAGAATGTTTCTTAGAATTTACTCTTAAAATTATCATTCATAGTTTTTGAACATTTTGTATATATAGTTACTAAAGTTACTAAAACTAAAAATTAGTACTATTTAAGATATTTTATATTAAATTTGATAACAATTTGTATAGAAGTTTATTATCTTTTTGAAATTGTAGCTTAATATTTTTTTAAACACCTATTGTTGATTAGCTATGTGTCAAAAGCAAATTACTTTATTATAATCATTTTTATAACGTAAAATGTACAATTTAAACAACTCTTATAAATCGTATCTGTTCTTCTTCTTCTTTGTAGTTTAACAACGCATCATTTTTTTGGTTAATAGCAATGAGAACAAAATATTGTTTCTTCTAAAATTACTAAATCTGCAAATGAAAATAATAAGAAATATAATTTTAAAAAAATTGTTTATTAATATATATTTCATTAAGAACAGATAAAGCATATACAGCAAAATAATTATTATATAACTACTTCTTGAATTATTTTTTACTTAAAATAATATAATAACATATTCAATAACAAACGGAAAAAAAATGTTCAGTTTATAATAATATTTATTAAATAATATATTTCTATACATGTTAATAATAAGATATTTTTTCAAAGATAAATAAAAAAGAAATATCAATGAATGTAATAATTATTAAATAAATATTTATATCGAATTTATAATGAAATAATAGATTTCGCATGAAACATTTCTTAAAATAGATTTCAATTATTATGTAATCGTGAAATGACGATTTATTACTATTATTATAGATTTATGAATTCTAATAATAATCTATATATATATATATATATATAAAACTATAWATATATATATATATATAAAAMTATAWTTATATATATATAWAAMTATAWCTATATATATATATATATTTATATTTATATATAGTTATAGTAATGCAAATATATGAAACAATCGTATTAAGAGACTTCTTAGTATTTTGCACCAATTCACGTAACAAGCAAGATATGTGTGCTGAAACAATTGCGTATATTTACGTGAAGTTTCTATTGAAAATATAGTATCGTGTCTAATAGCTGAAATAATTGATTTCTAAAAAGACTCAACTGATAGTCCATGTTATTTTATAAAAATATTTTCACTTTTGGTTTATATGCTTCATAAGACAAGAGACTTTATTCTCTTACAAAGAGCAAAATAGTTCAACTTCATTTTTGAAAAATTTAAAAATATCGTTTGATAAACATACATAGTTCGACTTTCTTTAACACTAAGCCTTATGATAGTAAAATAAAGATAGCAACTAATAAAATAAAATATATATAATTATAATTTGTATAATTACCGTAACACGCAAATTTTAGTTACATATCATTGTACGTATCAATATATTAAAAACAGATTTGATATATCAATAAAGTATGATTTAAAAAAGGAGTAAAGAGAATATCAAGTCCACGCGCTGCAGATTATTTCGATCTGTTTTTCTACGAAAGGATAAGATATCAGAAATATATAACAATTGTACTTAATAAAAAGTTGATATTGTTAATTTCAAGTATTGTATAATAATATTAATTATATAATATAATACAAGGAATATATTATTTTCATTAAAATGTTATGTATAAAACGTTAGAGAGAAAGGGAAAACATAAAGAGAAGAGATATGAGGGAGAAGGAAAGAGCAAGATAGAGAGAAAGAAAGAAAGAGAAAGCAGTGTGAAGTTTTTTACATCAGATATCTCTTTAATCCAATATGTAATATGTAATTTATATGTTACGCGTATATAAATAGTTTTATGTGTTAATATATATTTTCTTAATATTTCCTCTTTTCTCTCCGTTTCTCCGTCCCTTTCTCTCTTTCTTTCTTTCTCTTTCTTCTTTTCCTTCCTTTCTCACTTTATCTCCGTTCATCCATGCGCAGGCGCATGAGGATTTTTGATATTTTTGTTAAGTTTTCTTAAAGACAATTTTTTATTTATGTATAATAAGATGATATATTATGATATTATTAATGATATACACATGTCATAAACTACATAAATATTTACTAAGCATTAAGTACAAGTTTCGAAATCGTGTCGACATTATTATTTTCATATACGCATATATGTACAACTACATACACTCGTGCGCGTATACCTCCCTTTCGTTAATGCAAGTTGTAATCAAAGTTAAAACTTTGGAATACATAAATATATTCTTATGAAATAGATAAATATAGTGCAGATTAAAGTAATAAACTGTCCAACAGATTGCGGGTTATGAAATCAGCTTAATCATAAAATTTTTTAAAATAGTTATTAAGCTGCATATGCACGCTTTTATAAATGCATAAATTATGCGCGTATGCCCTGTATCGATTTGCAAAGGAATGTTTGTGGAGGAATTTGATCAAGAAATATTATTCTCAAATAATATTTGAATCTGCAATCTTTTTATTTTCTACAGAACATTACTAGGAATAATAGTAACATCTCGATATAGCTTTCATATCGATTTCAGCATTCTTGCATCTCAACGACGACACATTTGGAAAAGAAGAGAAATCGCAGCGAAGTACGAAGAAAGCGCATTTTTTCAAAGACACACCGCAAAAATTAACAGTAGCCATAGGACAGGCTGCCGTGCTACTATGTCGTGTAAAAAACTTAGGAAACAGAACTGTGAGTTCCATAAACGTCTACGAATATGCATCCGAGTTCTTTTAAAAGTTATCGATCTTGATTGTAACTTGCATGTTATATTATATGCATACGCAAGAAACATTAACCCTTTCGCTGTTGGCAAATCGTGCTTGTTTATTAGCATATTTATTAGATTCCGAATTTAAAAAATTATTATTCTATGTAATACCACAGCTATATAGAAAGTTCGTTAAAAAGAACGGAAGTATCAGCATTTTTTCACATTTCTTAATACTTGAATTCTTAATATTAGAAAACTTGGATCTTAATTAAACAATGTTATTAAGTATTAAAAACGCGCCATTATCATGCTCCATGCAATTCTCAAAAAATAAGTGTTTCTTGCCAGAAATTGTCATTTTCTCTCTTCAAGATTGAATTCTCCTTTCGAATTTACTAATTGTATCATCGCTGTGTTTCTAAACTCTTACGATAAAATTGTCAAAAAATTCTTCATTACGATACAAAGCAGAGATATACGCGCGAATGGATTGAATCAACAACGTGATGATAACATTAGCGGCGAAGGGGTTGAAGGCATAACGCAATTACCTGTGCTTCATTCAGATCTCCGTGCTCCGTAATCCAGGTATCTTGGATTCGAAAAAGAGATCTACACATTTTAACGTCTATGGCGGTGACTTATACGAGCGACGCAAGATTTGCGATAGTCGGCAATCCGGAAACCGACTACTGGAATCTGCAAATAGATTACGTGCAACCGCGGGATGCCGGCATTTACGAGTGTCAAGTTAATACAGAACCGAAGATATATAGAGCTGTGACTTTGAAGGTTTTGGGTGAGTTTCTGTGGAGTATGAAGTACGAGGGAAGAATGTTTTCCTTCCGCTTCTTTTCTCTCTCTCCCCCTCTCTCTCTGTCTCTTTCCTTCTGTCTATTTCTCTAATTTTTCATTCTGATTTTCCTCTTATTCTCTTGCAATCCTCTTTTTCTTTTCTCTTGCTCTTCTACATTTTTTCTTCTTTCTTTTTTTCATTCTTTTCCCTTTTTCCTCTTCTCTCTTTTTCCTGCTTATAAATCGCGCTGAAACATTTCTTCTGTGTAGGTCTTTTGCGTAATAAAATCTTCTTCCATTATCTGCTTCAATAATCGTGATCCGGCAATCAGTTTGTTGATAAATCGACAGACAAATTCCCAAGATCTATCTCGAGATGGAATCTCGGCACGTATAATAATTCGGTTTCGAGCTTTTCTTGCGCATACTTGAATCCCTCGAGTGTAACGAGTCATGCGAATGAATGATGCTATTATTCGTATTTTCATCTTTCCTATCGTCATTATTGCTGCTCCTATTAGATATACAGGCAAGGATCACGGGTTCGCAAGAGCTATACATCAAGAAAGGCAGCACAATCAGCCTAACATGCATCATCGAGTTGCAGGATCTGCCGCCGAGTAATGTGACCTGGTATCATGCTGGCGCGGTGATTGATTTCGACGGTCCAAGGTACGAATAGCGGCGATTATAATTTTCATGGCGCATGATCATGTCGATGGAATTGTTGTTCCACCGGCATCATTGTGCGCGAGCAGATGTGCAAATATACATTATAGGAGAGATAAGCCAAATCGGAGATTCGATTCGATTTTTTCGTTAGAGCTTCGAAATTGTTTCCGCATGCCAGGCAGTTGCGAACATCGCGAAGCGTCTGTTTTTCCAACAATCGTTCGTACGATCATTGCTTCTTGCCGCGTTATCGTATCGCGATCTCAACATGATTTTGGCGTAGTCGCGCACAAGAGTGGGTTGTTTACAAATCAATGAGATACACGAGATTCAAATTCCGAATACAAGCGAGAAGAAATGTTGCGAGAATTTACGTCGGGGGGACGTAAACGTGAGATAAAATGTGCCGCCATGGATTCCGATCGTGCTGAAATACTCGCAAAGCTCGAGAAGCTGTCAGTAATGTTCTTATGTTGTACGTTCGACAGGGGTGGCGTATCGCTGGAGACGGAAAAGGGTAAGCGAGGTACCACCAGCAAGCTCCTAATAACGCGTGCTCAACTTAACGATAGCGGTAATTATACATGCGCCTCGAGCAAAGTCACCCCGGCGAGCGTCATGGTGCACGTACTAAACGGTGAGCAAAATACCGCGGTGGCATCGGGGAAAAGGATGGAGAGAGACTGCGCGATAGCTAATTTCGAAATTCTCCACTCCGCATGAAAGGAAGCGTAACGTTACGAAATCATCCCCTGAATATTTTGTATATTTGTTTTAATTCCGACACGCATAGGCAACCAGACGCGAACGTAATCCGCTCGCAGATTTCGTGTTCTTCATTACAATGATATATATTCGATATACAGATAGTACTACACTCCGCTACTACATTAATATTAATTATCTTTGGAATAAACTATTTAATATGTCGCGATAATGCAACGTACGGTTCAATAATGCTTTACGCGACATTGCGTAACATTCGTTCTCTACAATTATGTTAACAATATGCGTGTTATTTTGCACATTATGTAGCGTATGTTATTTTCGATAATGCATCAGGATTTATTTAACGAAAGTGTCTAACGTTGCCCTCTCTATCGACAATTTCCTCCAATAAATAGCATTGTCAATATTTCATAATCACGAAAGAGATGATCGAGATGGACGATTTCAGTTTTCTTCTTCGAGATAGCTACCGTTTTTTAAACCTTCGAGGGGACTTGCTCAACTGTAATCTTGCGTCACTTAGTGCGAAGCTCTGACAAGCTTCGTTAATAAATTTAATGTTCGTTAACGAGTCCCCGAGAAAGATTGATGAGATTGGATTCGTAAAGAACCTGAGGAACGACACAAAAGAGAAAAACAACGCGTTTAGTCATCCAATGTCATTCTCTCTTCCAGGCGAACATCCTGCCGCAATGCAACACGGTGGTACTGGCGATGTAAATAGAAGACTTGTTTTGCTCGTTCTGATTGTGTTCGTCGATACGATGTTCCGATAAGCACCAACACCTCGCCGATTTCCTGTGAATAGCCTGGATTGATTTCCGAGGTTTGAGTATGCCGAATCCAGTCAGATGCTCCGAACTGCAGCGGAAAATCATTGACGAGACTATGTATGGAGTACATTTACCGCAACGGCGAATTTTTTATGGAAAATGCTTCGCGAATCGGGATATTGATCGATTAATTTGGAATGTTTGCTTATGGTCATTCGATTCGCAATATTTCGATCGAATCCTTGATTCATGCTAATCGATACAATAATTACTCCACAATCTCGTCGCTCGAATGTCTTCGCCTAAGATATGTCAGTACGGATATAATGTATGTAATATAATATAATAAACCTTTTGGAGTTACTATTTGCATCTACGCATAAATTACGATTCAATGCCTTTTATCACAAAGTTTTCTCGCTAATATTTTACAGATAATTGACATTCTGGTGGAATAGAAAAACTTTGGAATATTTCGAAAATAGACAGGTATAAACAAGTATAACTTAAAGAATCATTTTTGCAATAGATTAGCAGAAATTCTGTCTCAAATCACCGCGTAGCATACTTTTGATGGGGATTAATTATTTCTTCTTTGCATTCACTCTAAAAAGAAGATATTTTATTGCGATTTTAATTCTTATTTCTTCATTTTCTACGCTCTACTAATTTCATGTACATATATCACGTGCAATCCGTAATTAATTAAATCCGGAAATCCAGCATTAAATCCAATAAAGCATAATTTCAATGAGCCTTAGTAAAAAATCTAGAACTTTTCCTTTTTGCGATGGTATTTTTGCAGACACATTAATGCCAATATAAAAGTATGCCGTACCGTATGAGCTTTTTGATTTTCTAGCGTTAAGTGCGGATCCAGGTAGAAAATAATCCATAAAAGCTTGCGTGTGATGTGCATTCGCGCCAACGTTCGGCATGCAGCGAAAGGTCAAAGGGTTAACATGTTGGTCTTCTTACTAGATGGCACACTAATGTTCCGGAATCGCTATTATCTATTCCGATAATGGAACGGTCAGTTCTCTTGATGCGTCCGAACCGGAGCTTTCGTCCTAAAGGATATTTCCATGGATATTGTCCGGTCTCATTTTATGCAAATCACGAGTAGGGACATCTAGGAACAGTTAGGCGTTTCAATCGCGAAGTGTCTAATCGCACTGGTCGATGCAAATTTATAGCGGATCGTAACAATGATCTCAATTGCACTACTTCGTTGAACATCGCGTTTTCGTCTTGTGTTACTTTCGATATTTCTCCGGAGAAATTTGATGCTCAAAGTAGAAATTAAATAGAGAACTTAAGCATCTAGAGCGGTCGTTTCCCAGTGAAAGTTCCAGAAATCAATTTTTTAATCATTAATTGTATTTCAGATTGTACAAATAATCAGGTATCAAGAAGACATAAGCGTATTTTAGCTTCAGCATCAGAAACAGAAAATGCAGAAAGTTTGATTTTACATTGAAATAAACGGGTTGCCGCTCCGCACTCCATTATAAATTATTACATACGATACCTACATATTACTTGCATAGAATTTATAAATATATCTCACGATATTTAATTAAGAAATCTTTCAAAAAAGAAAACGTTTCTTGTAAAATCTCAGAAAAAATTTCAGATAAGTCGGAACATTCGTCGTATTGACGAAAGTTTTTTTGCACAAGTTTTGCACTCGCAAATCTTTGTTGCTTGATACGATCGAATCGTAAAAATCAATAATATAATCTGAGGAAGAGTTTTATCTCAGCAAAGATAAAAAAGAGAAAGTAAATGATAAAGCGAGCGAATGAGAGAGAGAGAGAGAGAGAGAGAAAGAGAGAGAGAAAGAGAGAGAGAGAGAGAGAGAGAGCGTGTGTGTATGTGTTATGTCGAACTGCAGAAAGTTCTGTCAGATCATCGAATTTTTGAACGCATTCGCGTTGTCACTCGCAGGAGTATTGCCGTAATGAATGAGTTTACACCATAATTGCGTGAAGCTTTTGAACGTCAAGCAATTTCCTCGAATATTCCGCGAAAATCCTAGCATGCTGTGATTTGGCAAAACCTGTGAAAAACTCATTCTCATGAGCATTGCATAATTGGCATTGTGCTCCTTTTTATTCATCTGCTGAGCTCTTGAGGTTTATTACATGTGATCTTCGTTACATGCTTGGAACATATAATAACATGGAATAGACATTTCATATTTTCGCGAGATACCGAATAACGTGTAAAATAATTGCACATGCTATTTCTTGATATGAGTTGTGCAAAGAATTTTCCCGGGCGCGATTTGCGGAAGTTTAATCAATAACATTGTCGCTTAACGCTAGTCGTATTCAGGATCTGACCACGTAAAAAGGTGAATCGCAGAATGTAAACTATGCGTGGCAAGTTGAATTATTCGTGGAATGCACTATACACGCAAATGCGAGTCTTTATTGAAGAGTCTCGTCTCTGTAACCCGCTTTATAAACGAAAGAACGAATGACGTATTCATGGGGCTGTGTGATACAAAAGAATAGGACAAGGCGGATATAAGGTACGCTTATAGGAAGCAGGAAAACGAAAATACAATGAAATTCCTTCTTATGCCTGTATCTTCTCTCATAGTGGAACTCATTCACTGTATATGCTCCATATTTTATCGCATAATAGTCCTCGAGCCGTTGTTGATAATGATGAGTAAAACGATGAATTTCATTGGAAACTGTACAAGAGATATTTAGCATCATAAGCACAAGCGGCTTACTTATAAAAACATTCAATGTTTCGAATTAAGCTGCGAGAAAGATAATGTTCATTCGAATTTCTTCTCTCAGGAAGCATGAATTTCAGATCGATCGACGATCAGCACCAGTTGATGAAATATTGCCGAGAATCATAAGCTAAGATAATATTTTAGAGAAAAAAGCAGTACAGAATAGCAGAAAAAAGCAATTTTTGTTAAATCTGCCCATCTGTAGGATTTTTCCCGTCCGTCACGTCACACATACCACGCATGATTGCTGGATGATCAAGATGCGATTTAATACTCTTTGAGAAGAGTAAATACTTCCTACCGCATATACCTTTTCGGCGCCGATTTTTTTTAGAGATATGTCGAATGGCAATATTATTATCAAAGTCAAATATGCACGAACGGCAGAGAAAACTTTTTCGACCGGACATCTAAAAATTAAGAAACTAAATTGGGCGACTGCTGCCGTATTAGATGCTTGAAAACAGAGTTTTATTAAGTTAGTCAACAAGTTTCCATAACACATTCGTGAAAATTAACTGCGTAACTACTGATCATCCAGAAAATTTCGTTGATTGGCTATTTAATTACTTCCTTTTTATTCAATATTCTTTTCCCTTCCTTCGCTTAATGCGGTAAAAAAATCTCGGTTATTTTCGTTATCCTTTCAGAAGCAGAGCGATTCATTCCTTTCTATTGCGTGTGCTCTATAACGTATCAGCGACGAGAATAATCATGAGAAAGAGAAATTTGCACAGTTAATTGACATCATTACGACAGTAAAATAAAACATCGTGAAATGATAATGACAACAATGTAATAATGAAAGCAATATAATAATGATAATATTATCGTATGAATAACCGGCTGTTATAGCTGTGCTGATGGTGCATTATGATTTAATTTTAATTATAGCATCGATAATTATATTATGCGCCATTTTCGACTATAAAACTCTCAGAGAAACATAGAAATATATTTTCTTATATTAATATTATACATGTTATGGAATACTATTACTAGATTACTACAAGTATTCTTGATTGCTGTATCGATTACCAAATTACAAAGCATATCGAGAAAAACGTACGTTGCATCATTAAAGTTTCGTACATTATTAAATCATTGTTAAGATCTCCAATCATTATATGGCAATTAACAGACGAATCTTAATGGCGAGTTGTTTTTGTAACATAATTACAAAAACATAGTTAAGCGCAGCGGTAAATTTCCTTTAGTTCATCAAAGAAGGTACTAAAGGTCCTATCGTTCAAAGGTTAAGCAAGCTCCGAGGGCGTAACTCCTCTTATATCGATCGCGGTGTTTGTAACAGCGCGAGCGCGGAATAAGCGCAGTTCGTTTGTGGTATACAGAATCATCTGCAATTGGCAAACCGTGTCAATTTCCATGATACTGAAACTCGCGCGATCTCGATCGAAGATATATATAAATATTATATAAGTATTAATAAATATTATATAAGTATACGTAATAAGTGTGTGTATATATATATATATATATATATATATATATGTGTGTGTATATATATGCTTATATTGAACCATTGAGCCGGATATTGAAATAAATAAAGTCCGGAAATAAGATTGTCAGACATGCGCCAGTAGCATTCTGGCAGATCTGATTAGATCTCTGATTAGATCCTAGAATTTTATAAATATTAAATTATGATAGTGATATTTTTAATATTTATTTGATAGGGGGGACATTTAAATTAATTTCATTTTAAATTTATAAATAACATTAATTAATGGATTAAAATTAGTTTAAGATTTATAAATGTTAATAAAACAATAAATTACCTTAGGGATAACGGCATTATATTTTTTGGAGAGTTCATATCGATAAAGATATTTATGATCTTGATGTTGAATTAACAGAAATATTAAATGGAGAAGTTTAACATTTTAGTCTGTTCTTACATGATTTAAGTTCAGATCGATGTGAGCAAAATCGGTTTCTATCTTAATTGGAATCCGCGAAGCGGATAATTACGCGAAGCGGTGATTTTCTTAGTCTTAATATACCCTTGTTCTATTGAAACTGAAAATAGCAGAAAAATAAACGCTTTGAAGAATTACATCACTATCGGATTCGAAAGGAAAGAATGCCTCCTAAAGAAATCCGTTGCGATGCCATTCGAATATAGAATGCCCGGACGCGTTTCCGCGCGAGAGCGGTTTATCGCGGCATGGCGCGTAATTATTCGCGCGAAATTGCTCACGAACTTCGGTGCGGAGATTGCAATAATTTCCTCTTTTCAGCGACGCGACTGAAATTCTTTTGATGAGCGTCCTTTGTTCCGCGCTGCCGTTTTCGCGGCTTTTCCTCCCTACCTCCCCTCTGCCCTCTGTCGAGAATTCGTTCACGTCACTAGTCGTTCATTTTCACTAGAAACTACTGAAAATGAATAAACGCCAGGATAAACACAACATCAAGGAACCGAGGCGGTTGGCGCAGAATTTGCAGAAGAGCAACGTCAAATTCATGAATCCCATAGAGGTAAACGATCGAGTGCACGCTTAGCAGTCGCGAAAGCATCAGGTTAACTGCTTAATATCATTATTGTGTTGTACAATTTGCTCGTTATCCCGTATTCGCGAGGATATCTACCGCGGAACATGCAAATCATCATTGATCCTTGAAAAGTATAGGCCTTTAGATTTCGTTCAGCTGGAATATATCTCGGAAACAATGTCAACTGGCGAATTAGACTAGATGAAAATCTTTACTTTTTCTTTCGTTTTACCATCCCTTCGTTCCTTAATGCAATGTCACTCGTTGATTTAATGTTAATATTTTAATAATATTTTTACTATACGTGAAAGTAGACATCTACGATTATACGAAGGAACAACTCTTGAGTTCCTGTTGCCACCATATTTTATTATTATATCGAAATGCCGTGGAAGCTAGTGTGAAATTCTTCTTTTCGGAAACAGAACAACAAATCAAACTTCAGGAATACCACACTTACACTGCCCAGCATCGGCATAACTATAAGACAAAAGGTACGTTTCCCAATCAATATGTTGGAATTGGATGAACGCAACTGAGTAAGTATAAGAGTAAGTACAAAAGGAACAAGTTTTATTATAGATGAATCTCGATGAGACTGCAGAATCATTTCACTCAGAATGTATATAAAAACAGAAAAGGAAGAAACAAAGAGAGAAAGAGAGAGAGAGACAGAGAGACAGAGAGAAAAGTTTATGGAAAAAAATGGTTTGTAAAATGATGCAAGATTTTCAGAGCTTAATCCGTTGCTACATTAAGATTGGCACGTGTCTTATGATAGACATATATATATATATAATATCCGATAATAAAAATATCACTCCGATATATTTTTCCGAGGTAGAAAAAATCAAATCGAATAGAGTCGAATAACTGAATAGTAACAAAGAAGGAGAAATTCTCTGTCATTCTGTAAACAATTATGCGGAAATTGCCAGATATTGGAAATGATTGGCAAATGAGCGTGCGTCTCGTAGTATTCTAGATGATTTATCACAGAACATTTATAAAAAAAGCCAACGACACATTTTACTTCTCTTCAAAGACTACGTCTTTGCGCGAATAATATGGCCGTTGTTTTGATCATTCCATCTATTATTGCGCATATTCATTTGCCAATCTTCTTAAATATCTCAAAATTTTATTTTGAATGCTTCTTGCAATATCTATGATACAGGAATTTTCTATTCGGCTCGATTCATCTTAACGAACGTTGATATTAATGGACACTGCTGCTTATGTCGAGTTGTCTTGAGATTAGTGATACAAGCAAGGAAAACGTGATTCTGAAGAAATAAAATGAAAATCTTTTAAAAATTTTTTATTGGTTTCATTTTTATTGGAAATTTCATTTTTTTCAAAAGAAAAAAATTCTTTTCCGATATTCTCCAGATTTATGTGCGCCTAATTATGTCTGGTTTGGACATAATTTGGACAATGGAGCCTCTTGTATGCTGTCTTGGCATTTTTGTAGTGGAAGATCGTTAGTGTAGACGACAATAAAATATGCTCGATCGACAGATTTTAGAGCAACGTGAATCAAAGATGGACTAGCTGGTTATCAGAACTGACCAACGTCTGCAGAATTATTTTTACTCGCTAATGGAACTCTTTCCATTAAAGTATTGGCCGTCTTTTGTAACGTAAACTTTTGATGCCGCCGAAACAGTATATAAACTCGAACTAGCGCCTGGCAGCCTGTTGCTATTTGTCCTTAAATGCTATCTAAAATTTTTAATCATAGTTTTTTGGTTTCCTTTTTTCACTTTTCATTTTTCACTTGTCCTCTTTCTGAACTGTTTTCCTACATTTCTATTTAAAAATATTTTTGTAATATCTGTGAAAGAGTATTTTGAAGAGATATAAGAATACATTAATTCTATTCGAATTTTCTATCATCTGAAAAAGTGGTGGAAGTATTACATCCGTTTTGCCACTTAATTGCGTCTTTCGTATTAAATATGTAGAAATACTTTTATTTTATGTTTCATATCAAAATTTTCAAACTGACTTTTTCTTTCAATCATATGATACTCGTGACATCATTATGATGTGCAACAAATTTAATTGCGATAAATAAATAATATATAATATAAGTCAGGCATTAGGATAGTATCTGGGAAAAGATAAAAATTTATAACTCGTTTTTTCCAACTATATTGTAACTATACGTCCAATCAAATATTTACTTCTCGGCGTGAATATACGTTTGCAATAGTAGAGAATTTCTAAAATTTCCATTTATGCATCTATCTATGCATTATAAATGTTAAGCACTCAGTTCCTTGTAAATGTTGCTTTATCGGTCCATCAAATTTTTAATAAAAATATATATTTTAAATAATAATAAAAATTAAATTTAAATAATAATAATAATAAAATTTAAATTTAATAAAAATATATTTCTAAAGCATTACTGAAACAGTCAATGACCAATCGCCATTCGCGAAATATAATCGTTATGTATCTGCATGTATTTGTACCCCATAAATAATAAAGATGTAACATACTATATAGTATACAGAAAATTACAAAATTACATTTCCACTAACATTATATCATGAGGAACAATTTTTTTATATTTAGATCTAGTATCATTATATCCTATAAAATTCTTTGTTTCACATTCCTGATCATTGTACTTGTACTTGCACCCCAAAAGATGTAATATATCCTGGTATGGTATAAAAAAAATCATATTTCTATTAATTATCTATTTCTATTTCTATTGTATCATGAAAAAATTTTTTTTATATTTAAGCTCAGTATCATCTGACCTATTATATCTTGTAAAATTCTTTCTTCTATATTCCTGATTATTTGAAGGAAATAATCGAACGACAATATCAATAAAGTAATTCAAATGAACCATTCGTTTTCTTCTTTGGACATTTCAGCTAATGTCGACGATTAGAATATTGAATTCTGCTACTAATTATAGTGGAAGCATTACCGTTATACATTACATTCTAGCTCACGAATCATGCCTGTATGTTCCCTATTGCTAATAGTATAATGGAAACTAAAAAGTTATTGACAAAATAAAATTATTAAAACAAAAGAAATTTTGCTGTTATCATGTTTATATGCACAAATGCATGCAGAGATAAGATATAGTGATAAATAATGTTGTATGTAACCAGCTTCATTACCAGTTATCTGAACGATTAAGTGCATGCATAAACATATATTGAAAACCATTCCTTTCTTTCTATAGAAAATTAAATCTCGTTTGAAGAATTTTTATTCTACATTTTTTATTTATTTTTTCATCTGAAATCATTCCTTCTTTTATCAGTTTCGCTTACTTCTCTCTCTCTCTCTCTCTCTCTCTCTCTCTCTCTCTCTCTCTCCCTCTCTCTCCCTTTTTCTCTCTTTCCTTGCATGCATACATGCATATAATATATTCTTCTTTAATCGAGAGATATGTCTTGCATTATATGAATTTTTGTAAGATGAGTCATGTAAATTATACATATAGTCATTTAATAAGTAAAGAGATGATTGTAGCTTCAAAATGATTTATACAATCAATGTGGCAATTTATTTACTTTTCAAGTTTAATCCTTTTCAACGTTCTTGTGATTATCACTATAGATTTTTTATTGCAGCAGCAAGAAAATCTTTGTCCTAATGTCTGAACTAGATTTATGCATTTTGTAGCTAAAAGAACTGGAATGTTTGCACTCCATGCTTTGCCCCCATATTTTGGATTCTAATTCTAATGATCCAAATATCGCCTCAAATTATTGTTCTCTTTAAAAATTCATTTTTTTCAAGCAAATAATTGTACTTACATTCCCTACACCATCTGATTTTTTCGTATCTGTCCATAAAGTGTCTTGGAATCTATGTTGAGCAAGTCTTATAATATAGTTATAAATTATTGTTATGAATAATTAAGTGATAATATAATAATAATAATATGAATAATTAAGTGAAATAATATTAAGTGAACTATGTTAACGCTGACATTATAATTTTTAATCATTTTTTTTATTGTAAGATCATATACTTTCTTTAATAAGTTTCATGTCGGATATCACAGCTAAAATTGAAATATGTCCTCTAAAAACAAAACATTATCATTACTGTTCTTCAAGAGTGCAAGAGTGTACTTTTCCAAAAGGATTTATCTGATGATAAAATGATATTTCTATAATGATATCGCTATAAAATTATGTTAAGGAAGATATTGATTAAAAAGCTGTTTTTACATGATGATGGTCATGATATTTTGTAATTTATAATGTATTATATTTTTTTAATATATAAATATAATTATTTCTTTCTTTATTTATTAAGTGACTGTTACATATATACATGGAATTATTTATAATTCTTTTAAATTAAAAATTATAAAATCTTTACTTTTTAAATAAATAAATAAATAAATAAAAATATTAAATTTATTAAAATATAAAATTTAGTATATAAAATTTTGCAAATTTTCCATTTTAGTTACATAAAAGTTAATCATATTTTATTGTACATATTATATCTATACATTTCATACATATATACATTACATATATATAACGTATTATATAAGGCTGATTTATCACATTTTACGAGCACAATTGTTGAGCCATTATATGGATATTATACTTATATGAATCTATATCGCGCAAGTCTGTGCGCGCGCGGGTTATATGAGAATCTATTAAATCTAGATGTATGTAATTCATTTTAATCTAAACAGTCAAATATTTCAAGAAGCTATTTAAAAAAATAGTATCAATAAAAAGACTTTGCTCTTTAAAATATTCTTTATTTAAATAGTCACAAACTATAATCTGTGCGCTGATGCGCCAATGTTGAAACTATATTTGCTTTATTGCATTTATTGTATAAAGATATATTCTGTGTCAATATCGGGAAATCATTTTATAAAAATGACGTAGATATATTTTCTTATTTAAGTTATATATATTATATTCAATATAGTTATATATATTATATTGCATGTATATTACACGCAGTTATATATTTATGTTAAAAAAGATAGATTAGACAATATAAAAAAGAAATGTCCATTCAACTTGCCATGTTAGCAAATATTTAAATATTTATCTTCTATTCGAGCTGATGTTTAATACGATGAATCCAGGATTAACATCGGAACTTTTATTTAATAGTGATTTAATTATAACTGTTTAACTTTCCGATATTTTATATTCATTGAGAAGTATTCATTACTAAATACAACGCAGTTAGAAAAAATAGGTTTTTCTTACAATCTATTCAAAGATCTTCCGCAAAATTTAACGCATTTTTATTTCAGTTATTTTTATTTTAGAAACAATAAGTGCTTAATGTAATAAGCATGAAGATAATTTTTTCTTTAAATTTCTATTTATTTATATATCTAAAATATCTAGATAGTTAAATGGAAAATGTTGAGTTTTCAATTAAATTCTTGCTGATTGATACATGGATTTATTATAATGATTGTTGAAATTGCTACCTTTAAAGTATCATTATTATTATTTAAATTTAATCTTTCCTTATCAATTAGTGAATTGTTATGCATTCTTTCTATGAAGCTTAATATCGTCACATGATTGAGATAACGATGATTTAGGCGGCAAACCGCATAGTACTCAGTATATTCTCTCGTAGTTTTATTGCAATTATCATATTTGTAACAATCTGATTTCATACATAATCGATTATCTCACCGATAAACGAAAAGGCAAATTTCGTAAAAACGCGATAATTTGAAAAGAAAATTAAAAAGAAATATATCAAATCTCCCCTTATAGAAGGGCGTAATATAATTTATTTGAAAGATGTATTTAAATAATTCGTACTTAAAATGATCAATGATCTAAATTAATTATTACTGATAATTTCAGAATAAATAAATAATAATTAAGCATATGATTGACTATCACTGACTGTTAAAATTAACTATTAAAATTGAAATTAAAATTATTATATGATGAATCAGTGTCGATAGATTTGAGATTCAAGAAATGAACAGGAAATCTTGAATTTTCAGGAAGATAAAAAATTCGATAAGATCTAGACCTTTATGTTTTTCGATCCTCGGTGAATTTTTATTTACCGCATTTGAATCTTGACTTCCTGACTCTCGATACTTTTTTCTTTATGTTGCTCCATTCTTTGACGAACCATATGCAAACCGCGTTCTGCGAGGCAATCTTCTTCACGAGATATATTCTTCTTTCTTGGAACTGCTTCTTTTTTGATATTATCTAAGAATTATGTATATGTAATAAAACTATATATATAATGAAATTTGCAAAAGTGTGAAAAATATATTCTCGAAAACCCCTTCGAGAATTTGATTTTAAACGCAGACGGTAGAGAAAGTCAGTAATCAAGTATCTCGAACATGACAGGCAAACAGAAATTAGACAGCTCGATTATTTTAAACAATTACTTTAAAATCTAAAATTGTGATTTCGAAGTTAAGCGATCTACGGAATAATATTTTCAAATAGAGTTTTCCTTTCCGTCCAAGAATCTGAAAGAACTATAAGAGAAAAGTAAGGACTCCTATTCTGAAAAATGAAGCTAAAATAATTTTATGACTCTCATCCAAAACCGAATCAATATCATCATCAAATGCCATAAGCAAACAAGAAGCAAGCAATTTTTATTCGAAATATATATTTATAAATGATTTCTTTTTGAGATATTTGGTCGTTAGAATTAAGATAAATCATCTTGTATAGCATCATCATATCATTAACATCATCAGCATCTCTTCCTTTCTTTAAATTTTTTTTTTAAATTAAACTTTTGATATGGAACATCTTTTTTTGAAACTCTTAGTTTAGAAGATATAAAAATGCGTTGATTAAATTTTATATGTATATGTATATATATATGTGTATGTATATGTGTGTGTGTGTGTGTGTGTGTGTGTGTGTGTGTGTGTGTGTGTGTGTGTGTGTGTGTGTGTGTGTGTGTGTGTGTGTGTGTGTGTAAATAAGAACGAAATTGTTTCTTATATAAATGTTACATACATAAATAAAAATTACATCTTTATATATATAGTACATATAGAAAAAATTGTATATGTAGATAAAAATATTTTGTATTTATAATTTTTGGATTTTTGTCATTCGTAAAATTCTCGCGATCGAGATTTAAATAAAAACTTCATATTGTGAAAAACTTCGTGCCTTTTTGTTTATATAATTTATTTTGCTTATTAAATTAATTTTTATAGAAAATTATCGATACATCTCTTGATGCTTTATCGTTAAAATTTCAAGTACGACATTGTTCTATCATTCATTATTATATCTCTTGCTTGTCACTGTTAAATCTCATTCTTGATAATATAATACCGTGTACATAATACGATATATATAATATATCATTTCTGCCAGGATGTGAAATACCAGAACACTTATCGCCTACATCCGTACAAAGTTTTTCACGTATACATGATCGACAAGATCATCCGCGATGTGATGGAGACCAGATTATTGACGGTTACGTCATACCAGCCTGTTCAGATGACAAGATTGTGTTTGGAAATTGCTGACGACGTATTAAGAACTGTCTGCAAAGAGAATTACGACAGGTTTGAAGTGACAGAAATTTATTTCGCTTTAAGAATTTCGATTCTTCGTCATCTTACCGCGATCGTCCGTCACAAATTGTCTCGCGCTTGTTGTTTTTCTCCGAAAGCGATACGCGATGCACTATCGTATATTTACATAAAAGAGTAGTCTTGTTCACAGATAATTCGTACGTGGGGTGAAATATGATTGTATTACGTATACGTAATTAGGTACAAGATTGTGACGAAGGTATACATAATCCAGCGCTTCCAACAAGACATTCGCGTGGCCTTCCAGTGTCTCTGGGACGTAGAACATGATAATTACTCGTATTATGTGTTCGAGAATAATTATATATACGCGTTGTGCCACGTAGTCGGTTTATATTATGACTGAACGAGACAATTTCGGGCTAATACCGCACGCGCGCGCACGCGCATATTTGCCTATCACATTCAAGGAGCCATTAGCTCATAATATCAAATTATACGTTAGAACGCTTATAAATATTTATCACATTGTTGTGAGCCGTGACGGTATTAGTCTTTAACTAACAATAATAGTCTCGATACAAT
Organism: Eciton burchellii; assembly: GCA_020341155.1. Lineage (NCBI taxonomy): Eukaryota > Metazoa > Arthropoda > Insecta > Hymenoptera > Formicidae > Eciton > Eciton burchellii. The sequence continues at coordinate 116,236 of JAHMML010000038.1, forward strand.
GCCGCGCGTTAAAAATATTGATACTGTAGCGCGCGCAAATTTATTAGCTCGAACATCACAAGCGTAAATCACACACGAATCGCGTAAACGTACGGAAATAATAAAATACGCGTAATACGCGTAATGGGAAAGCGAATGAACGGAGAGAGGTTGAGGGAGATTAAACGAACCGCTAAATGGAGGATATTGATACGAGCTAATTAGAGATAAAATTCTGACATGCGTAACTTTAATTCCTCTCGTCGCAGCGCCAAAATTTTGGTAAAGAGATTTGGAGTTTCCTTTTTGCGGCACCATCAAAGCTATTGCATGTTATAATAGCGAATATTAAAATTAATTATATGAGACCTCCTTCTCGTCGCTCGAGATCCAAAAAATATGAGTAATCTGAAATCCGTTCGATACGATGATTACTTGACGGTTCAATCTATAAAGATCGCTTAATTTTCTAATTTGATTCGCTGATAACAGCGATAACAGTAATTATGGTTAATGCGGCGGACTAATCACTTGTAATAAAATACAACAGGTGACGGTAATGCGGGAACAATTACTTTACCGCGAGTACACGGCCGTACAATACCATTGTTTTACTCGAAGCAAAACGAGAAGCTTTCTTGCATCTCTCCCGTCTCCCCGTTCTCCCGCCCTCTCCCCCCCCCTGATAATTACATTTCTTCGGGTACGAGCGATGACCCGGGATCGTGTCAAGCTGGAGTGTTTAAAAAGTCCGGTAATTGTTTCTTCCCTAGACGGAATGAACAAAGGATGAGCTAAAAAGGTTTTCCAACGTAACTTATTTCTTGCGCGAGCATGATATACATAGTATCCATCAATTGTCTGTGAACCCTCTTTTACTCACAAATTGTTTGATCAGCTTGAAGAACTGACTTTTGAGCTAATAAAAATCAGTTGCAACATTACTCCCCTTTTATCCTTCAAATTTATTAAAAATTCATCCTAAGTACATCCGCGATCAGCTTTGGAGTTAAAATTTCGAGACAAAGTATCTCATTAATTTTAAATTGAGGATTTGCAAACGGATATTGCAAAATCCTATCTTGTGAAATATTCTCTCAATGATCTCCAATGAGGTAATGAGGTCTTTTAACAGTTTAGAGGCTATCTAATTTTTATTAAAAAAATTTTTGATGAGTATCTCTCTCTTCAAGTTAGCCGGGAGGTTCGTACGTGAAAAAGAACACGAGTAATTTAATACTTGAATATATTCGGCGACTCGGTTGTTTCAACCGAAGGAATGATTGGAAAAAGTTCTGATCGATTATGCAGTAACCACTCGCTATTAATATTTATTGCTCTCGCGAGTTCGTGCTTTTTATTCTCGTTCTACTCACGATCCCATAATGATTTATCGCGAAACTTTCAGCCGACTCGTCTACCCCTCGTCAGAATAATAGACGGCGGTTTAAAGTTTCGGAGACACCGCGAACATTTTTTTATGAACATTGGCACGCTCCTCGAGAGGTGCTCTGCCCCGAGAGGTGGCAAAATAGCATTGTTATATTCGAAATCGCTATCGCATCTGATTGCGAAGTGGAAGTTATTATGTTTTATTTATCTTTTTTCTCTCTCTCTCTCTTTCTCTCTCTCTCTCTCTCTTTCTCTCTCTCTCTCTCTCTCTCTCTCTTTCTCTTTCTTCTCTTTTTTTTTGGAAAAGAGTTATTCTGATGTATGATCTGTGATCTTAAAGATGTGCACGCGTATCATGGGAAGGAGAGGGATCTATACAATAAATTCGAAAAAGATAAGTTTCTTTTATGATTCTCATATTATCAGCTTAAAAGAGATACAATCAGATTCGGAAGGAGAAAAAAGCGAAAGTAGATTAGAAAATAATTACACATCTAGATTATATTAAGTTCTTCATTAATTTCTGTTTCATTATTCGACGTAAATCTATCTATAGCATTGCAAGTAATATGAACGATGGATATGAATAAAACATTCACATATTTTATTGTATGCAAGTTGCAAATCAATCAATCTGTTATAATTTTATGCGTATCGTAAATTTAAAAATTCAAGTATACGATTGATAAAATTCTTTATACAATTTTACTTTATATCTTTTTCATGTTTTTATAAAGATAGCTATAGAATAATTAATATTTGCGTTATATATATGTTTTATATATGCATATCATGATACTTTATAATATTGTACAAGTGATTGTACAAGTGATTGTTAAAGTGATGTCTTATTTATTTCTATAAAATTTATCGTTTTCTAGATCGTATCATTATATAATTTCTTAAATTGCATTGATGTTGGATTGATGAGAATTCATGTTTGATTCTATCATTTCCATAGAATCATATATAACTGCATATCTACTTATTTTATTTGTTAATTTATTTTATTCGTTCATTTTATTATTCCAGTTTACTATTTTTCGAAATATCAAAATGTTGTTGGATCTCTTATTCATTGCATAATATTCATTGCATACGATAAAGAAATATTTTTTATTATTATATTGAGCTATTGAGCTATTGAGAATTGAAAAAAACTTTTCCAATTTCTTTTAATAAAATCTTAATCACTAAAATCGATATTGATAAAAAATTCCTTTTCCTAATATCTTTTATTTGTATTTATTTATTTGTATAATTTTCGCTTAAACATATGCTTGGAAATAATAGCATCCAAGTTGTATAAAATGCGATAAATGCTCTAAGATTGCATATGATGCAAAAGAATCACAGCAACGTAAATAATTGTAATTTTATGTAAATATATTCTTATATCATATTTAGCTCCATTTTATTGAATAAACGCATGACTTTTGCAGAATTTTTGACCAATTGTCAAAATTGTATATAATTTAACGATGGATTTATATCTTTGAGAAATTAAGAAATTAATAAATTAAGAAATTAATTTAGAAATTAATATATGTTTTTGCTTAAATCGTATAATCGTATTTTGCGTTATAAACATAATAAAATATTAATGAATAAAATATTATAAAAAGAGTTTAATTTATTCAAAACTTAATTTATTCACGGTAACAAATCGAACATTTATAATATCAAGTCTTAAAGTTTAAATTACAATCTTCAACATTATTTTATCTTATATTAATGAAATTAAAATGTTTACGAAGAAACGTAACATTACGTATATATCCTCAATAACATTATGATAGCGATATGCACTTTTCTCCATATAAATTAAATTGATTGAAATTATGATAATACTTAAGTCTGCTGATTTTCGATTTTCGGATGCAATCGATGGCTCATGTTATGTGCAATTTATGATGTTGTCAAATCCAGATAGTTCATTAGGTCGAATGTTTTTAGCATCATTGTATAAAGATTCGAAGGAAAAATGAATCGATGCAACTGACATCCTGATAAACAAAAGATGGAACAAGTTTCGGATTCTTGGTAAGTCTCTTCGTCTGTATACATGACAAACGCACGCGTCCACTTATTTTGTTGTCAATGGATCTTGAATAAATAAAAGTTCAATGAGGACTATTATAATAATAACTCATAGTTTATTATTGTTAATTATTATTATTATTATTATTTATTATTATTATTATTATTACAATAACTATCGTTATTTATTATTGCTTTATCATTGTTTATTATTGTTGTCATCAGTATAAGAATCCTGCTACGATCACTGCATCGATATGCATTGCTTTTTTCACATCATCTCATTACTAACATGTAAAACGTATAAAAGGAATAAATTCCTAAAATAGCATGGAATTTGCACAACATGATGGAAAAATATCTGTAACGTGGAGTAACTACATTTTCCCGGTACTATCAACGATGTGCTATGATCAATCCATCGTTTAGTAATAAACTATCTTTCTCACTGGCCAGTGTCAGGATAGTGAAATCATTTGGTCTTGGTTTAAGTATCACGTTTAACATTTCCTGTCGGAAATTACCGGAGAAGTGCGTAGTATTTCTTTCTCCTCCCCCCTACTCTCTCTCTCTCTCTCTCTCTCTCTCTCTCTCTCTCTCTCTTTCTCTCTCTTATTTTTCTCTTTTCCTTTTCATTTTATCTCGCTGGTCAAATTAATGATGCAATTTTAGTATTTTATCACGTGATATCGCAGAAAATAGTATACGTGCAGAATATGCTGCCGACAGATCGAAGTGAGATCGGAACATTTACGATATTATATAAAATATATATTATATTATATTATATTATATTATATTATATTATATAAAATCTCAGAATAAACTGGAAATAGCTGAAATTTTATTAATTTTACGTTTCCACGCTTTACATTTCTACGATTGTATGTCATTTCTATTTATCGTTCCGCTATTGCTTGTAATTACCTTGCGAAAATGCAATCTTAATGTGGGAACTTTAGAAGAGTGGGAACTTTTGCAAATTACAAATCTGAAGAAACTATTAAGCAATTGTCAGCAATTTGTCTTTATATGAAAAATGTGATGGCAGTATTTTATAGAAATGCTGCGTAGAAATAATCATTTCTATTTGCACAAATATAAAATATGAACTATGAATCTGTTGACAATTTTTTAATATCATCTAACTTTTGGCTTTTGCTTTTTAGATATTTCTTGATGCCAATTTTTTGTAATTCTCCTTCATGTCAGAAAAAGAATCACGCGTCTATAATTATTTCTATAAGAAAATATGTAAATGCCTCTAACAATAGTATCGCCGAAATATTTGACAAGATTTTCGAATTAAAAGATTATTCGAAAGTGAAATTTCTCTCTTGGTTTTGTCGCATTGATCTTGATGTCAAGATCATTATCTCAAATAATATTTCAAAAATTTCGGCCATCATGTATTATTTATAAAATGTTAGTAATAAAAGATGTACCTTCCCGAAAAAGCTCTTATTATTTTATTATCTAAGAAGTTGTGATTCATTTCATCTGAAAAAAAACTTAACATAAATGAAAATTTTATGCAACTTTTACGCGAAGCAAAATCTTTTCTATTTGCACACTTAAATCAGACATGAAATGAATTTGCGTTTGGATAAACGCAAGGCAATAGAAAAGTCACTTTTTGCTCGTATGTCTACAATTTTTATACATTTCTTATCAAAAAGTATATTCTCATTATTAAACTTTTCTTGTTTTTAAAAAAATTTATAATTTACATTTCTTTGCAAACAATGTGCAAGCTGACGAAAACTTCTAGCATGTTTTATTGTACTTTGTATCAGTCCCTAACAAGACAATTTCTTTTTCTTCTTTCCCTTTTTTTTTCTTGCGACGCACTGTCACACATGCGCGCGCGCCATATGCACGTGTGCGCGCGATAATAAGTCGCACTAAGATCAAGATTATCCGCCGAAGGCGGATCTCTCTTCTTGATTCTCTTTTGCTGAATATCCTTTCCAGCAATCCCAAAATGGATTTCTTTCACACTGGCCTGTTTAAAAAGCATAAAAAACGTAAACAGATTGCACGTTTTCTCTAGGACCTCCGATTTTGTAAAATCATGCTTTATAGAATGACATATATGTATGCGTATATGCGATAGGTGTTACTTTGTTCATTTTAACAAGCAGTACTGAGATCCTGCCTCCGAAGTTATAATTAAATTCTCCTCGTTAAACACGATATTCGTGTATATAGCGAAGGAGAAAGCGTGGATTGAATATTGTTTCCGATAATTCGTTCATTTCATTCAACTTTTAACGAAGCGAGTTTCAAATATCGTCACCTGATACGCTATATAGAGCATACCGCGAACTTTCGGTTATTCGAAACGAGATTGAGGTATCTTTACCAGAAAATACCGTTTGACTGTGTCTGCAAACCGAGTTACAACCATCAACGTACAATGATCAATCATGCGAGCAATGCAAACCGATGCAAAAGTTTAATTCAATCAGATATTTCCTCAAGCGCTTCTAAAAATTGTTGCTGCTCAGACATAATTCTGGCTGCACTTTACATTTCGCAGTGTCAATTAATTTTACAAATCTGTTTCATATCAATTTGGCATGGAAACTATCTTGTCCTTCATCGATCTTATTGTTTCCTTTGTATTCATGCGATACGCCTCTCGATCTTCGCCTTGACACTTGGATAGCAATATGGCAGCGGCAGCGGCTGACTTGATTTTACCGATTTACGAATTCGGATAGTCGCAGATAGCTGCTGCAACTCTCCGCTTCTTCTTCTCCTTTGCTCTCTCTGCTCTTCGCCCGCTGTTCTTACCACTCATCTCTTTTTCGTTTCCGCTTTTAGTTACTGTAATAGAGCCAATTAAAGCGTCCAAGGAAATATTCTTTTGTTATATCGAACATTTCTTTGTTCTCGATTATTCAGCATTTCTTTGCGGAAAATGCGAAAATACGTCGCGTAGGAGTGCCAAACTCGCCTCGGTCCTTTCTGTGTAAAGTGCACGAGGACGAAAACACTTGGTATATGTCAGATGAGAAGTGCTACCGTTGACTGAAACGCATATCCGTACATTTGGGCATTAAACTTTAAGCAGTTTCTTCAGTCTACTCTGTGATCGTATCTTCGGCGCGTGTATCAGATGTATCGGATACATCGCTGGCGGCTGTCCCTCCTATCGAAAGTTACACGGCAGTAGAATGAATAAGTGATAAAGCATACACGTACATCTTTCATGGGCTGGTGAAAAAAATACTGCGGAATTCAATCTTTCACTACTGCTATTTTTTATTGCATATTCATCCCGTCAAGCGGACTTTGCTTTCGTTTTTAATAAAGCTAATAAAGTTTGTGCCTTTCTCTACAATAGATTTTGGGAAATTTCTAGAAAACGGTCACATCAATCGGCAATTTTCTCATACGATCAATACATGAAGCAACGTGCGATATCACCATTCTTTTATCTTGCAATCTTCTTGTGTTCTTTATTCTTGAGATCCTATTCCAACTTCTAAACCCGAAATCGTGTTATTTGCGTTACGATTAATCTATGGTCACGGGTTTTAGAATGGGGAATTATCCCGCAATTTATTGACAGCCCGACTTTTTCCCCTGATTGCGAGATTATGTGAGGCTTGGTTATCCAAGTCGATTCCGAACTTGATGCGGAGCGTTATGTCAAACTACAACTAGGGGAAATAAATGATGGCTTGCGCACATTAAAAGTATTTTTAATAGATTCGCTGATATGTGAATGGATATTCGGCGCAAAAGTATTACTTTAGGTGAAAAATGAAAGAGGCGATACTTTCTGGGAACGATAAAGAAATATATTTGCCATCGTATTAATAATTCGGTAAAATAAGTTCCAGTGAATAAATTAAATCATGACGTAAAATATATGAGAAATATCGCTTTCGATATCGCGTCTACAAAAATTAAATATTAAAAAAGATATTATTATTCAATCGTCAATCTCGGAGATTAAAATGTGACGGAGAAACTAATTTCATGATATAATTACGATAACAGAGAAGTGAAATCGTAATAAAATGTGAGCTATGAAATTATAGTTAATCTGAAGGAAAATAATTATTTAAAAATTATCCGCTTCGAGACATGAAGATTAAAATTATTTGTTTATCGAAAAGAAGAATTGAACAGAATGCAGCAAGGAGAGCAAGGAGAGATAATCGGAACAAAAAGAAAAATAAAAGAAACTCGCTTTCAAGTAAAGTTTCAAGTAAAACCGGTTTCCACGGATACAAGCATTAATTCAATCCATATCAGAATTTCGAATAAAGAGGAAACTATGTCTATCATAAGTGAAGTTAATCATTATTATTCTCTCCTCCCCCACTTCCCCCAATCTCCGGACGTGGCAGATATAGAATCTAAGCCCCCTGACCTCCGTTACCACGAGCAACGATACGTCATATCGAAATCGGATCGATCATCAAGTAATTAATCTTACATCGTCCAAATCGCATGATCCTTGACTTCGTCCGAATTCGCGCCATATATTTAATCGCTTCCGCGATATTCGACGGTTCTTTATGTCCTTTATATCCACATGTCTAATCTGATTTATAACGGAAAACCGATCGTTTCGCTCGATCGTACCGTGCTCATGCTGCTTAAGCAATTCATAAATTCCGTTCTCATGAGTTATTAAGAGAACATACACATCGAGCTATCGTGAGAATGGCATATTACATATCATGCGTTATTGTCGCATCGCATGCGCGCGCATGTGACACGTTATTTTATGTAACGCAACTTACGTACATATCTTTCCCGATGATTTATAAGAGCATCCTTGACTGAGCTAGCGAGGAAGGAAAACTCATTGTGATTGTTACGTAATATACGTAATACATTCCGGGCACATGCGTGACCTGCGATACGTTTCCATAACTTCGCAGTGTTCAGCTTCAGAATTCACTTTCAGCGCGCGCGAAGCCGCGAGAATTCTTTCTTCGGAAATTCAATCAAAGCGTAAGCAAGGATCAAACGTGAACATCTCAGAATTTAAATCAGCGCGGAAAACGTACCTGAAGAAATTGTTACGGGAAAATATGTCACATAGGTCTGTCTATGCAGTGCGATCTATCTCTGCCTGTTTTTGCGTATGCAAATCTCACGTAAGAAAAAAAAGAAGAAAACATATTTTCGAATGACATAATTCTTTGCCTGGATTATTAATTCGCTTTTCTTCTAGATCATACAGCCTTTTTTCAAATTTAGTAAACTTTGAATCTTTTCATGCAGTTATCTTTTCAATCTTATTTACATAATAATATAGCAAAACTACTCAATTGAATATAGTATATCGATAATATCGATTAATAATGTGTCGCTGTTGACTTTTATTTGAATATATCTTACATAAAAATCTTACGTGTTTGAAGTGACATTTGAAATAATGTTTGTTGTTGACATTTTCTATACCGATAACGTATAGCGTTGTTTTAGTTACACTTAAACAATAAACAATAAATAAGCATGTCAGTATAGAAATTTGTAATGAATATCAGCTAAATAATATCTAAACTGAGTATTCAGATTTGAAATGTGTCTTGAAATGTCTTTTTTTTTCTTTGCATTCAGTAGTTACAATTGAGTTTGATTTTCGAGTGAGGCCACGTTTTTTATTACTTCGATTCTCAAATTGCAAGAAAAATATCCAATCGTTGACTAAATTTTTTAAAACATCGAACACGATTTAATCACACCAATTGTATATTCACATCTGACGCAAGTGTTTTTCGTTTTGCAAATATTTTTTTCGTTTGCTATAATAAGTTAGGATAATCCATGGACAAAATGTTCTGTATTGTTCCATCACGTACATTTTCGTATCGGATAAAGAATCGTTTGCGATAAAGAACAGGTAGATATCCGTCCAATCTCGCGCGCGACACATAAATTGCTGTTGAATTCATAAATGAGCATCACGTGACGCTGTCGGAGCTTTCGCGCGAATCTAAAAGGACACATGGCGACATGAGACAAATTGTTTTCGTAGCCGCGGGATAAAAATTATCGAACAAGTGCAAGAAAGAAAACACGAGTAAATGCGACAGAGAATGAATGCCATTCGCGAGAAATAATATAACTTTCAGGAATAATATGTTAGCCGATGATTATTCAAGTTTATCACGTGTTACCTAGCGGCTGTTGTGCCGTGCGCGCGCGCGGCCATTTTCTACGTCAGATTTCGAACTTCGATCGTCGCGTTTTTTTTCATGTATGCATGACGACTAGACGATTTTAACACGTAGATGCGGCACGATATTCATACGCCCAGTTGATTCGATGCAATAGCAAATATTGTCATAACCAGAATAAATAAACAAACAAGATTGAAATCTGCGTGTAAAGCGGATCGGACGAAATCTGTATTCACAGCCGCATAAGATAATTGCATAAAGAACGTACGCTGATTTCAATTATTTTGAAATGTTTTATCACACTCATCATCATAAGCAATATTTTTGATTTTTATCCGATGCTCATTGTTTATCAAGAAGTTTAAAAAATATAACGACTTATATCAATACTGAACATGATCTGCTAATGCCTGCATAGAGAAAGGAAGAAACTTCCTAAAATCTCCTTAAAAAAATTTAATCTAACTCAATCGATGTTGCTGCAAATTTCATTCATGTATATTCCTGAAAATATTTGCTAAAGTTACAATGAAGTTGAAATAGGTTAGATCTTTCTTGGAATGGAGATGCCGAGGAAAAGCTGCTCCTCCTTCTTGCTTACATTACATATTGCGCTATAATAATTGTGATGTTACTAAAGGCAAGAGAGTAAAATTCATAGCTAAAAGTTATATTACTTGAAAAACATTTATGCATGGAAACAGAATGCATTTAAATATACGAGTCAAAGTGATATAGGTTAGTTATAAGTGATATAAGTTAGTTTTAGTTGAGGGTGAAAAGCGTAGACATCATCCACCACTTCTAATCATAGACATCAATAAATTATATTTTTTATTACTGATAATAACTGTTATATTTCTAAAATTTCAATTTGTTAATAACTTTTTAGTACAATGATTAAAATCTTGAGACTGTTACTCGCATGGTAATGACTATATCTAACATCTCAAAATTAATATCACTATTTTTACATAATTAATTCGCATAACTTTACAGTTACAATCGTTGTTACAGATATTGCATATACCTCTTTTAGCAAAACTATAAATTATACAGCGATAAATGAAGACAACAATAAAAAAATACATCAATGAATGATCAGTCGAGATATAAAATTTGATTTCTTTGTTGCATAATAAATAATCATTATCGTCAATAAAGATTTCACGTTTTTAAACGACACGAAAATTTTATGCTCTTGACAAAAACACGTTACTTAAATTTATAAATAAGAAAAAAGGAATTATGAAACATACGCGTTGGAATAATGTATCAATATAATAATATAATAATAATATGATAATCGTTTTATTAATTTATGATTATATTACGATAAGAATGAGCAATATTGCGTCTTTATATTCTATGCTATAATATCGTTATTACATAAATATATTATATGCAGGAAAGAAATAATATTAAAAAAGCATATTAGAGATGCGTAGTGTAAAATTGATGGGTTGAGTGGATCATCATTTTTAATAAATAAAGTAAAATTTATTTAGAATAATTAAACATAAAAGTATAAATAAGCATAATAATACAAAAGATATATATATAATAAAAAGATATAATATCGCGCGTTGACATCACTGGAGTTGAAAGAATTTTCTTTTTATTTATATGTGCCGAAAAATTAGACCAATGACATTTCTGCGAGGCATGTATACATTCATATACATTAAAAGGAAATTCTTCCAACGTTTATAACGTCAATGCGGCATTTAAACTACAACAGGTTGACTGGCTCGGAAAAAATTTTATCATCCACGAGAGATGCGATATAATTAATATCTCATTTTATTGTCAATTCGTTAGTGAAAAAGGAGAAAACGATGTGAGACCATTTTTGTCGAGCTATTGGGAGGAAAAGAGAGAAGAGAGAGAAAGAGAAGAAAGAGAAGAGCGCAGAGGATAAAGAAGATAGAAAAGAAAAAGACAAAAGAAAGAGAAAAGATAGGGAAAAATGGCGACGGAAATGAAAGAGTAAGGAGGAAAACGAAGAGTAAAACAGTGAGACAGAGTAAGAGAAGCCAATAGACGAAACAGAAAAGAAAAAAGGAAGTGGAGAAGGAGAGAGTGCATACGTGTATGCGTGTGTGCGTGCGTACGTAAGCAAAGAAAGTAGAAGAGAGAGAGAGAATGGACAGAACGAATTAAGCACTTTGAGAGGAATATCGCGATGGGAATCGCAATATTCATGAGAACAGTTCTTCGCGAGGCTCAAATACTCCGAAGCTTTGGAGCATCCGATAATAGTCCTCGAAAACTCCAGCAGTGTCGCATGCGGGCGCGCACGCAAAAGTTCGGGCCAGCAGATTTTATATTAGATTATTATTCATTATCTCGTATTACGACGCCTCTTGCGCAGCGCCCGTTGCAATTTTCTCGTTTGTACGTTGTACTTGGGAGACTTTTTATGATCTCGCCGCTTGTTCCGCGCGCTCTTGACCGGCCGTGATTAATACTATGGTATTCCGCTGAATATGAATAACCGTGGAACCGTGAAACAGTTAAGCCGGATAATAAGTTACGGTGAGAATTATTTGCCAAGCAATCTGTGCGCGTTTTCTGTTTTTGTGCCCGGAGGATTCCATCGATTCATGCATTATACGGAACATTCGATCGCATTGAAGCATACAGTGCGTTACATTCGGGCTCATTAAGTTCAGTATTATTAGTTAAACTCACATTGTTTGTTTGCAAAATTGCAAAATTTAATACAATGTAGTTCGCATGAGTGTATGTAATATCGAATAGAAGTGAATATCGACCGAGACAATTTTTTTCGATAACAATGATCATGAAGGAAACAAATGCGAAATGCTTTATTATACATTATTATCGCCGTTTTTATAAATTATACATTATAGAGAATTATATTTATATATAAAATAATATAAATAATAATAATAATAAATAATAACATATAGAAATCAAGAAAACAGAAACTATGTTAGTTCAAAAATATAGATTCTTCAAAAAAATATATTCTGTGTTGTTATTTTCATTACCTAAAAATTCTTGTACAAAAATCACTGAAAATAAAATACTTTATAAAAAATACACATAATCGATGATTCGATGTAATCTTCAAATTACTTTCCCGGAATTATAATACCGCAATAAAATAACTGTATCGCGTTATATTAGATCTTATATTAACTAGTCCCAAAAATCTCTTCTATTTCTCAAAATAAAGAGGACGTAACTCGCTGTACTGCAGCAGTTATCCTGATCATACATTCCGGTCTATGCAAATTGTTAAATCCACCGTACTCAAAGCGCTCGTTCATTAGTCAATCATGGCGACTCTCTATTATAGACGCCTTCGATTCCAAAACGTTGCGAAAAATAAGAGGTAAGAGCGATAAAACAAGCTATCAACACACGCTTTTGCTCTCACTCCCGTAATTTTCAAAAGTGAGTTAATTCAATCGAATAGTTAGCCGATATCCGATTTGTACGCCACGTAACTCTTTACATCGTGCAATCTTCTTTTCTTTATATATATGTTTCTCCTCTTCAGGAATCTAGACATCGCATTCCGCAATTGCGTGCAAAGCGCGCAAATCATTCCTCGCTAAACAAATCGTCACGATACGACAGTGCGAAACGCCAAAAGTGTGTTCCACGTTGCGATCGTGCGATCGCGAGAAATAACCGGCGATGATGTTGGTGATGGCAGCGGGAAGGGCAGTTGGGGATGTGAAGGTGATTTTAGATTGTTCCGTGAGATTGAGTTCGTGCGAAACGGCGGGCGGATTTCTGATGGAGCCGGCCTCGCGTGCCGCGACCGATAACGATAAGTCCGCGGCTTAGCTTAAGGAAAATAAAGATAAATGGCGGTATTTCGTGAGGGACAAATTGAAAACGACGCAAGAAAGCGGCCGTCAGCTGTCGATGTGGTCACGCCGATCTATGTGTCACGTGCTCTCGCACGCGTTGTCGACAACGATCGATCCTCTCTCCCCGTCGACGGGGCTTCGAGTGCTTCTGCCGTTTAATTGCAACAAGCACGGCTCTCAATCATTGCACGGCCACCGCGAGATTCGCGTTATCTCCGCCGATGCTGGATTGACGCTGCGAATGCACTTGCACGATACCACCCGTCAGACACGGAGATCCGTCGCCAATAAGTGACGAGAATGATTATTACTATCGCATAAAGACTCTTCCTCTTACATTACAAACGTACGTCACAAATATTCGTTAATAGTTTTAAATTGTTCTTCTATCCAGAATTAGGATACCAGATATTCCATTATGCGGAGCAATCGTTTTAGCGTTTGTCTTTTATGATCGCTAACGCGGTCATAGACTTCGCGGAGCAAAAGCTATCTTTCATAGATTTATTATATAATGTTGTTATATAATGTTGTTATATATTATATAATGTTTGTTATTTGTTATATATATAATTCCATTTGGCATTATTTTCGATAATACGCAATCTGTGCGTGTGATTTTTCTTTGATGGATTATCATAATCGTAAAATTCGTCCTTGTTTCCCGGTAGCAAGGGACGATCGAATGAACGGCTGGTGCATAATAATTAGTATTTCAGCTAAAGTTCTCTGCAATATCCTAATGCATCGTGTGCGGATACTCGGATAATCATCAGCATCATACGCCAATAATTTCACTCGGCGGAGGGATAGAATTAAAATACCGCGTACTAACACGACGCTAATGAAATCCAAATTAATCCACGAAAGCTAACGGGCAGGAGTTTACCCCCTCAATCCGATAAGTCTGAATAGTGGTAGCGCAGACTTACTTTTTACACCATGCACAAGTAATTTTTCGGTCACGTCGTCGGGTACATAATCGGATTTCCTTGGGCTGCGGGTCTAATTAAAACTTTTGCTGTAATGTATGAAATTTCGCATTAAGGTCATTAGAGTTGATCGGGCAATTACGCGAAACAGCTACCGGAGAAGTGGCGACGGCGGCATTCGCCGGCGACATGTATACGCGCCCATATAATATTTTCGGTGTGAAACGGCACGCCGCGCGCGTTAATTCTACGAGTCGCGCTTGCGACTCCGCTCGATGTAGCGGCGCGTGCCTCGACGATGCTCAGCGACGATGCGAATGAGGCACGCGCAGGCATGACAAGCATTTCGTGCCATTCTATCAAACGCTCCTGATGAAGTGATTGAAACAATTTAATTGAAACAATCAATGATGCATTATCGCCAGAATCATAATCGCGACTGCGCGACCTGAGCATCAATTGCGATCCATCGCTTGGCAAAAGCCGCGAAAGCCGCGAAAGCATCAATCTACTCGCGGATGGAAACGAGATCGCTGCGATCTCTGCAATTTCAGCAGATGTAGTGAATCTGCAGGTTGTCCGTTCACAGAGATAATCTAAGCCGGTAGAAAGTGCTTTTAATCAACTTTTAAATCGCCTCGGAGTTTTAGGTTTTATTTCACTCGCATGTCACCCTTTACGCGACAAATCTGATTATCTCAGATGCACTCAGATGAGATCCTTAAATCAAAATCTCCTTTCTTTCCCGCATTGCAATAATACCTGAGGTATGCGACTGCACACTACGGTAATTAATTATCCCGGATTTAATGAAACCAACTCCAAATTCGTATCTTTTAAAACGTTCTATTCGATACTTCTTCAATCCATTCAATTGCGCAGAAAAGGGAAGTACAATCAAATAAATATTCCTCTAGCTTAGTCCAGCTTCAGAGAACTAGCGGCTATCACGGGCAATGTTAGATCCGCCGCTTCGAGAGTAACTTATGTAATTATCTCGCCTTCTCTCTATCGCCCTTCTCCCTCTCTCTCTCTCTCTCCGTTTCTCTTACGCGGCGTCCTCTCACTCAATTTTCACGAGGAACATTAACAGCTCCGAAATCGGAATTTGTGTGGATCTCGACCGCAATTCGCGCGATCGTACGTTTCCGGGTGCAAATTTGTCACGTTGACGTATTTTAGCGAGCTGTCGCTTCGATCGAGCAGACGCGAATAACGCAAACTCGTTGAACGATCTCGACCGACCGATGTCGACGGTAATTATATACCAACGTTTTAACTTGGAAATGTGTTAACCTGAACCGGGATTAATTTCTTGTTTGGCTCGTATAGGGTCTAACGTGCGAATGACGTAAATATCTAATAAGCGACGAGCATGATTCGGTTCTCGCGTGAATTGTCAGATTCGAATCGAAAGCTGAAAGTTTATCACGGAAGCGATACGTCGAGCATATAGTCACGTCTGGAAGAACTAGAATTTCTCTTTGCCGTATTTTTCCGAAAGCCATTATACAATCGAAGTTTATGCGTAAATAAAAGTTTCTCGCAGCCGACTAAATTTATCGGCAGCCGTTCCCCAAGCGGAAACTCCGCTGTAAGCCCCACTTCTCACATATTTATCATATACCAGATCGTAATAATTCACTAAGCGGAATAAGAGATCTCAAAAGGATACACTAAAGATACGAGACAAGAAAAACGTGTTGTAAAAATATTTTGACAACGCATGAATGCTAAGTTAAATATGCATTGTACGAGTGATTTCAGGTCAGTGCTTCTCAAAGTCAACAGAGACATCTTCTATAAATCCTTTTATAGTGTTGCAAAGACAAGTGAACTTAATTGAATTAATTGAATTTTCTTTAATTGATAATAAAAATCTAAACTGATAATAAAAGAAGATGAACAGAATTAAAAAGCCCAGCGGTTAAAGGAGAACTTTGAATGAAGCTGTAAGAGTAAGCGGAATAAATCGATTAGACCTTTTCCTCTAGACTTAAATGCCTAGATCAATTGAAATAGGATTAACCGCGAGTCACCACTTGCATATTTCCTTTCGCTCAAATTTATATGAGAAACACTGACTGCGAGTGGCTGCCGCACATAGTTTCGGATTGCTGAGTGTACCCTCGCTCGCTCCGATAAGGGGAATGCGAGGTTTCTCAGGCAAGATGGGGACAACAGGTGGAGAACAGAACGCGGGGACAGAAATGGGGACTCAAATGTGGAGATGCGCGATGACTCGGCCATAGATGCGTCAGAACGTGAATGGAATCGCAAAAGCGGATCAACCACACGTATCCCTACCGTTTACATTTATATTCTGCTGGAACCGCAGCATTCGCGCGGTCGATCCGCGGAGTACTCGCGGAGGTTTCCGCTCCCCTCCTCCTCTCCTTTTCCTCGTCATGAAATTTCCTATCTTGTCACAATTCAAGCGTCGACTGCGCGTCTGACGTTTGAATCGCTTTTAACCCTTCAGATCCATTTTTCATACTTCCATCTCGCTATCTCTATTGACGGTGAGCGGATTTCGCCGGATCAAACGGTGAGAAGGGTAGCTGCGGCGACGGCGGTAGATTGGGGTAGTTTGGTGAGAGAGGAGGCGAGAGGTATCGGTTGCTCTTTGAAACAAAATTTGCTTCCGGACAAAGTTAGAATTTTTAGCACACATCTATGCCCATGCATTAAAGCTAGCCTTTCGATCCTTTGATTCTCTCTGGCCGGATAGGATTTGGTTATCAATTGCTTTCCGCGTGATGAAAGGATCTGTCAAGAAATGTCTCTATGTGGGCGCACCTACATATAGCTTTTTGTAGTATAACAAATGTGCCGAACTGGCCCATTTACATTTCCATACTTTTCCGAATATCTCCGTCCCTTTTTCGCCGAATGGAAAGAATTAAATTGCGACGATACATTCCTCGATGAATATTCCGAGGCTAATCTCTCTGAACTAAATTTGGATTTAATTAAAATTCGGAAGAAAGAATTAAATGAATGTAAGATCAGCGTGTCTAGGTTAATTAAAGAATCTCGTTAAATGCTACACTGCTTCGATAACACCGAATCTATTAACATTACGTAAATATCAATTACATTCAAATAATCGCATTTCGCTTTAATTAATCGTTTGGGGAGAGATAGGTGCATAATTACTCGCTATTAAAGCGTAGCTGATAAGCGCATACGATATGCAAGCGTAGAGTTTCCTATAAATGGACATATAAATACAAACAGGAAACAACGCGCATAATAACGCTATGCAGATTTCAGCACGACTAATTGTAGACGAATATCGGCAATTCGTGTCGGTGATCGAAGCGAAAGTCGCTTATCGTCGCATTCGAATTACGAGCGCGCCAACCCTATCGATTATTATCGAGATCGGCTCGTGCGTACCTTCATGACATTCGCGTATTGCGACTAGACATTTGTCCCATTGCTGTTGGCAACATCAGCAATGAGAAACGGAATGTTTAGGATTTGAAAATTTAGATTCGAATTCAAATCTCTTAGCGAACGTAAAAGCATACCTATCGTGCATTCTTTATTAAGTAATTTCTCGAATATTCGCTGCCAATGTCGTCCATATCATTTACACAAACGACAGACAAAGCAAACGAGATTACAGCATCATCGAAAATGAGAGAAATAAAAAAAAGAACCTTGTGCTGGGTGAATAATTAATTCAAACTGTTCCATCTGTCAGAATGATTTAAACATTTACTCGTATGGAAATCACATTTACAGCAGATATATATATATATATATATATATATATATGCTGAGCGAATTAATGACAATTTGAATGAGAGCTAATCGATGCACAAATTATGATGCCATTTTACGCAGTTTTCTCGCTGTTTTTGTTCGCCCGCGAATTGCGTTTCATCTTCGCTAGAGCACAATAGAGCAGCGCGCGTTACTGCGCGCTTCACCGCGTGCAAACGCCCCTTTAATATCACTAAGGGCGTGTGTCGTGTTTCCTCGCGTGCGCATACCTTCGACAAATAAGAAAATACCGAACACGCTAGAGTCCAAAATGCTCGCGCCACCCCTGACTCGTCTTTCCAACGGATATCATGAGACGCGGAATGTCTTTACAAAGTTGTATTGTTAGAACGCTCAACATATGACGTTACGAAACGGTAATCTATCACTCGAATGGATCGCTGGTGAGTCTATTTAGTCATATATTTCAGTCTCTCTCACGCTTTTGCCGCTCATATCGCTCGTTTTGCGCTCATATCGCAATATGATGAATGTAACATGCTATTTGATATACAATATGCACTGTAAAGCTTACACATGTAAAGTCACCAAGTTACTTCTTACGCGCTAACATGTGTGTTACTCTTTAAGATGTTTCGTTGCACAGAGCGAGATGTATTAAACTAAATATTTAAATGCTCGTGTCTTGTGGAAGGGACAATTTTTACGCAGAGAATCTAATCACGCGCGCAAGCGCGTAACATAGTGCATGAAATTGTCTGCACATTACGTGTTGTATAACAATTACTGTTAATATTCAAATATGCGCTCTTGCATATCTAAATTTGCAGTATAGGCAGGACGAATCATGGACGGTTTGCAAAATAATGCGTCAGGGATTGTACACGTATAGGTACACGCGTTTCCATCAATTATCGGGGCAAAGTAATAATATGGATTCGTTAACGCGAGTCGCCTTCGGATTATCTCGCGTGCGGGATCAGCGTTCTAGTGATTTCCGATGCCACCTCTCCACGAACGATATTAATTGGCGGGAACGGATACGCTTAGGTGAATGAAATGACAAAAATCACTAAACATCCATATACGAGATTTTTCTCGAAACTTCATCATATCCGGACATTAATATTTCGTCACGATACTCATACTTTTATATGGAGAAGTAACAAATGCCTCATTAGTGATTTCCGGATTTCATACGCGAGATTATGCGCAAATATACGGAAATGTATATATATATATATATATATATATATATATATATATATATATATGCGTGCGTGCGTACGTACGTACGTGCGTGCGCGCGCGTGTGTGTATAAACACATCATCATGGCTGATCCCCAATTCTTGATGCACAACTGCATTCGAGGAAACAAACCCGAATTAATTTCGGGTTACGCTCGGCCCTTATCTCGCGTTTGTGGGGCTTCATGTTCTCCGTAACGCTGTCCGTAATCTTTTGAACTTGGGTGTAGGATAGACCTTTGGCTTGGCGAGATTTTTCAAGCGCTTGGAACATCTCGCCTTTAATGCCATCGGCGAGACGATGAAGGCATCCTCTCGGAGGTCTGTCTCCATGCCCGCTGGTCGCTGAACTGGTTTGGCCAGGATGATTGTTCTCTCGGTTGCTGCGACATTCAATGCATATAACGTATAATATGTTCCGTTTATCAGTGTTTCATTCTCCGCCAGCCTATCCTTATGTATTTCTTATTATCGCGAAAAGCGCAATGGAGGTCAACCGCATCGCGCCAGAAAGTAAACTGTTTTGCATGCTGCATCTAATGCGTTGCAGTAACATCTCACACTATATTATGCGTAGATACGTGATGGTAAATTAATTATTCACTCATGTAACATGATTAGATAATAGTGACACGGTTTAATGTTCGGAATATTCAACGTTGCGTGCAAACGCCCGATATTCCGATTACGATTATATACACGAGCATTCATAAACTTGTGTGAATAAAATTAAAGAAAAGATTTAAAAAACATCATGCTGATAGTATTGTCCGAGTTGAAGATATGAGTACAACTAGGGATTTACGTGCCATTTTTTGTTACAGTTCGGACGTTCATGAATTCCATAAAAAAAGAGTTGTATTTACACATAGCGACTTTAAAATGATTTACGAAAACTGCTTTTATCACATGAGCGATCGTGAAGCTCGTTTAATATTTAATATCTTGATCTTCCTTCATGCTCATTGAACAAAGTAGAATTTTATATCTTTCATTCGATCAACAGCGCATGCAAGAAAGATAAAAGTTAGCTCGCATCATCGTACTACTACACTCGCATCTCGCGTTTTCTCACAGATGGGTTTCGATTGGTCACGATATTGCGTGATGGTTGACGTGCGAATTATACGCGGAAATTCAAGCGATCATCTTGTATCTTCGTTTTGTTTAAGATTTAACGGAGCGTTTGTGTATCTTCGTCTCGCGTGCACGAAATTAAATTCCACATCAACGACAACATCGTCGGCCGACGATAAGCTCGCAGTCAGAAACTCGAGGAGACATTTTACTGGAGATATATCGTAGAAAAAGTTGGAAAAAGTATCCAATGATAACCCAGAATTAACATGAAGAAGAAGAAGCAAGAAGAGAGGACAAAGAGAAGGGGGAGAAAGTACCGATTATCTCCGGTATACAAATTCGAGTTGCGATCGACTTTCGATCGCTTTTAGATGCAGATTTGTTTCTACTTTCGCCGTCCATACTCGAAGAAAATTCAATCTATCGTTACATAGGTCGCCGCAATCGTACGCATCGATCGATAGTGGAAGAAGATGTCGTTTAATCAGACACGTTCAAGGATCACATGAAAGAGAACGTGATATGAATTATGGACAGCCGAAAAGCAGAAAGTTAAATGGACCATTGTGTGTAGAAGATAAATGACAATTTCATATTCCGTCTCGATCCGAGTTCTCGTGTGATAATTTACTATTTAGGCAGATGAAAAAACGTAGAAACATATATGACAACACTAGAAAAATAACGAAAAGATGTTACACGTAGAGAAAAGAAATCTAAAATTTTCTATTTTAGAGATCAAGTAAATTTATAAATATTGCGATGGAAAAAATTGCGATGGAAGAGTAAAAATAAATGCGATTAAAATATCTGATTAAAAAGACAAGAGATATCGTTCACTTAGAAATACAAGCAAGAAATACAAGGAGAAGACGAAGGAGCAAAGGAACAACAACAATGAGTAAACGATACTCCTATCACGAGTAATGTCGTTTTGACGAAATAATTACAATATTGGAAAGTGTCACACTGTGGACACTGAATATTTTTACTAGAATATCACTAAATATCGTTGGAATATCATCAGATGAAGCAATCTCAAAAGAATAGCTCATTGCAGGCAGAGATTGGCATCGTGGGTTTGATATATCGGAATATGTTCCGATTTTACCTTTTCTATGTCTGTAGCAAACTGCAAAATCGCAATCGCAATTATTATAGAGATAACGCGGAAGATAACGCGAAATGTGCATTATATTGTGGATTCGGTGATACTTTAAACTACTGGCGGAATGTAATATCGTCCGGAATGCGAAACATTTCGTTACTTCCATAAATTTTTCTCGAATTTTCGTTCAATTAATATGCTCACGCAAAAGCATTTATTTATTACGCGTCAATCAGTAACGCGATTCGCTGAACTTTACCTTTTATCAGTGTTGAATGTGAATATTGAGTGCGCACGTGTATGCGTGCTCGCGTGTCATGCATACGTCTGTTTACATAAATAAAAAACACGTACATCGATTTTATTTCTATTTCGTGATATATATAAACGTTCTCGTGTATGTACTTCCGCGATGTTTCCGCCTAAACTATTAAATGGTCAGAACGACTATTACATGGTCGTTTCCTCCCGATGTATCCAGCGAAATCATGGATATGCTATGTAAAACGAAATTATACCGATGAGTTTTGATTAATGATCCGATAAAAAATAAAACGCTAATTCGCGATAATATAAAATCAGTGTAAAATTACAGAAATACGATATAAAGGAATTAATTGTTATTATTTGATGTATTTAATATAAACGTATTAATATAAAGAAATAATGTTTTCAAATCTTCTAATATGAGACATTAATACAAAAACTGGCTAATACAGACTTAATAGGAAAACGTAAACTTGATATAAAAAAAAAAGCTGGCATATTTTTCTCAGATTATGCAGACGAAAGTCTCATTCTTCAATTAGCTTAAACGGAATGAAGATTTGACAAATGCTCGAGTAATTCGCCGAATTAAATGGAAGAATCTTCCATCATTTTATAAGGTCCTACAATACATTCGCCAAGGAAAGATTTAAGAAACTTGAGATTCATGTAACTATTTGAAGCTATTCCAATATAAATCCTCAGTTACGATTCAATCGCTCGTGGTAATATCGATGTGGGAAATTGTAAACAATAATGGGAAATCGGTCTTTCCGGGTCAATAGTGACCCATCACACGGGAGATCGGTAGATGAAAGCACGGCAGAGCGGATAGTAATGACCAAATGGTGACGATCGCGTGTATATTACCGACGGCTTTTAATGCTGATGGTGAAACGGCTATTATCCGCGGTTCGATCACTGGCAGCTCTCTTCGTTCGGCCAGCTTCTCTATCCGCTTGGTGATCTGATAAGTGAGGGCTTCCGGCGACACTTTCAAATCTCTAGGCTCGAGCACATCTCGGACTGTCGGCAGCGACAGTGACTCTATTCGGCTCATATCGACCGGCCTCCATTTCTTTATCTGAAACATCGCACGCATGATCGATTGATCGTACAACAGAGTCGTGAATGGATTTGTTTTCATCCGGATTGATTAATAATCGATTAATCATGGATTTCTTACGGGTTTTCTCCTTATAGGCTTCGCGACTGGTTTCGGCGCGGCCAGTTTTTCCAATATTTTCATATGTCTTTTCCAGTCTTCCGGTCCCTTCAGGAACCTGTGCAGCTTGGCCAGTTCCTTCCTCCTGAGAATCAAGCAGTTTAGCGCGGAAAACTCTTTCAAAGCGATATTGACTTATGCTAGAAGAACGTCAAATGCCAACGCTGATTCTCTTTTCTCATCTAATGGGTTAAAAAGATCGACGTTATTAATGGCTTCGATCTATCAAATCGGACTTCTCTCTATATACTCAATCTGAGTCAGGAATTACGAAGAAGAAAGAATCGTCATGTAATAGATTGAAGTATATTCCTTATTTGGAAGAGATATTTTTCCTTTAATTTAATTTTAATAATTCAGTAATATCAAAAGTAACACAAGACATTTGACAAGCAAGACAATTTTGTAATTTAAATTTTCAGTAAGAAGCAAAGTTAAAGAGAAAGAAACTTAAGGAAATGAGAAATGAAAAGTGCGAGAAAAAGGTAACTTCAATGCGTGACCATATTATCGTGTCATTACGCGGATTACGGATTGCACGAAGCTATTAGATCGATAATTGCATTCCGCGCAACAAACTTTTATGACAATTGCAATTTCGAAATTCTCATTGTGTATCGTTAATCGGATCACTTGGAACGATATCAGACGATATCGCTAATCGAACGTTAAATTCACTGCAATCCTGTTGGCATCGGGCCCAAAACAGAAAAATCGATACGAGAGATTCCGGAAAACGTCGCGTTTCTATGTTTTCTTCTATGTTTATATTTTCTTATTAGCGTTACTGCAGCTTTGTAAAATCGAGAACCAACTGTTCGGTAGATAATTAATATCGTTTGCCACGTTACATTGTTTGTGTTTGAGAGCGTGCGAATCTTGTTTCACGGAGATTCGTAATTTTGCAACCGAATTATACAGGCAAACTCGGAAAATTAGACATAAAAGATAAATTTCCAAATGACGGCTACCATTTGCTAGCTCAATTTCGCAAGCTTCCCGGTAATTAAAACCGGCCAGAAATTCTCCACTTTTGTCCCTCGTCAAGACTCGATTACTCGCGCACGCAGAGCTCCAAGGAGAGGGGAGAGTATCAAGAGAGATCGTATGTCAAGAATGCGCATGTCGTTCACAGGTAGAAAGTGACACGATGGTGGGAAATGTATCGGTTTTACCTTTTCCTGGCTTCTCGCTCTTGACGCGCGTTGCAGAATACGCGATATCGTCGGTAGCGCAATTTTCGAATCTTCACCAGCAGATCGCTCATAGTTGCCCTCATGGTCACGCTGGGCACCCATTGCAAGTTGTCTAGCAAAACTCTAACATCCAAGGCAGTTTTAGATCTCCGTACATCGATCATCGCTCGAGTTTTAGGCTATCAATTCTTGACCGATATAGTTGAAGATTAGAAATAACGCCGCAACTATCACGCGGTTATCTTAGGTGAGCAAAAAGCTTTAGATATTATTAGACAGTCTAATGGTACGTGAAATTCACAAAGCGTCCCTTCTCTTATATTCAGATTGACCCTTTCGTAATCTTTTGGATAAATGAGCTAAACAATTCGGCCACTTTGAGAAATCTTGTCGCGGTGTTCAAAGACAGGAAGTATCGACAAAGTATATACCTTCGCTTAGGCAATGACAGATCGATGACACGTTTGGTCGCTTTCGCTTCGAGCGTCTTCGGGTGAATGCGTTGATAAGGAGGTGGCGCCATTCTGCGCGATAATAAATTCTCTAGAAGACTTACGATAAACCTGACGAGAATAGGAGACGACTCTGCACTTACGTTACAGGATCGTATTTCTTAGTTAGGTATTTTGGTCGCGCCATAATCCGGATGCGTCTTGTGGCGTAGCCCTTTAGAGCTGCACGCACCACATCGTAGGGAGCCACCTGAAAATGTGAACACCGATATAAAAACGGCTTAAAGGGTTGAAAAGGCAAAGAGAAATCCTTTAGGAGCGCGAGATGTCGAGACATCCGCTTGCGCGAGCGTCTGCTCTGTCGATCGTTCCGACTAGGCGTTCCTTCGCAGCGCATTTTGTTTGCCCGCCACAATCACTTGACGAAAGACGAGACGTTAAAACGCCTGCAAGATACCTGCAAGATGGAATAGCAAGATACTTGCAGGCGTTCGTATTAAAAATATACAATTTTATTGACAAAGCGCGAAACTCGTTCAAATTATCTGACGGGCTTTACTCGAGGGAAAGCTCAAAATTCTTCGAAAATGGATAAAACGATTGTTATTCCATCGTGATTACGATGATTACAATACTATAAACGATCTGCTATATCATCGTATACCAGGAGATTTGGATCGATCCTGCGGAGCCTTCTCCAATTTGGCCGCGCCAGCCGCGCGATGTGTTCCTCGTGCGACAAATGCGCCAGGGCATATTTGATCCTTAACGATGACATTTTAATCTCGTGTCCTCTCGCTGCCTCTCAGACCTTCCCGGCATCTGTTGCGACGACAAGCCGGCGTTTCTGCCTCGATTAAATGATAGCCCGTCGCTCCAACGATCTCCAAGCGAGGAAACAACGTGTTCAGTGGGGCCTTGCCAGAAATTCATGTACAAAGAATTAACTCGGCATCCGCAGTAATTTTTTGACACTGTAATTTTTTCATCACCCTTGGTGTGTGCGTATATATTTCACGAGGAAATTTTGGCAAATTTAGACAGCGTACATGACAGAGATGTCGGAACAAAATACGAACGATTTGAATACGAGTCCGAGTATCGTTTCACCGCAGTTTTCAAGGCTGTCTTAGTCCGTATTTGCATCCATATTTGCATCCGTATCTTCCCGACAGCATTTCTGGCCGGTGGATTTTTCGGCAAATTTTCAATAAACATAGCATCCCGCACACATGCGCGCACGCACGCGCGCGTAATTCCATCAGCGTAATAATATTCCAATTCCGTACGACAATACGGTAAAATTTGTCATGTGTACGCGCATTTGCATTTGTCGAACATTTGACGAGCTCCAAACCATCGCGCTGGAACAAAGTACGTCGCAGGCACATAACCGACACGCCGAATTCTCGTGACCTAAAGAGAAGCACACGTAAAGCTCTCGTGAGATTGAATTTGAGACTCATCGCGTTATCCTTATCCTTCCCGAGGCGTGTGCAAGAAAAGTAAAAATGAGATTGTACTCCGCCAGTAACATCGTGCATTTTTAACGCACCTAATGAACAAAATCGCGAAGCTCGCCAGAAGCAAGGAAGAGCATAGGTTACGCCAAGGGGACAGATGTAAGCGGCAGATGTAATTCCAATCCGACCGACTCGAAGTTACGATGTAATACGAATAATGGTACATCCAATGAAGATCTCTTTAAGCGACCTGTTGGTTTTATTCGTATCGAATCGTCTACGAGAACGCACAAGGCCACTCAAGGAGATTTCCGCTATTATTCCTCCCTCCCTCTCGCTCTTTCTCGCTCGTTCTCTGCCTTCCTCTTCCTTCGCCGCACTTTCGCCTCGAATCTTCCTTTATAGCCGACTACCTACCCTCCTAGTCCCGATTCGCTTCCGTTTCTCTCCGGCTCTCTGAAACTGACCTTCTTCCTCCTCCTCCTCCTCCTCCTCCYCCTCCTCCCCATCCTCCTTCCCTTCACCGCCTCTCTGTCAACCCCGCATGGGAAATCTCAAATACGAGTCTGTTTACTCGGCACTTCAAATCCCGACGGATATCGATGATAAGATTTCGTCTCCATCGCTCTCGCTCTGCGCGCCCACTCCGCCGTCTCGCGTTTCTTGCCCCCTGTACCCTGCTCTCACCCTATCCTTCACTTTTGCTCGCCGCATAGTTCGCCGTTTGAATTATGCAATTTGTATCGCGTGTGTTTAACTATCCATGGCAGATTCGAGCTGCAAGTTGCGAGCGCAATAATAGCTCGCCATTTCGGAAGGCTGATATTAGCCGAAAAGCAAATCCGTGAAGGCGGCTTTCAACATGATTGATCTCGCGATGCACATCGGGAACAAACAGGAACGATCGAGTCCTTGCTGAATTACGAACGGATTATCCGTGTTTTTTTCCCTGCCGTGTATGTCATCAATGGCGATTTTGGTGATTTTATCAAAAAAGAAGAAACGCATTCTTTCGCTCTTTAATTATTCTCCTTTCGTTAATATTCGCGTATCTATCAGCTTCAAGCGATCAAAACTGCGAGGATGAGATACGAATACACAAACTGGTTTGTTCAAAATTTGCGGTAACGTAAGTTTCAATATTGAACTATAAATTTCCAAAAAAGAATTTCCTATACCTCTCATCTTTTCACTATATTGAAACGACGCTCCTTCCCTCCTTCCCTCCCTTCCCTCTCTCTCTCTCTCTCTCTCTCCTCTTTCTGTCTCTCTTATAAAAGCTGCAAATCTCGCTTTGAATAAATCAAGACTCGATGCGAAAGCGAAGCGCGCATCCTTTCTCGGACAAATTCTAACATTTTACTGCGTGATGGGTTTCGGCTGATGGTTTACGTGCAAATTAATTTAGCGAAAAGCTAAACGGAAGAGGGAAGAGAGGAGGAGAATTCAAATGTTTCAGACGGCCTGGTTGTTTTTACGCCGCAATGTTCGTAAAACGCGACATGACGTGCGATGGAGTATCCGATAGCTTAATTTCCATTGTGTATCGCTATTATGTAATGCCGTTACATTACACAATAATGTATGTACATTACACAATAACGCCGTTGTATACGCCGTTATTGTGCATTATTATTATCACAAGTCTAATAACATTCTCTTTTACTTTCTCTCTCTTTCTCTCTCTCTTTCGAAATGAAGTCAAATCGAATCGTGTTCTCCGCTAAGACGTTAGCTGCAACGACGAGCGGACCTTGCTGTTATCTATCCATCGTCCGATTGGTAAAAATATTGTTTCATAAAATCCGATGGAGCCGGAATATTCGGTTCTGAGAATGCTCGTCCATGGCGGATGAAATCGGGATTTGTCGGATTTACGGATATTCCGCATTGCGCTGACGTTATGGATATCCGGATTTTTCAATGTAGATAATCTCGATCATGTCCTCCCCCTCTCTCTATCTCTCTCTCCTTTCTCTGTCTCTCTCTCTCTTTTTTTTTACAACATACCATCGCGCTCGTGTTTTGTAAGCCGTATTAATTTGCGCCATGTCGTAATGTTTGTCATCACAATGCTATTCAAAATTCTATAATGGTACATACACTGACCAATCTGGATTTACAACGCTCGCCAGGCTTTTTTTTCCTTTCTTTCCTTTTTTCCACCATCGCACTGTTTTTCTCTCTTTACTTCGCATGTGATTCGCGGGGACTTACGGCGTTCCAGAAACTTGTCTAACATTTAATGACGCGTTGTCGCGCGTGCACTAATTCTTCCACCTCGATCGGCGGTGAACATATCGAAACGGATGAAGCATTACGACACAGCTCGTGCGACACTGATTTAATCACGAACGATATTGCCTTGTGATCGCGTAAGCGAAAGTAAATTCACACCGAGGAAACCGGCGATCCACCGCGATCTGTTCGCAAAGATAAATCGGCCAGCGATTAACTTATTTCCATCTGTTCAAATTAGGCGTTCGTCTCCGCGACGACCATGACGATTATCGAGGTTCCCTGCACATTCGGAGGAAGGCATGAAGAGATTAGGTTGGCTCGAATTCGCGCGTGAAGCACCGTGAAATTCCCGAGATCGCTCTCTTTCTCTCTTCTTCTTTTTCTTTTCTAGAGAGGTGCAGGCTTGTCGGTCGAACTCGAAAAACTAGGGGAATGACCTCATTCGTCGTCGGGATCAACGCGGGAGATACGACCGGGTGGAGAAAAGTTATCTCGCATCTGCTATCGCGAGGATGGAACGCTCGCGGAATGGGCGTTTTTCTTCTTTCTTCATTCCCCGATGTCGAATGGCATAATTTAGTCGCGATTGCCATGCCTCATAGGAGGGTTGAAATCGTTCGAATACTCCCGCGCGAAGATCACGTCAACACGCGGCACTCGGGACCAGGTCGTCGTCTTTACACGTGCATATTCAACATTCCCGCATTTGCATGAAGTAAGTTTGCCTTGCGCTTCCGGTTTCCTGCTAAAGATACATATCATGTATACCTGGAATCTGATCTAATTGAAATGAAGACGTATAGACATTTCTACGTGTCGTGTATATTTTGGTGACTTTGGTGATGAATTCTAGAGGGAAGAAGTGTACATGCATCGTTCGCTATCATGCAATACGTAAAGCTTCGCGGACTGAGATACATAAAATATAAAAAAATGTCCAGAGAGAAGTCTCGTCTCAGATCTGTATCATCTGCGCAATCGCATAATAAAGAATTAATCAACGACGATCACGTGTCCAATAGTTATGAATACTAGGAAGATTAACATTTGCGGAGCATCAATGAAAAAACTCATGTTGCATTTGGATTAGGTCAAGCGATCAGATCAAGCGAGACGTTCACTCAAGCGAATGAAAAAGTTTGGCCAACTCAGATTCCGCGAGTAACTTTCATTAATTAGCATCGATAGCTAGTAGCAGTATCGAAGTAATACTTTATTAAGATAACGAAATAGTACTTCTCTCCGAGAAGTCGAGTTGGAAGTTCAACGATTATTGCTGCGAACAGGTCTGTAGCTTCCGATAACTCGAATCGCCTTGAGACCTCCATGAGGCCACCATCGATGGTGCGTAACGATTATTAAACTTGAAGCTTGTTGCCGCATAATTCGCAAAGCTTTTATTCTCGCTTTCCCGATGCGCCAGCAAGTACATGGCACGATACGAAATAATTAGCCAATGTCTAGCTTCCACGCAGCGTTTTCCACTAATTTTCGTTTTTCACTAATAATGACAACGATGATAATGATCTTCGCCAACGATGGTAACGATAACGCTAAAATGAATTAACGATTTAGCGCGCGAGCGCCTGACAGGATAGAATTCGCATAATTAAAGATATTGATCGCGTCGAATGCGAGATCAATATCTCATTCTAACGTATGCGAGACGTCCTTCCCAATCTGGCATTTTGCATTCCCTCAATGCGGTTCCGTTGCCTGACCCCAGCAGCGGTATCACGATGAATACTACCTCGCGTGCATTAGTTCTGTCATACATTATTCCTAGTTGCAATGCGATACTCTCTTGTCACAAAATGTATTAAAGCTCGCGTGACAGTCGGGCAATTATCATTGTCGGACCAGGACGTTCACCAATGGCGGACGAAACTCTAGTGAATCCACGGCGGGTATTAAAGTCGGGGATTACAGATCGCGAAATAAGCCGAATAAGAGAGAAAATGGCCAGAGCGAGCAAGAGAAAAAGGAAGAGGGAAAGAGAAGCAAGGAGAGTTTGGCAAAGCTGCCGAGTTTACGGAAATGCGAAGTAACGAGCGTCCTCTCGCGAAAATTTCCAAGCACCCCACGCTCGCCGTTGTCGCGTCGTCCAGGGAGATAACACGACGAGCAGATGAAGCGCACACGTGGAGAGTGCGGAGAGCACCGGTGATATAATAATATGCACGAGCGCGCGCATATCATCGTAACGCGTTGACATTTCGGACTTGGAGTCGATGAAGTTTGTTTTAACCCGCGCGACCGCTTTCCGCTTTCCATCATAACGGACAGTTACCGTTTCACTCCGGCGGAGGGATAGCGGAGGGGAGAAAATCCAAGAGATAAGGTCAGAAGAGGAGCGCGATATAAACGTCGATGAGAACAAGAGAATGCATAAATATGCAATTACGCGATGATGCCCGAATGGCCGAAACGGAAAAGGAGAATTAGACGAATAATCAACGTGGCTGAATTCGGCCTTATCTGAAATCGACAGAAAAACAGTGCATCGTGCGATCGCCGCGCCGCGGAATGAGTTGCGGTGACCGAACGCAAATTCAATGACCGATAATCCCAATTCATGCGGCATCGCGCACGCACGGAAGTTAATCGTCCTGTCGCGCGGCGCTTTATGGCACTACGGAGCCCGGCGCTTATTGTCGAGCTGCATAGAACGAGGGAGCGAGAAAGAGAACGAGATAGCGATTTCTTTCGAATTTATGGAGGGAGCATGCTCTCTACTCTCCCGCTCATTAAGCGGTCTCTATGTACAGCCTCGGGAAAAAATTCGAGAGATCGCTGGCGATCGATATCAGCCGGGATATCCGCGACACGATAATCCAACGTGCTCGATATGGATTACTTGGCATCGGAAATGGCGCGCATATATTACGTATTTATAATTAGCCCGTAACGCATTGTGCATGCCGTGTTTCGGCTACACATTTTATTTGCCTTGCGAATGACATTCCCGATGTATCGGGCATCGCGAAATTGCCACGATTGTTGAAAATTAATGGAACCACTCCGGGAAATCGTATTTCGCGCAATGATAAGCACAGCGACAACGAAATGACCTCTTTCCGAAATTTGCTCGTCCGTTATTCTTCTTTCCGGGAATTTGCGTTTGTTCGCGTCGTAAACATCAGGACAACATAGCGAAGTATCGAGAAAATTTAAAACCATGCGCATTAAACTGCACTAAGTTTTTCCGATAAACCATTGCGACGTTGCGTAGAAAGCAATAGATGAGGCGCCTGAAAGATGCAATTTGCTATACACGCGCCGCTATTTGCGATTAATTTAACTTCAGGCCGATAAGCTTGGATTTCTTTTCTGTGTCAAAGTCGGCAGCGATTACGATTTCTCTTTGTGACAGACTCGCTCGAAATCGCCACGACCTGCATTCATATGCTCGTTTATAGACGGTAAGTCTCTCTTCCCATTAAACGGGAAGAGTTATGGCCCCGTCCAGCGATAAATAATGCATCATAGGCGTGCACGTAGCGTACTTAACGTATTGTACCGCGAACAACAAGCGTTCTAAATCGGGCATATTTAATGACCGAATAAAATTTTGATTTCGCGCTATTTTGCTGAACCGAACGTCGTTTAATCTTCGTAATATGGCCGCTCTATATCGCGATATTAGATTCGTGCGCGTGCGTTATGCACTGCACAAGAAAAATCGCTCATAAATCGGAAAACTCGTCCGCGAATAGTCTTTCGTGATGCGGAAAAATATATTATTCACTGGAATTACTCATCGGGATATCTAGTTTCGAGTATATAAGCCAGCGACAGGAATTGCCCATGTTGCTTGTAATTCAATCGAATTCGATCGAGCCAAATATTTATGAAAATTGAACTTCGATTTGGCAGTTGCTATTACCGATATAACGATGATGCTTAATTATCAAGCTTTATTTATTCTCCATTAAACATGGCTATTAACTATATTAATGATCGAAATTAAAATTGTCAAAAAGTACTAATAATCTAATGATAAGGATATCATACAAATAATACTATAGCAATAAATAAGAACATTACTGAAAACAGTTTGCTTAAAGTGCCCATTTTAACAATTCAGTAAAATTATTTTGGATATTTTCATAATTCTTCATGAGCAATTTGCATTTATTCTTAACATCATGGAAGATAATTATATTACAATATCGACGTTCATCTTTCCTCGGTTTCTGCGATATCCCGCAAAATGATTACAACATTATCATAAAATGATATCTCGGCACTGTTTTCCTTTGTGACCATGAAGAGGCAACGAGAGTTTACCATCTGCTGCTTCTTATCAGAAGAAGTAACATTGGAAGATAATGTTTCAATAAATATTGTTTGCGTTTCAGTAATTTCCAGTAAAATAACTAAATATTCAAATTGTATAAGTTCGAGTAACGATTTTCGTGATTCTATACAGTTTATTAATTTATGGCTTTTACAGTTAGCAGATAATTATTTTGAAATGTGAGAAAGGGAAAATTCCTGGCTTGATAAAGATAATATATAGTATTTACATATCTCGACAAACGAGTTCTATATCATAATAGAATAACTGATATTATATAGTAGATAAATTTTGTATTTTCTCACTTTTGCGATAACGTACGCGTGCAATCATCAGCTGCGGGAAATATCGCTTTCTTCTCTACGATACCGTAAAATTAATAACATGCGTGTCTATATTGATCCACATACGCATGAGGCAATGATTTCTATCTCTTGATTTTCGAATTGCTGATTTTTCTTTAAATTGTTTTCAATTAACCGATAAAAAGATACAATAATAACACAATCTTTATACAAAGATATGTCTTTATTATGAAAAAAGATAATCTATCGATTAAGTGAACACAAGTTGTAATTCCTGAAATTGAAAATTAATCACATTTATGAATCGATTACACTTAACCCAGGAATTAAAAATTTCAAATATATCTCAACAAAATCATCACGCGGAATCAAGAAGCATCCAAACAAGAAGCTTAAAACTTTTCAGTCTCTAGATCCAGTTTTCGAACGCAAAACCTGATCAGTAATATCTATTTTTGTACCGACTTTTCTTGCTGCGTCTAATAATGCAGCGTAACTTACCATGCGAATTCAGATTAATAATTTGAAAACGCAATTCCGATATCTCGTGCCGACTATTGATCCTGATCTCAATCGCGTAATTATTCGCGAGCGATTTGAAAAGGGCATTAGCGATCAATGATCGCTATGGAAACCAAAGCGATCTCGCAGAGCTCTTCGAAGTGCTCATTGCAGCGAATGATTCCGGATTGTGTCGCGATGATCTCCCGGAAGTTGTTTGAAGGAGAGTCAAGCGCCGAAGGAAGACATAAAAAGGAAGCGCGTACCAAAGAGCGTTTTCATACATTGGGTCCTCCTTCAGACGAAATAAATTACAGCCTACTCCGAGAGTCATATGTAGATATAGTAAGGTAACGCCGGGCTATTTCGACCGGTCGTAACTCATATTTACGACCAATGGGAGTTACGCCAACTTTAAGAGGCTGCATAATGAAATCCAGCGGCAGTAACTTTCTCCATCCCCCTCGCTTCTATGGCGGCTGCTTCGCACCCCGTTCTGCGCGCCGACTACATTTTTATCCCCGTTAAGTCCGCGTTTCGCTTCATCCTCGCCTAACTGAGCCTCTATTCGTCTGATATTCGCACCCCTTACTGTCGAGCGGGGATGAGACATATATACATACACATCGCTTAACATGTTCTCACCAATCGTTCTCGCAGCAAAACTCAAGCCGGGAATGCAGTATTGCCGAAACTGAGGCGGGAACTCGCGTTTCTGAGGGTCACTTGTTATCATAGGTCTTTTGCAGAATGTTATTTAAAGGGCAAAGTAGCTATTTCATGTTGTGCAAATCGTGCAAATACAAATTGAGCACATCACTCATCATCAAAGGACTGATCAATCATCATCGAACAATTAAAGCGTTCGCATAAGCGGATCAGTTCTTCATTATGTTACATTCTTATATCTCAATGGCACGCATGTACGCGTTTTTAGAGTAATATCGCGCTATTGCGCTATAATAATAAATAATACATTAAAATAATACACTTTCCAAAATATCATGGTGTAAAATGTCACTGAACAATTACAAAATGAGTAGACGCAACGAGTGCATCTATTGCGACAGGAAAAGATTATAACGAACGCATTAATTAAAAATAACGTGCAGCAGAAAATTAAACATCAGAATTTCTCGTTGGTAATTCTGACGCTTCATCCGTTTTACTACGTCGTGCAGTTTCGTGACTTTAACCACCAGTGCCGTGTCGGGGTTCACCTTGTAATTGCTTTCCGCTCTTTAAGGCCATGTACACATACATGGCCTTAAAGCGAGCGATAAATCGGTGAGACATTAAGTAAAACTATAATATAATTGCAGCATGATTTTAAATTCACTTTGATTCAAGAAAACTCGTGTAAGCCAGTTTCAACTAGAGTTTGACGAAATCTCCTTGCTTTCCTACCGAATATAATTCGGAATTATTTTTACAAGAAAAAAAAGGTATCCTCGACGTTATTTGAGTTTGCATTTAGTTTAACGAGTTGATTCCTCTTACTCCTTACTCATCTCTTGCAGTTTGCCGGGTCAGGCTTCGCACGATGCGCACGCGGTCTAACGATCGCAATGATCCAGCATCACGATTCATCTTCCGGAAGAACGAGAAAGGGAATGGAGAAAAAGAGAAAAAGAGAGATTAGAATACAAGAAGAAGAAGAGGACGAAGAAGGAAGAAAAAGAATAGAATATGAAAAGAGAGGAAGAGAGAGGAAACGTTTGAGAAACTCACAGAGAAATAGGAGAAATATAGAAAATGGAGAGGGGGAGAAGGAGAGTGAGATAGAAGCTGAAATGCAGCGACGTAGCAAGAAGGAAGAAAGGAAGAAGAATATAGCAGGAATAGCAAAGGGAAAAAAAAGCAACATGAAAAGAAGAGGTGGCGGAAGAAGGGAAGAGCAAGAGAGAGAGAGAGAGAGAGAGAGAGAGAGAGAGAGAGAGAAAGGAAGCACAAACAAATAATAATTGCTCGATTAAGGACAAACTGCAAGATTCTTTCGTCTATCGTCGTTATCCCGCGTACGATCAAATACTTGACATTGTGCGAAAAAGACGTAAAGATGTAACACAGCGATGCTAGCGGAAACGAGGATTCCGAGATCGCTCGATCATTGCCATTTGTTCGTTCTCTCACAGAAAACCCGTTTCTTTCATCCTTCATTCAAGGAGGAGGATGGTTCGAGAATTATGAACCGGCACGGTGATGACGACAGCAGTAATGGGGGGAGGCAACGGAGGGAGAGGGAGAGGGAAATGGTCAGGCAGAAACGTAAAACTTCAAACAACATAACTCATCCATTTCTGGATGGAACTATCCCTTCGAGGAATTATTTTTCAGGTGGGTGGACGTGAGGCACGACGGGGTTGCTTCCATTCTACGGACCCGGAAAAGCGTTTCCAACATGTAGGGCGGCGGCGGCGGGCGAGAGAGATTGTTTGATCTCCGCGTATATGTCCGCCCCAGCATCTGCGCGATTCTTGCATCGTATCGTGCGGGAGGAGCTAGGGATTTTCCCTTTTCTCTCTCTCTCTCTCTTACAACTTCTTCCTTCTTCAAACCAAACAATTCGTATCAAAAAAGTTTCTTCTACAATATCTCGTTACTCGAATTATCCCGACACATTCCTATCCTGAAATATAATCTCATTGCGTCATTAATTTTTATTATTAGAACAATCTTTTTAATCTTTAGTCCATGAGAAAGATTATCATCAAAAGGTAAAATTATCTTTATTTTTTTCTTAAATTCAAATCTCGGATGAAATACTACATACTCTTCTCTGAATCATAGATATGAAATTCCTTCAATCTAATTTAATATGATAGTGCTATGGATTTAAATTCCATTCGTAAAGTTTTTAACTTTTATTAAAAATCAATAATTGAATATTAGGAACTCAAACTCACCAGTATCTAATAATTTTTACGATTTTATTATAATAATGTTAATTTTCATAATAATAATAATTTTTTATATTATATTTTTTTCATTAACCACTAACTATACTGACCGATTCCTTTTTCACGGCTGTTGAAATCACAAAAACTATTTTACCAACTTCCGCACTTGTTACAATTACCATTCCATCAATTAAAATCCTGTATTTTAGAAATGACATTCATTCAATAAATTTACTATTAAAGGCTATTGCCATCAATTATATTGAAGATACGAATATTCTGATTTTAATAATATTAACTTTGACTCATTATCCCTTTTCAATTAAAATTAAATGAATTTCATCTTCTAGAAATAGATAATCGATGTATTCTTTAAACTATAATATTCGAATCTTAAAGATATCAATAGATGTAATACATTTCTGAACAGTTTCATCATTAGGAATTAAAATACATTCAATCTCACGACGATAAAATCAATTTAGATTATTTATCGTCTCGAATTATTTTTTGGACAATGCTCTAAAATTTACAGCATTAATTATATCTATCGTTATTGATAACATCATGTAATTCTTAATACAAAACATTCCCTCTCTTTCTTACTCGGTAATTCTGTCTCGTGGCCTGCTAAAACATTAATCATGTCTGCTTTCACGTTTACCACGCCGTATTCCGATAAATCGCCGATGTGTTTATGGTTAATTAGACGATTAGACCATTGTGCCTTCGTCTGGCGGAATTCCGCTCCCACCTTCTTACGTCTAATTTCTACATAATAGCTGGCGTAATGGATCATTTAGCTATATGCTTGCGAACATTGAACATGAAGAAATGAATGAATGAATGAATCGCTTGACTGTTAATCGTTTGACTATAACGCAAGGCGTTATTACATGAAAGTTCTATGAAAGCAAATTGAAATAAAATTAACGCGGGATGAAACGGAGATACGTGATTGGAGATATCAGCGAATCACTTTCTTCGATAGAAAAACCGTAAACTTTTTTTCGACATTCTTGGTCCCGGCATCTGTGTCACATTTTGCGCGAATTTACACCGAGGTGTAATTTACATTAGGCTAATTAGGAGCTTAAATAAAGTGATTAGTGACCTAATGACAGCGAGCTTACTCAATATTGCATTACGGTAATCACTTATTATTTCTCCGGTCACGTTTTCGCGAGGGCTTAAACGTGACGATTAAACGGAAGGCTAAACGTGATCACCCCTTAATTGTAACTCGTGTATCTTAACTACGCGCGCGCAAAACAATTGTCCGGTTCACGTTAATTCAAATTCCGAATATTCGTAGATTTTAGAGGAATTCATGTCACATGAAAAATGTAATATATTACGCGAGGTGTACTCCGTCACTTAACGTCATATAAATCGAAAATGTGCAATAAACGTAATCGGAAAAATCAGATAATCTATTTAAGATTAATAAATAGAAAGGGAATGAATTCCGCAGGGCGAACCGATCACGCTCGTAAGATGTGATGCTTATCGATGTTCTGAAAAGGAATCTCATCAAAACGTTGATGATTGCATGTTCCAGTATATTCGAGCCGACGTGTGGAAGCTGAATGGGATTTAAGGATAAGTCATGTCTGCGACAAGATACGATGTCTGCTACGATGTTTGAAACGGCATCAATTGCGAAATTCAGAGTCAGCGTCTCGGATTTTGGAAATGGGCCATTATTACAGAAGTTACCAACTCGCGCACATGTTCTTGCGCACAGCACGCTCTTAATTGTATCGGACTTGGCAAGCAACGTGTCGAGAAGTATGTCTGTAATGCGCTCTCTATTGCCTTAGTCGACCATTCGCTGTCCCATTCCCATTTCTTTCCTTTTTTCCGTTGCTTCCGCGATCTATTTTCCTGTACCCTTCATCTCGCTGCTTCTACTCGTGGTATTAAACACTGAAATTCGATATAGAAATGTGCTCTATTAGAGATACGAGTAAGAATGTTGCTTGAGAACGATATTAACAAATCTTGAATCGAAAAGAGAAAATCTGAATGGTTCTACATGCGAATTAGAAACATAAGAACATGCTTTTGCGACAAAATCTTGCTTTAGGTTTCAAATTCTCAAGAAATTTCATCAAGTTCGTCATAAAAGTACGGAAAACTTAATTTTATTAAAAGATTGATGGCAAAAATCTTTATGCAGCTATATTTTGCAATATATCGAATGATACTTAAAGAGATATTTTGCGTAGTTTTGCATTATACAAAGAAATATTCTCACGCGAGGATTAAGTTTTATGAGAAAGAAGGAGAGAAGAAAGATAATGGTTTCTTTTTAATTATCTCGATCCTTACAAAATTATTGGCATTAACAATAGTATAGAGAGGGGGGGAGGGAGAAGGGGAGAGAGAGAGAGAGAGAGAGAGAGAGAGAGAGAGAGAGAGAGAGAGAGAGAGAGAGAGAGACAGACAGACAGACAGACAGACAGACAGACAGATAGACAGATAGACAGAAGCAGTCCTGAAAAATGCGATTTGCTTGTTTTGGAATAATTATCATTTGAGAAAAAAGATGACGAGATCTATGAAAAAGGTATTCTTCTTTATAAATGTGCTCAATGCGGAGCACGTGGACAATGGAATTTGCGGAGCATTATTCTTTTAATTAGTTGGTATTCCTCGCGCTCGCCTGCCGGGCCGAATAAAAACTTGGTCGGTACATAATCGAGGAAACGATAGATCGAGCAGGAACGAAGCTATCGCGTTTGTTGAATATTTGTCTCCCCATTGAACGTGACTCGGCGAACGAGACGGAATTCGCCCCTCTGTGGACTCTGCGGAACGGATATGCGTAAAGGGCCGAACATGAAAGACAAGGTGGAAAGAGAAAGAGAGAGAAATTTCTTTAATATATGGCATCGTTAGCCTCGTATAGGGAGACCATCCGTTTTACCGAATATCGTTAGCATAATGCGAACCCTCCTTCCATACCGAGTTTCCACACCGCGCGATTAGCGTTCGCTGTAACAGCGCGCGTCGCGTGCAAGCAAATCCGCCCAGTATATATAGCAAAGTGTACACAAATGCAAGTAAAATCACCTGCCATCCCTCTCCTCATTGTTTATCGTGATTAAGTGGAAACGTGTCGAAACGTTTTGGAAATTACCTT
This sequence comes from Eciton burchellii, assembly GCA_020341155.1. Classification (NCBI taxonomy): domain Eukaryota; kingdom Metazoa; phylum Arthropoda; class Insecta; order Hymenoptera; family Formicidae; genus Eciton; species Eciton burchellii. The sequence continues at coordinate 155,754 of JAHMML010000038.1, forward strand.
TTGAACGGTATGCTGAATTATGAGATAGATAACGCACGCTCATCCCCCGAAATTGCTTGCATTGGGCTTTTTATCTTTTATTAATATTTACGAAATAGTTATTGCGACGTGTCTCCCTTTATCTCTGTTCTCTTTGATCATTCCCGCACGAAGAATTGGAAGTAAGAATTTTGATCATGCGGAGCAATATCAGATCTAATATTACTGATTGAAAATTCTGTTGCTTAATTTTCAAGTTAAATGAGCCAAATAGAGTTTCGGTTCAAGCGATGTTCGCGACGTTCTACTTTTTATGTATGGATAATAAAATATTAAATGCTTCGATCCCATTCCGCTCCTCAGCAATGATAAAGCAATCTATGGCGGCTAGACTCTCTTTGTTCTCTTTGTTCTAGACGGTTCATGCTCATTTGAAAGCAATTTGATCATCTCGTTATTATTTACTAGAGGGATCCTTCCGGAAGTTCTCGGCATTCACGATCTGCCAAACGGCGGAAGAATAATTCCATCATCTCTCTAGAGATCTCTCGCAGCTCGTTTGCCTGACAAATCGGACAAAATAGCATCAGTAACACAAGCTGCATTGCCACGATCTTCACCATTAGATGATGCTGAGAATCCGAAACGCTTGATATTTTCATATTTGCATGTGCAAACTCGCACAAATACGAACCCTGAAAACTGCATCAATTGAGATCTTACCTTGAGAGATCAGATGTAATACTGTAAACAGGAAAATTAAGAAGGACGCGAGAAACGAAGGATATTAATTCCTTTTTCTAACAATCCAATTTCTTACGTTTGAGAAATAATGATACTTTATTCCGCAAGTACAATCATGTCTATCAAGATTATATTTGCTAAGAACTGATCCTCTCGTATGCGTAAAAAATTTCTCGGGACATTATCCTTATATAAATTACTAAAATCATTAAAATCATTAACATCATAAATTTTCATGAATATAATATATTTCTAAATATAAGTAAAATAATAAAAAGAAATAATTATCTCATATCCAGCAATAAAAATTAAAGCAAATTCAATTCGAAAATACTCAATATTAAATCCTAAAACTTAGCATTCCCGTTCAACTAAATCTATAGGATTTCGATTTATCTCTGCTAAAATTCTAATAAAAAAGTAAAAATAAATAGGCATTACAATAGTATATATACAATTGTTTTAATAAATCACTAATTATTAAATCACTCAAGGAATACCCTTTACTCAAAATTATTAAACAAAAAATAATTAATATAAATTTCACTTCATAAGAAATTGATTGGCGCAATAAAGCGCACTAACGAATTAAAGAATTAGACTTTTTTCAATTTTTTGTATTATCATGTCATTAGGATTTATACATTTATGTAACTCGAAGAAATAACGATTCCCCGTTATATGTTTTTCTTGGCTAATATTGCTCGATCGTGTACGAATGATAATCTTGAAAAAGTTTGCGTTTTCGTAAAAATCACCATTGCAAATATTCGGTACAAAACCAGATGATAAAACTGCCATCAACTAACATGACTGACTTTTTAATACTCTGTGTCGTGAAAATGATGCGCTGTGTATTTTAATTTTCGATAATTTAATTTCGAAGAGACGGTTTATTTTCGCTGCACGTGACACTAAAGTTTGTATGTTGGCATCGTCGATACATATAATTCCATAACACAGAGTTTTATCGTTGATTATAAAGATCTAAGCGTAATTTTTATCTCATTTTTACGGACAACAAGATATAAGATATTATATAAATAAGATATTATATCAGGCATAAATTAATCTTTTGCTTTTTCTTGTCAACTTTGGAAACTGTTTTAAATCAGAATATCTTATGTATTTCCGTTCTAAATTGGAATATCTATCGATCTTTTCGTGACTTTTAACTTCATCTTTTAAGACACTGTATGAACTAATGGAGCAGATAACAATCTTCAAAAACAAATGAATGAGTGAATGATGATTTTTGACAAAAAGCATATTCAGTATTCTGTATTCTTTTCGTTTTCCAGTTAAAAAAGAATAATTTGTCGCGTTTTTATTAAAGATGCAATGATTCGTACAATTTGCAAAAACAATGATACAAGAGATTTCGCGAAAGAGTCTTTAGTCTTGAAGACGAAGAAAGCCCCGGCCAATTTCAAAAATTTTAACTAGGTCAAAACTCAGCTCAAACAAAAACGAGAAAACGAAAACTTCTCATGTAAGTTATACAGCAAGTTGTACAACTCTATACAAGTTATATATTTTTAAATAAATTTTGAACTTTGTAAAAGAAAAAGTAGGGGATTAATTTACAAGGAGACTGAGTTACAATTTAATTAATTACAAATACAACACATCTACAATGAGTATACCTCATATATATTAGGGATTAAACATAAATATCCGAAAAATTAATTCGTAATAATAATTCAAGTTCAAGTTTCAATATCAATATTCACATTGTTCTCCTCGTGTACAATAATTTTTATTATTATCCAATATCAAGATGATGCGTATAATTCTATCATCTTTTTGCCATTTTGAATAATTTTCAAAACAGATATTTCAAATCTCGGGCAAATGCAATGGTCTCGAAAAATTTATATCGTGTGTATCCACGTACTCGAGCCTGGAAACCGGATGTCAGAAGCGATATAGATAATAATATACCAATATTTAGCAGATAGTTTTAAATGGATTGTGCGACATTCAGTAATGACATTCTGTGCGAAAGGAGAAAGCGTCAGATTCGATTAGTAAGATCATACGCAAATCGCAATGATAAATTATATCGATTATAAATCTGATTATAAATTCGCTCTGGCCAAGCCATTTCTCCGTGTAGGGGAATACGTGTACGATATCTGGTGTGAGATGGCTTGTATCAGTCGAATTGTGGATTTGCTTGCACGAAGACGTGTTTTGAAAGCGATTTTATTGAAATACTTGTTCATCGAACGCAATCAGACTGCATATTTAATTCGTCTGAATTTATAAATCGTCAAATAGAAAAAGATACTCTCTGCATTAGAGATACAATTTTATTGATAAAATATAGCATAGCACTATTTGATGAGTTTCCAATTTTATGTGTAAATTATTTTTTTTGTCTGGGAATACGCAAATACGGGAATACTTTAGAATACGCAAATCCTGTTATATATATGAATTTAAAAAACTGGGCGTTGCTTTAAAGAAACATTGATGATATTTACAAACTATCCCAACAAATTAAATTTTAACTTTCGAATGACAACAATAAAAATAAAGATAATGATAATAATTAAAATAACTAATTATTTCTCTGTATTAAATTCTAATCCGATTTTTTAATCATTTGAGCGGGAAAGATAATTCGTTAAATATATGCAAAAAACGGTAAGCTACACGATTGCTGTTTTACCTTCGCTGTTTTATGCTGAAAAATAGAATCAGGTTACAAGTTACACTATACTTATCAAGTTACACTATGCTTTTCCGCAATAAAGCTCATCGAAAAAAAAGTTCCAATTTGATAGTCTTTCCATGTCGTAACGTTGCGCTGCGCATTACCGATGTCGTAAAAATGACTTTTCAACATGAAACAGATAAGCATGCAGCACTCAAACGATTAACGTAAGAATAATTTGAATTAAACAAAATCTTCGATTGAAACTTCATTTCGATTAAGCATTGGCAATTAATATTTTCAACTCTTCTATGTATGAGGATATTTTTACATGAAATTTATATATACGAAATCAGTAATATATCACGAATTAGATTATCTTCTTATTTTCTTATTTCTTCTTATTACATATTAATCTCGAATATATGATAACATCGCATTTTTGTCATAGCGTAGTAATAAATGTTTTGTGTTAATTATAAAAGAGGTTATTCAGATTTTTAATATCTATCCTTAGTCCAAGGACGTCACTGCGCAGTTCCTTGATGACCATGTAAGGCGTACAAAGATGTCAGGAATTCAACTGGTAACGGAAATATGATCGTCGAGTTCTTCTCACTGCATATGTTGTTGAGGGTTTGCAGATATCGCAGCTACCGACACAACATGAAGAGTTTAAAAAAATAATGAAATWTTTTCCTGCCGTATTAATTATAACAGCTTCTAATTCTGACATTCACGGTTTTTGTTATTTAATTATATCATATCGAGTTGATGCGCATGTGAGATGTGCATGTGCATTGTTAATAAACGGATAGCCGAACAAAACAAAGAAGCTCGTTTTACGCTATTTCCAAGCATACATATGGTTCATTGTTGCGGCATTATTTGAGAAAAATTTGCAATACTGACACGAGAACATTAACGCAACTGTACAATGCTATGTAATTAAATATATTCTATTATCGCATTCGTGCAATATGACGTTGCACGTCGTGTGCGGACACACGTAGTGTTCCTTACTAAAAAAGATGGGAAAATAGATCATTATTGCTGAGTTTAAACGCACATGTGAATTTTATTATCTAAGCGACGTTACACAAAATGCTGAATGATTCGCAGACTTAGCACTGCGAGAAGAGAATATATAAATGAAGCAAAAGCAGTGGAGACAAAGGCGTGATGCATCGAAGGAATTTGCGTTAATAACGATAATCAGCGGATAATTCGAGGTGACCAGTGTTAAATTTTTGGCCACAAGATGCGCGCACCTGCAGAGCGGCGGGGCTAGTGGAAATGACATCGCTAGCCTCTTTCAATGAATGGGAAGCTTGCATTTCTCCCTCCGCTGCGATCACTTTGGCCCTCGCCTCCCTTGCAGCTTCCGCTTCGGTGGCCATGGCTCGTTGCAGCTGTACCGGAAGTCGAACGTCCTTTCTGAAACAGAAGCATCCATTAAACATCCGTTCCAAGCGAGGCTCGAAGTAGACCGCAATGCGAGCGCGTGAACATTTTGAATGCTGTTAACCGGATCGTTACACTTGTGAAAAATATTGCAATTGAATCGTCTGAAATAATCCTCAAAAGTGACAGGCGATGTATGCATAAAATATTTCATTCTCCATTTCAAGTCATCGCAGCTCTCTCCGAAGTAATGATTTATCCTTTTCGCGTATTATTTTATAAAATTATTTCATGTATTATTCATACATAGAAATAATATATATGTATTTTTTTATAAATATTCGATAGGCACCGCTTTCAGATGCAGATCGATTCTCAGTCCGTGAAAATATATGCACAGAATTGTCATTTTACATTTATGATGTGATATGCGAACGTAAAGCTAATATCGGAACTGCAATATCGAGCTACGAGCGATAAAATATACACCCGTAATTTGATTACTTCTTAATAACTCTTTGCGTCGATGTAAATATAAACGTATCGATTCGCTCTGTTCGTCTGTGAAATTTTATTGCATCGCGGGACGGACAAATAAACGACCGTCGACTTGTTTTACGTGAACGCGACCGACCCGACGAACATTTAAATTTTAAATCGTGCCGCGCTCTGCTTTCTTTTTTTCCCCTAGCCGAAATACATTTTCGTTGGCGCATTATTTTTATCGGATCGCTATCGCGCAGCTGCGCGACGCTCGCATTATTTTCCGATTAAGCGATTTTAAATCTGCATCGGTCGCTCGTCCATAATCATTCTTTTTTCCCTCTCGTTTTTGGTCGTTGCTGGTGCGAGATCCGATCACTGTTAGCGCGAGTAAAATGGAAATTCCATGGAAGTCGACGCTTCAGCTTGATAAACACGATTATTCACAGATTATCCTCCGACGTGGACGAAGAATGCGACCGTTGCAATTGTATGTTCGCATTTCATGTACCTTCTCGCTCGCCACGCGCCATCGTTAAAAATTGATTTGCACAGAACGGCGTCTCCCCATTTGTCCCCCGCCGTTTTAATTAGCAAATTAATCACTTAAATGGCCAAAGTGGCAACGACGGAGAACAGCAGGCGCTCGCTGCGGCATTAAAATATCGAGGTAAAATATTCACATCTCGACCCGCTCGACTTTCACTCCCCAAGGGTCCGTTGCCTCATCCAAAGCGGTTTGCATGGCATAGGAAATGGTTTCGCGTTCTGACAGGATCTCCGCGAGACTTCTTGTGCCAAGGACTGTACGCAACGTACTCGCGGCCAGCAAGCGCGTCGAGTGGCTGGAAAAGCAAAACAAGAGGGGTGACACGAGGGATGAGCCGCGCTCGCTCGCGCGCCAAGGCGGATGCAAACGGTGAACGGGCTGTTGGCCGATACATGCCACCATTAAAATCTCTGTGGAACATCAATGAGACGCCGATGCGTCGACGATTTCTCGTAATTTTTGACAGATCAGAAAGCAGCTTTGTGCGCGATCCCTTTGATATGATTTTAAAAGTCATGTCGGGATAACGAGGCGATAACCAATAAACGTGACTGACGTCAATAATATCTTTACGCGGCAAACATTACACCGCGGGTAAGGGGATAAGTCATCGAATATTAAAAATGAGATGTGATATAACAAGGGAGATCAAATGTAATAAAATTGCCTGCGCGAAGGATAATATGATATCTTTGTCCGGATATTTTTGTTATCCATTCTCGTCTTGCGTTTTATATCGCGCCATTGTATTATTATATATGCCCTACATTGTTTTCACGTCGCGTATTTTATTTGTTAATCTAGCAATCGTTGTGTCTGCGCGAAAATACGCTCTCTGCGCATTATTTTCGTATAACAAAACTTTGTAACGAGCTTGTTGCACGGTTCGCCGCTGCGAAAAACCAAAAAGCTCCCGACATGCACCCAATTAACTTATTTTCATCATGCCCATGTCTCTGATTCTGGAGATGACCGAGAATGAAGACAGAGATTACAAAACCAGTAAAAAGATGCGCACAGTCATTTATTTAAATGTCAGACTGACATACGATTAAAGAAAAATCTGAAACTGTTATTCAGTTGTCGAGACTGGTTCACGAGAATCCGAAAGAAACGAAGCGAAAAGAGCATCGAAATTAGAAATGCAGAACAGAGATGAGATACAATCGGGCAATATTGTAAACTGGTATCAATGGCAATATATGCTGCACAATCGACTGCTGCTGTGCTTTCTGCGAAACTTGCTCGCTCTCGAACTCGTTGTTCCGTTGTTATACTTTACGACACAGCTCGCTATTACTATTCTCGTTACCTGTAGTTCGCAATTTTTACAACAGCGTTCAAAGGCTCCTTTATGCGATAATAGATAACTGCGTCGACGCTCACAGTAACGGAGTCCTTGGTGAGCACTTCCTGAGGAGGCACGTCGAAAGACACCGTCCTCAGATCTACCCGCACGCAATAATCGATACACGGTATGACAATGAAGGTTCCTGCGAAGGAATTATGTACATTATAACGCGACAATGTATTGTTTGACGTTTGACACTGTAGAGAGAACAATAGGGGAGAATTGAGAGGAAGATTGACATGAAGATAATCGATCAGATCGCAGATTGCGAGAAACTATTTGAGAATTTACCTGGACCGCGAGCTTCGCCCTTCAAGCGACCCATTCTGAAAACTACGGCTCTCTCGTACTCGTGAACCACTTTGAATAAGCAACAAAGGGAGAACGGCAACGTAATTGTCACTAGGAGAAGGGATCCGATTATTGCGACAAGTTCGATCAATCTTGTTGCTAGACCCACTTTTCCTCTCGCATAATGATTAACGCTCATGATTCCTGCCGCTTGTTTTCAACAAAAAACGTATGCTTTAGTTGCAAAAATTTAGTTTTAGTCTTAGTTTTAGTCTAGTTATCAATGAAGATCGACCTTTCTAAAATTTGTTCTATCATGGTACTCACCACGATTGCGATATGAATGATAACACAATATCTTAAGAATATCATTCCATAATAATATTCTTGCGCAAACATTTCTAGCTCAAGCAACAACTTTAATTCCGTTAGAAAGATTAATCGAGCCATCACAAAAGTGATTAGGTAAAAGCGAGGCGATGCGTTCGCTCGGTTGCGTTCCCTACGTTGATCGTTTTCTTTCCAACTATATCGCAAGCAAAGCAATCATGCAGACGCCTTTTACGGAGATCGCGCGATTAAATTGTGCGTGAAATGGAACGTCTGCCAGAAAAGTAATTTGTCCCTTTCCGTCTGTACTCTCCCTCATTAATTTCATTCCGCTATCCCGCTGTCAATTCTTTTTTCACAAGCAAGTACCACTTTCGCCGAAGGAGAAAAAAATTTCCTCGCGGAGGAAACGTCGGCGATATTTTCTTAAAATTGACGCCCCTTCTCGACAATCATCGACATTGTACACATATATTAAATTTATTAAGCCTCTTTAAACATAACTAAAAAACAGAGCACACACACACATACAAAGAGATACACAAAAGAATTGCTTTCGACTTCATTGAGAAAGACGAATGATTTTATTTGCAAGCTCTTGTATATTATGTATCGTACCGTACAGCGTAGAGGACTTTCCTTCTGTTAATCTCTGCTGGGTTTGATCGCTCTCCATGTGGTATCGGCAAAACGACGTCCTTCACTTAAGGAGGACATGCAGAATCGATCACCGTGCAGATCACCTGCTTGTTCGTTAAGTTTGTTGTAGTTCCAACGAAAGCTCGATTTAACGACGTGTCCCTGTCATGAAAATATATGTACATAATCATTTTATCTGTATTTTATAAAAGAAAATGATGAAATGGAAGATAAATATTCTGAAGAATTTGAGAAAGAAAGATTGCTTTGAGCAAAAAAAAGGATGATCTCTAAAATTAATTCCATCTTTGTCACGAAAGCAAAGATTCAAGATTATCGTCTCGAGCAATTTCGAGACTTTCGAATCCCGTAGATATGAGATATCGTTATCATCGACACAAACTTCTCGCGCAAAAATGATTACACGCATCCTACACGTTGCCTGATATTCTCGCGTTCAATTCGTTAAATCTAGAAATTAATTTTTAATTCTATGAATCACTTCCTCCTTTTTGCCGACCTTCGATCCGGATCGCTGAATAGCAATGTTAATAACTGCCGATATGCTTCTTGTTTAAAGTAGCTTCTTTCTTCCCTTTCTCTCTCTTTCTCTGTCTTGCTCTTTTTTTCTCTCTGAGAAGTTCAGCCTCCGTAGACGACAGGAACGGCACTAAAAGTTCAACCGGAGAGATAACAGTGCGAATCGATCGCGGTAGTGCGCGCGAACGCACGCACGCACGCAGCATCACATCGTGGACCTGCGCTAAATTAACCGGCAGCCGCGGTTCCGTTCCCATGTTTACGAGCTGCAAAGTTCGCGCGAGAAGAGTCCGTAACTCGGACGTGACACACGCGGAAGCTGTTGAAAAAGTAAATTATTCCTCTTGGCGTGTGTCATAACAGTAGCGAGACGAAATCTACATTTCAGATTCGTTTCATTCCCGCGGGCGCGTACGCAGGACTTAATTAACGGACGTGATAAAATATGTAAAAGGCGATTGTAGCTGACGTTAATGTCATCAGAATGCAATTAATTTCAAATTAAATAGCTAATGTAAACCAAGACGACTGAAAATGTCAGAAAATGTCATGTATTCGCGTCCCAATTCCAGAATCTACCAATTTTCTAATCCGTCCATCACGCGTGACCCTGATTTTTTCAAGAAACTCTCTCCTTTCTTCCCCCCATCCCGCTCTCTCTTTATCTCTCTGTCTCTTACACTCTGTCTCTATCTTCTTTCTTCTTTCAATTAAATAATTGTTCAAAGAAGTCTCTTCTGTGATATGTATTCTCATTGATAATTCTTAACATGTAATTACACGTGTAATTCTTAACATAGGACATAATTAACATACGATCTCTCTCTCTCTCTCTCTCTCTCTCTCTCTCTCTCTCTCTCTCTCTCTCTCTCTCCCTCTCTCACGATTTTAATATCTTTAGCAAAAGCGAAAGACAAAGGAGAATGAAGAAGCCTTTTTCCCGTTTTTGCAGTTTGTTTAGTTATCACGAAATTGGTCATAATATTAAAAGAACTCATAATCGATAGGTTGAGTGTTCAAGCGGAATATTTGCATCATGCAGACTTTGTCGCTTTTCTGTTTTTTTCTTTCACGTTTGACTAGATTTTTAAGATTATCAGATTGTTCCGCGTACGCATGCGCGCACATGGAATTGGCGCTCTTCTTTCGCGCCCGTATTAAATTCCGTTTCGCTGCTTCGAATCCATGAATTATCCAATTTTCCAGTCCGCGGCGCGCAAAAAAATTATGGATTACAGTCCCGGCCATCAGAATCCATTAGACTAATGAAATTGCATCCGCAGATATCAGGGGCGTACTTTCACCGTAGTGTTACCGATGAGAAAAGCCTCTCATATTTTCAGGCGGCGGTTGCGCGGCGTGAGTGCCATTTGTCATAAACGATTCTTAATGTCCAACGATAATAACGACGAAGTTAATTATGATGCGTGCCCCATGCACGCAACCAATTGAAAAATTTCATTATGGATAACTTCTGCGGGCTAATGGTGTTTACGTTGTTGACGAGAATCGTAACGCACCCCCGCTATTCATTACATTTTCGTATAATAACCGATGTATTAAACATGTATTAAACATATATCGCGCGCAAGCATTGTTACGCATATCATGAATATCAGGTTAAAAAAATAAAGAATCAAAGCTAATGGGACAAAATCAGTGCGTATGAGATTTACTACCCGTAAAGAGATATGGCCACCATAACTCTGAACGGTCTGAGAATTCCTCAAACTGAAGATGCCAAATATTTGGGACTACATCTCGACCGTAGACTTAATTGAAAAAAACATATATTCATCAAGCGAAAACAACTTGGATTTCAATTGGACACAATTTCTTACTACTATGTACTCTATTGTATTCGGCAGTAAATCACAACTGTCGCAAACAAGTTGCTATTATACAAGGCAATTCTCAAACCTATTTGGACCTATGGCGTCTAATCATGGGACACCATTCAAATATAGAAATATTGAAAAGATTCCAAAACAAATATCTTCGAATTATCGTCAATGCTCCTTGGTATGTCACTAACATTACATCATGATCTTAACGTATCTTAGAGACGAAATAAGAAGACTTAGCCAGAGATATGTTGATAGATTAAAGGAACATCCTAACATACTCACGACTAATCATAAGAAATTGTAAGATATCAGATTAAAAAGAAGGCTTTTTCAAGACCTATGCACTTGATCGGATTGTAATTTTATAGAACTTATGCTCTCCAAGAGCTTATCACACCTAACTGCCACAAGTATTACTAAATATGTATCTAATGGAACAAGTCACGCACGAAGAGATTCCTGGAGAAGGAATAAAGGATCGAAGGATTGAGAGAGTCATATCAAGAAGCGCGAACTGTGAAGACTGTGAGAAATGAGCTGCAAATTGTGCATAACTGAGAGTTATAAATTTAGAATTTATAATTAAGAGTTGTGAGTTGTGAAATCAGTTATGAGATAATTAATCTAGCAAAAGATATTGTATTCTAACGGATAAGAATAAACTGTTTCTTTTCCTATTCTATTTTTAATTTGAAGCGTCGAAAACTCATCATTTATATCATATTTCCATTAGAGCCAATTTTGGATCCTACAAATATCATGCAGTGACATATAATAATTATGATAATTCCTAGGACGACGTAAAAAAAAAATATCATGAATACCTACTGATGTGAGGTTAGGGTGATTCATATGATGCGCGGCAACCACTCCCCCGAGTCGCCAGGTTAAAATACCGAAGAATATAAGCGAATGAAGAAACACGGAGCAGAACCGTCATTAACAACGCGTGGACGGATGTGAAGCACGATGTTTACATGAAAAGCAGAGAATCGCTCAGCCTGGTCCCTAGAATAATAATCACAGTATTCACGACAGAGCCGTTGCCGATGAGATTTAGCAGACAACGGTTCATTAACGTCGAAAGATAATTGCGAAGTAATCTTCGTGCGAGACATAGCAACTCCGCTCTCTTCGTCATCTATATATAATTCCCTTTAAGAGTATAAAGCGCTTTAACTTGTAAATAATCAACGCTATAATAGCTTCGGATGATTAAATGATCAAACCTGCCCTCTTAATTATCATTATGCCCGCGCGTTCGAAAGTCATCAAACGAAAAGCGATATCCATGTCGCGTCACGCGTGGAATAGGAAAAAAGAAAAAAAAGGAAGAAAAGTGACGCAATAAAAGAAAAAACGAGATATTGAAAAAAAAAGAAGAAACGCGATTCATATCGGCCGCTGGAAGGGACTGAAGAGACCTCGGTTAAAGGACGGTAGCACACAGTGGGGTGAGGGGAGGGGAGGGGTGAGGCGGGTGTCATTTTTTTCCAACGTGCGCGTTTCGGATACGGCGCGGAATGTGTTTCGCTTTTGTGTAATACCGGAACGTTAATCGACAACCATGCGATCTGCACATGGCAGGTTCGCACATAGCACATACCGCATGTAAGCGCGTAGCGTACGCATCGACGGAAACGATCGCGGTGCAATGCCTTGACAGAGCGCACGCGGGAAGGAGAGGGAGAGGGGCTGAGGGTCTATATATCCGCGGAGAGAGCGTCTACGCTGTAGACTGACGCATGAGGTCCATATCCGCGACGAGGAGGCAAAATACTGGACCGGTAGAGCTGGACGTGTCGGGGGATGCGAAAGAGGGTGGATTCCGGCTGCGGTTGATGTGGCGATCCTGCGGGAGTGCTTGAACCGTGATCACGTTGTTAACCCACCCATACCTCATCCCTAGGAAGCCTTGCCCTTCTTTAACCCCGACGATCGCACGCTCTTCCTCCCCCTTCTCTTCCTACATCATCGCGCGCATATATACACGTGCACTTATTTATGCAGCTCGCCGCCATTCTTTGTATCTTAGCGAGAACGCACGGTTCTGCTTTATTTCTCAGAGAACATCTAAGCAAGAACAGTTCGCTTCGGTTCACGCAGATCGTGGCGCGCGCACATGCGCGCATCAGATTGACAAGAAGCGCGGCTGAGATCATTCATGAAGAAAGCGGAGTAATGTGCGATGTGTATACGCGATACGAGAATGTGCGGAATTTGTGTTGGTGTGAGCACGTATGATCGATCGACACTGATGTATTCATTAAACATGCATAATCGCGTGTATGATCGCCGTGCATAGCAGGATTATCATATTGGGATTTTCCGTTGGATAATGATATCGCGATTTCAGAGCGTGCATCTCCTTGCAGAGATTGCAACCGATTCTAACGCATTCATTATGTTTCATCTACCGATAGTGCAACATATCATTCGATTAATTAGTTGTTTACATATAAGCAGTGCATATAAGCTATTACATAATTGTATGCCGATGTTATAAAGGGTAGTTGTCCGCAGAAAACCATGATTCAACACATCTTTTAAGTTATTAAAAATGTAACGATATATTGTTATATATCGTTATATGCATAGTTTCTTCTAAGAATACGCTTATGATCGAACTAAAAGATAAGATTTTTAGGATACAGGAATAAATATGCTTTTCATATGTTAAATGTTGATATATGCAATGATTCATAAAATTATTTATTGAAATTTATGTTTTATGATTTATCTTTTATCGTTTGAAATAATTGTTATTTCTATTTGTATAGACATTTTCAAGACGTGTCTACGGTTAACAAAATCATCAAATGTTTGAATGATGAATTAATTATAGACTATATATCAAAATATATTAAAACTAACAATGCAGTGTATGAATAGCAAGTTCCACTATTGAAAATGATGCTATGTTAACTTGCACTAAAGAGTTGTGAATGATTATGGATCTGCTCATGTATCATCGTGTTACATTGTAATTGTTCCTGTAATTGTGGTCTAATAGATGTGTTTCGTTGATACGTGATCCAGACAACATTCTGTATTGATATCTCATCTCGATATGCATTCATATGCATTTATTAAATATCTAAAAACCTTAAAAATCTATTTGAAAAGTTGCCTCTCTCTCAAGAAAAAGATGAAATGATCAAGTGCAGCAAAGTATAGCAAAAGAATTCCGACCAGATTTGAGGAAAAGCAAGTTTGAATATTAAAATTGGAAAAATAATTTATAATCTCGTGTAAAATTGCTTTTCCTCTATATAAAATTGATTTGACAATACGTATTACAGAATGAAATAGTTTTTAAATAAATTAGACAGGAATATGTAATGAAAAAACTGCTATATGATTGCGCGCACGCGCACGCATGTATGTGTATGTGTACGTGAGCTAAACTTATTAATTAGAATTAACACAACCATTAACACACATAATATTTGTCAAATATAATAATTTCGTAACGGGATTTTATATTCTAACATGAAGAATCGAATTATACAAAAGTCTAATTAAACATGCGCGCTTCCATAAGCGATTTGATTATTGGCAACCGTGCTGAGGATGATAATAGGAAATGAAAATAGATGAAAATGGAACAGCCATAGCATGAAGAAAATGAAGAAAAAATGATTTCTGTGAGAATGCAATTGTATCTGGTATCAAAGCTGTGTTTCTTGCTTAATGATAATGAAAGTTGTAATGTCCCTCACACTGCATACATCTACAGAATCAAATTATGACATCCGCCATACTTCAGGAACACATAAAAGTTCAACTATCGTTATTTATCATTTTATTTTATAATCCTCTAAGAACACAGGATAAACCGGATGCAAACCATCCGGTTTCAAATGATCATGTCGATTCAATGATCAATCGATTCAAAATAATCGAAATACTATGTTTTAGAGTGATAAACAAAATACAATACACGAATCGTTGCGACGTCGTGCCGGGCTTTTGTCCATTATTAATTTCCTTAATAATGCGCTAAAATGCAATAGCTTCTCTTAATTCCAATTCGATTTGTATTTTTTTTTTAATTCTTATAATTCTGTGTCTTTCCAAGCTTTTGTATTAGCAACGCGTTACATCTCTGTTGTTCCCGAAATACTTTCAACAATGTATAAATATAATAGAATATACTTATATTGTTTATATAATTCTCGAACATTTCTTGCGGTTTTTAAATAGACGTTATGCTTGTCTATTCTCATGATGATGAACATAGTGAGTTGCACTTGCTGGTTTTCGATAAGGTTGTTCCTGCATTTCCATCGCGAAATACCCTCGATCGCGGGCTATTTCCGGGGAGAATCACACGATTCATTAATATTCGAATAGCGATCAAGCGATCGTGTTCATAGTTTGAGTATTAGTAGTCGCGAACCGGGACATTACAATATTAACTGTACCATTCAATCATCCCTGCTCATGCTTCATAATTTAATGAAACGGCGTATTAAAAATTTTATGTCAAATAGAATTATAAGAAATGAAGTTAATTTTATAATATTTATAGCTGCATAATATCTTATTCATGGTTTCGCTTTACTTCTTGCAAGAATAGTTTGTCATCAATCTACGTCTACTCTAAATCATTTCCATCAGCATAATTGTGTGTATACGCGTAAAATTAATAAAGAAATGACCGAACCTGTTAGTTTATGAAGAAGCCGAGATAACAAATGTGCAGATTCGATGTGAATGTTTGTCAGATTTGTATTCAACAGAACAAATAAACGTATCATCAGCGATGATAAAAGTGAGCTATTCATAAATAGAAAGAAAGAAATTTACTGCGATTCTCTGTTTTGAGACGTTTTATGATGAATGCAGTTCTAAATAGTTTGTAATTTCTAGATTTGTTTTCCTTTGTGAAATTTGTGAATTTTGTTTTCTGAAATGGTAACATCTGTTTTTTTAGTTGGACAGTTCCGAGACGAATTTATTGATCTGTGATATGTGGATCCATCAATCGTTTAAGATTATAAAGTCATTCAAGATCTACTCTTGTTGAAAGAAGATTTTCGTTTCTTCCTGGAAAGAACGATCTTGGATATTGATCGTTTCAGTCCTTGAATGATACTCTTATTTCTTCGAGAATTCTTCAGGTAATTTCTTGGCATGATTCAAGGTCTTCTAGCTCTCGATACGCTTTTA
Source organism: Eciton burchellii (assembly GCA_020341155.1). Lineage (NCBI taxonomy): Eukaryota > Metazoa > Arthropoda > Insecta > Hymenoptera > Formicidae > Eciton > Eciton burchellii. Next base: position 171,749 of record JAHMML010000038.1, read on the forward strand.
AAATTTAGTTTATAAAATTCCTTACAAAAAGAAGTTTAGAAACATTAAATCGAAAAAATCAACGTGAGAATATATTATTTTGTTTTCCTATGCAATATGATTATGAAACATTGAGCGTTCTCTTGAATCCTATGATCGTTGTGAATAATAGCATGCAATGATTCTGATAATTCCTTACTTTAATATTCTGAATGTCTTTTAAAAGCTGTTGGAATTCATTTATTTAAAAAATCATTGCAACAGATTCCACTCAGCAAGAAAGAAGTATAGCCCTATACAACCAATGCTACATCAAACTTACTCGACAATTGCTGACGTTCAATTCGGTGGATTCTCGTCTAAGCAATAAAACAGACATTACGCCTATTTACTTGTCCGCTATTAGTGAAAGTAGCTTCGTCGAAAAACAAGAAGTAATCGCATGATATATCCCGCTAAGCCTACTGACAAACCGTAATGTACATAATCGGTATCAATATTAATCAGTATTAATATCGGTATTGGTATTAATACTTGACATAGAGAGAATATGAGATAGAGATGAAAATGATGTCGTCTCAATATCCCGCAGCAAATTGTTTTTTATTAAACAGATACCGATATAACAATCCATTCTTAACAATCTTCAAATGAAAATGATAGGAATTAGTACCATTTATGTAAGTTTGTGTCTGTATAAATTTCTATGATAAGAAAGTCTAGGCGTTCAGCGAAGACTAGAATTCGAATAACTTTAAATGATCTCGAATGATCTTGATATCACATATTATAGCTTAATAAATTCATTTCGGACTATGCTGTGTACTTAAAAGTAGTTAAAAAAGAATAACTGATGCTATTTAAGAAAAAGACTCGCCATAAAATTTCGTAGATACTATTTTTAGAAAAAAAAACCGTGCTGAATAAAGTGCTGTCCTTTTTAAAGCGAAGTTTCATCTGAAATATCAAATAGTTCGTGAAATAATAAAAGTGGAGTAGTCTGTTATACAGTCTGTTTCATCGCTTATACTTGACTCGCGACCTTAATTCTCAAATGACATAAATAATTGCTAATCGAAATTCATAATTCATAATTTTTCATGCTTAAAACATTTTTGTTTATTTTCCTTTTTATTTTTTTTATATCGCTCTGTTGTATTTGTTATCTGTCTGTCAATCTGTACTACAGATTATAGTACTACTATACTACAGCAGTCCAAGTATCAGAATTATCTCATTTTAAAAAACGCGCTAAAAGAATTGTGAGAAATTCTTTTGATATAACTATCATTGGCGTCTGTATTTTCATACGACTTTATATGATTAAAAAAAGTGAAACGAATATGCGTCTTGGAACAAAAAAATGTATTCTTTGTTCTTATGTGTACGCTTTGATAAATATTAGCGATTTTTACTGTGCTCTATTTTTTGCAACAAGAAATATGCATTAAATTCTCCGTTTCTAATGACGAAATTCTGATGACAATCTACGCATATGATCTACGCAGAAACAACTCAACAATCAAGCGAATGATGCTTCAAAAATAAAAATTGAAACGCGACAAAGTCAATTAAAAATCAAGGTTATATTCATTGTTTTTTTCGATTATAGTATTCTGCATTAAAAATTTCTTCCAACTAGTCAAGCAGTCAATAAAGAATATCATTTAAGTGTTTTGCAACATCTACATAAAATAATTCGTAAAAAAGCGATCGGGAATATGACAAAAAAATAATTCATGAATCTTGTATTACGATAATGTTTCTCGCACTTTAGTTCGATGCTCGTAATTTTTTGATCAAAGTCCATACGACTCCACAAGAGGACGTCCATACTCACTCGATAATGCGTGACATGACTTTTCCTCGGAAGTAAAATCAATGACATTATTTCGAGTCGATAAAGAAAATTAAAAAATTCGCCGTTTTAGAGAAACTATATCAGTATTGTTTCGGAAATTCGGGAAAACATAAGTGTGAACATTATAGTTAGATTAAACAGGTAGGATTCTTTCAATCTTAGGGACTTCTACCCAGAATGGCACTCCAAGATGGCGAAGCGCTGGGGTATCCAACAGTACTCTCCGTCACGTGACGTGATGATGTAATCAGCAAATAACACGCAGCAAATAATACGGCCGCCCGCTGATCGTGTTTCACGTGGGTGCGCGTGCGCGCATGCGCAATTACATAATCTAAATAGACGTATTCATTTATTATTCCACGTCATTCGATGCTCATCGTTCGATAATGACGCGCGATGCTGACTAGAATAATAATGCGGTAGCATGTCAATTCGAAATACATGCGCGGATACTTTGTGCATATTACCTATATAACCGATCTGTAAGCTCCACGCTCTATATCGACTCTATCGGATCGATCGTAGATATCTATAAACCCCTTCGCTTACATACATACATAAATCGCATTCCGGCCGCGTTTGCGCGCATCACGCACCACCGATTCGCCATTCCGCGGCGATGAGTGACAACGAGGGGGTGGCCGCATCGTCAGGCTCGTATTATTAAACGACACGAGCCCTACAGTGGCCAACGAGTACAAATGCGGATTGCAGACGTCACCTACGTAAAATGCATTCTGTGTAACGGTTCTAGTAACGCCGTCTACGTGCGCATTTTATCAAACGCGCGTATCAGCGCATCGAGCGGCATCGTCGAAATATAAATCGCCCGTTTGTTCCATAGAAGCGATCGGGACATTCAACAAAAATCGATAAAATTACTGAAACATCATCGTAATCTCGGGAACAACACGTGGCGCGAGTCTTCGCTGAAGAAGCGACCCGTGCATATTTTTCCCGCTGCATGCGTAAATTCCATCCAGCAACTCCGTCCGCCGCTGACGGAAAACGGAACTCGATGCACACCGTTTACTCTGCTCCGTTTATTCTGTTGTGCGTCAGTTGTTACCGAATAACGGATGAATGTTTTTTACCGAATAAAGTTTTCATCATCGCTCCGGCGAGTCCACGCCCGGGTGCGGGCGCGTTATTAATATGGACAATCGCCATTAAAAAGCGCTGTCATTTATCAGCACGTCTCTCGAGCGTAAAGAGAGAGAGAGAGAGAGAGAGAGAGAGAGAGAGAGAGAAAGGGAGGAACCGAAAACCTTTCGCGATTCCTTCCACATGCGAATTTCCAATCTCAACCTCGACGAAGCGCGCGACGGGAGCTTGCATCCATTCGGCCGGCATTGTACGACTCCTCATTATCACTGATTGACTCGCCGTTAACATGATAATGTGCATTAGGGAACGTGTCAAACTATGCATCTCACGGCGCCCAACTACTCCCTGTACTCGCGCAAATATGCGCGGCAGGAGTGTCGGCAAGTGCGCGCCATGTCGTTAACGGATACTGCAGCAGCAGCGGCAGCTCGACATGTATTCTCGGTTACGTTGAGATGACGAGGGGAGAGGGGATGATACGAGTTGAACACACACACTCTCTCTCTCTCTCTCTCTCTCTCTCTCTCTCTCTCTATGTCTACGTGCGGGCATACGTTGAAATGGTCAGCGTCGCCAATATTATTGCGAGTCAGCCTTAACGAGCTGGTGAAATCTTGCTCGCGATAACATGTAAACCGGCATGCAAAGCTCATCACATATAAAACGGCTCGATCATGTAGCAATGCGAATTCACCTTGCGGATTAAGACGAGCTCGAATGACTTCGCACGCTAGGGGATGGAATCCTCGAGTTTTGTTTCAATTTACTAACTGATTTACTAACTGATTTGCTAGCAAACATAGCGACTATTGATATAAAACAGAAATCATTAACTTATTCATCAATGCTGACCGAATCAACAATCGTGCCATTGCTTTTCACCATTCTGCACAGGCTAGCTTCTTAATAGAAAACGCACAAGATATCTGCGCATGCGTGGCGCATGAGTGAGATAAATTAAGGAAAAGTAGATTATCCGACATATTTGCCGGATATATGGTGTGTTCGTGCATTGTATATCTATCATTTGCAACAGGCTCTGGCCACTTGGCCGTCGTGATATTTTAGGGCTTAGAGTCACATACGGAGAATGTGCGTTATGCATGCGGAATATTCAACTAATCGTAAGCAGTTGGATGTACACTAACAGCAGACGCGGCAACCCTCTGTGCTTGTCTTAATGAGATTACCGAATCAGGTAGTTAGCAAATGATATGTTTTGTAAACGCGTGAGGCATTCCATTCAGAAGCGAAGACACGCGAAGAAGCTTTTAATTCTCTTAATCTATCGCTTACACTGGCACCGCAATCTTCATTTTTTCGCTTATAAATTCCTCTTGCACGTACTTGCAAACTACATGTACACGCTACTAAACGGTCATTTGGTAGATGTACAAATTAATTTCTTGCTCTTCTCGCCGATCTTGAAGACCATTTAAAATTAGGATAGTAACATTCATTTCTGCGCCCGGAAAATTTCTACTAGAAACGTGGTTTCATCGGATAGTCCTTCGGCTGAAATCATTATGGCGTGAGAAGGTATTGAGATTTAATCTTGCGATGCTGTGGGCTGTACGTAACGCGTTGTAAGTGTCGGATAGTCTGTTAACTGAAATGAACTGTTCATCTGGTTTCCCCGAAGGACCGGATAAGTTTCTCGATGGATTATATGAATTATTTCCTCGTTGTTTTCAACATACTTCGATATCATGTCCTGGGCATTTACAATGCTAATACCATTTTCTATTCGATACTCGCTCTTGATCGGTTGCTAGCGACTTTCTATTTATATTAGCATATCCTGTCGAAGAGTCGCCGATAAAATTAGTATAATAATTAGCAATCTCAAGAAAAGCTATTTTTCTCTCTCGATCTTTGCGCTTTTATAAAGTCCATCACACGTGAGAATGTCTCGGTAGTTCGGATAGGTTGGATGATGGATAACAGAACTCCAAATCTTGACGGCAATCCGTAACAAATGCTTTAGTTACTAGGGCGTCTATCTCCTTGAGTCTATCAGTCGATATGCTACCATATTGCCACCATTCGATCTATTATCAGAAATTGAAGATCTTTCATCCGTTGTATATATTTTAACATGCTCTCGCTCTTGTCACAAATAATTGCCCGCAGTATTTCTTAGCGGGTGTCGACCTAATGTTTTAATTAAAATATCTAATAACATATATATGTAGAAATTTCTTCTATCCCTTGATAATGATGTTAAATGAATGGGTTTTCGATGCCAGGTTAATGGAACAACAAGTAACAAGGCCCTTTATTCTTCTTCAGAAAGATACAATCTTTATCGATAGGCTGACTGACTCTGCAGCTTCGCCGTTCGAGGCTCTTTGACTACATTCTGGTACGCACAGTTTCTCGCACCCTCTGTTCGTCGGTCTCTCGTCTGCTGTTCGCCCGTCGCCTTCCGTCCATTGTCTTCCGCCTATCTCTACTACTTTTACTCTCCTTCTCTTATTGTCTACCCTTGCACCTTATGCCCTATCGTCCTTTTTATACCCAAGAGTGATGCCACATCAGAGTTGTCAGCCAATCGCTACATATTATCATCGGTCTAGACGAATCACGCTAACGCGAGTGTCAATGATTTTTTTCGCAGTTGTCCTTTGTTCCACACGCACGTGAGCGTCGGCTTCTCTGATTATAAGCTTTTTGATGCATGTCGCTATCGATAATCCCTTTCTACTACACATATTATCATTCGGTCTGAACGAATCACGCCAACGCGAATGTCAACGGTTTCTTTCGTAGTTGTCCTTTGTTTCAGACGCACACACACGTGCGCGTCAGCTCTCCGAGTACAAGCTTTTGATACATGCCGCTATCGATAATCCCTTTCTACTACATATACGGTTTCACACTGTGCCGTGTCTCTCGTGACCGTTTAAGCTTCTCGAAACAATCCGTTAATTAGAAGTTTCGTGAGGTTCCGGTCAATGACAGAATTATTTGTTTCATCCCATGATACGCGCGCATGAAATCTGATAAAGATGCACTTTCCCCTATTAAATTAGGAATGTCTTATGCATATTCAAATTCTCATTGTTCAAGGGATGAAAATCTTTCAGTTAATTGCATTAATTAAGATACAAAGATGCGATATTATTCCAAGCTTCTCCGTATTTTTGAACCCGATAGCTCGGGATTGTATTTGACTTATCGCAAGATCCTCGCAAGGATCCCTAAGTTTAATGGGTAAAGCGGAATTCTAATAGATTTCGTGCGTGTGTGTCAGGATGAAAGAAATAGTTCCATCATTGACCGAGCAGAACTTCACGAAGTTTTTAATTAACGGTTTGTCCGGAGAATCCTACGCGATCGCGAAAAATGCGTGAAACCATAACGCAATTACTGGATATTTTAATTGAAACATTTGGCTATCCGCTGTGAAGTATCGCGAATAATTATTCATGACCCATCTAGGGATGAAAGTATATTAAAACATATACAACGAATGAAAGACCTTCAATTTCTGATAATGAATGCTGAATGACGGCAATATAGTAACATATCGACTGACTCGAAGAGATAGATGTCCAAGTAACTAAAGCATTTCGCTATAGATTACCGTTGAGATTTGGAGTTCAGCTATCCATCATCCAACCCATCCAAAATGTCAATGCATTCTCACGCGTGATGGACTTTATAAAAGCAGAAAGATTGGATCGAGAGAGAGATTGAGCTTTCCGATTGAACTTTCCGTTGCCAAATATCACACTAGTCTTACTAGTAATTCTTCGATATGTGAACGTAAACAGAAACAAGTCTCTAACAACTGATCCAGAACGACTACCGACTAGGAAATGGTACCGATATTGTAAACGCCCATATGAATCATATGATATCAAAAAATATTGGAAGCGATAACGAAATAACTAACTAGCGAAATAATTATCGAAATCTGTCGACAAATTCGCCTGCTCCTTGGGGGAAACCGGACGAGCCTTGAATGAAACCATTTTAGACGATAGATCGTCCGATGCTTACGACAACACTACGCAAAATTGCAACATTAAATCCTAAAACTTTTCACATATCTGCTTCATAATTTCAGCCGAAGGACTCTTCCACGAAATCACGTTCCTTTCGTCTTCTGTGGCGCCACGGAAGTAGATAATCGACGTATTCTCTTTTCAAACTACAATATTTAAATCTTAACAACATCAATACATGTAACTTATTCCTGGACAATTCCGTCATAGAAATTAAGATAGATTCAACTCCGGGACTAAATTAATCTAGATTATTTATATATTGTCCGAAATTATTCTTTAGGCAATACTCTGAAATTTGTGGCATTCATTATAGATTTATAGTTATTGTTATTGAATCAACAACCTTGTCTAACTTTAAAAAAATGATTATCTGATTTTAACAATTAAAATACATACATAATTAACTATATACATAACTAATTATTATATATTTAATTAAATTTAAATGTAATTTTTCATTAAATGATTGGAAAAGTCATGATTTGAACAGACATAGGCGCGAAAGTAAATATAATTAAAAAACGGAATGTATAGCCTAAAAAAATTGATATCAGTGATATCATAGTTATTATCGGAATCACCGAGGGAAAAATAGAAACGATCGATTCAACCATAATTAATTACGAACATGAAATCCAGTTGCATGTCGTCAAAGATGACTTCTCGATAATACAGGAAGGAATCTTAAGAACCGATTTCTTGTGCGACGCAGGTGTAATCAATTACTTCACAATCTGTTTATTGGCAAGGGATGACGATTCCCTTTGCTTCTCGCGAAATTATCACGATAGCGGCTAGAAGGCACACCATCTTATCTATCTGCGTAAGGAAACCCGAAATAATCAAGGGTTGTGCTCCATGCATTCGACGCTATCTATTTAGGAGAAATCGTCACGAGTAGTCAATAGTAGAGCATATATCGATATAAATGCGAGAAAGGATCTTGAGATCACGGTGCTCAGTATCAAACTCCAAGAAATATTCTAGCATTAACTCATTAACTCACCCTCTCCACAATCTCTACATACAGAGAACGCTGAAAAAATAATAAAGTTACTTCTAAAACATAAAATATCGAATTTAAATTCCTCTATTTCAAAAGTTATGGCTCTATTTTGCTCATCACGCGCTCGAGATTGTTGAAGGATTATTAATGACTGTTTTTCCTCTGATCCTGAAACTCAAGTTCCTCCGAACCTCGGTTTTCCTCGCATCCTTAGCACCAGCAAGGTCTTCTAGAAGTCGGAAAAGACTTCTCGATCTTCAAGCTTCAAACATCTGGTCATGAACAAGTGACATCAAGAAAACTCCCATACTGAACCGACTAAATAAAAGCCTTTTTAAGGCTTGGGCATTTGAATAGAAAAAGAAAAATGTCCATTGCTAACCAAATATCAAGAGCTTTTCCATTTACCTAATGACGAATTTGTACACTATTGTGTACAATATTTGTGTACACTATAACACCATAAAATAACGACAATAAATGAGCAACTGATACACATTAAACAATATCGTTTCCTATTTATGCATAAGGATGAAATCAATAAACAAATTCCGTATTTCTTGAATAAAGATATTATTTGATTCTTCATATAGCTCATCCTTGTGAATAATACCCAAAAAACCCGATTCGATAGATAACAAACGCTGGCATATGGTCATCGATTATAGGACATTAAATAAAAAACCAATAGGCTGACGTATAGCCATTACCTAACATTATCGAAATTCTAGATCAATTAGAAAACGCAAAATATTTTAACATTTTCGATTTGATATCTGGTTTTCATCAAATACTGATGCACTAATCTGACCCGCCAAAGACATTTACACCTTATGGACACGAATTTAAATGCATGCCATTCGGATTAAAGAATGCTTTAATGATGTTCCAAATACTCATGGATCAGGTTTTCCTGCTTCAAGGCTGCCTCAAGGCTGCCTCAAGGCAACAAATTACATCGTCTCGATGATATTATTGTATACGCAAACTTCCTTACGAAGCACAATACTACATTTCATAAATTAGCAGATAGATTCAAGAGAGTCAAGTTACTATTATAATCAGACAAATGCGAATTTTTAAGAAGTAACATATTTAGGAGATAATAAGCGAAAATGATCTGAAACCAGACTCGAAGAAAATTCAAGCGATTAATTTCCCACATCACAAAATGCCAAAAATGTTAAACAATTCCTTTAAAGAATTAGTTGGATTAGTTGAATATTATCGATTCAAAATTTGTCCAAGATAACATAAGCTCTCACTATATTACTAAAAAAGAATGCGAAATTTAACTGGAAGAAGATCAAAATCAAGCGTTTTCACAACTACGAAATTTATTATGCTTCGAACCTATTTTGCAATATCCAGATTTTACCAAACCAATCGTACTTACAACCGATGCTTCCTTAAGGCAAAATAGATCAAGATTTACCAATATATATTAGTGAGGCATATATTTTGCGTCTTTTAAATCCAGCCAAACAAAATTATTCAATTTTCGAAAAAGAATTATTCGTGATAGTCTACTGCATCAATTATTTTCAACCATATCTTTACGGTCATAAATTCATGCTAGTAAAAAACTACCAATGAGATGGCCCTCTTCGATACAGAATCGCGCATCGAGACTCGTACGATGACGATTAAGACTTGCTGATTATGAATACGAAATTGTTTACAAACGAAATTAGCAATAATGCAGACGCACTATCAAGAAATCCAACCGTCAATTAGTATTCTATCTCTGCACTTCTCAAGAAGCAAACGCTGACAGCTTCCAGCCGACAGTTTCAAATAATCAAATTCTTGGAGATTTCACACCAGCGGACGATAATGAATATAACGACGATCTAGAGAAGGAATTGCATGATGAGATAATTTCGTTCAACATCAAACGAAGCAGACACCACCAATGATAGCGAACATAATGATGCGCCCGAATTGGCAGGTAAGTCGTGACGAGCAAACGAAGCTAATTTTGTCGAAATATGCGAAAACTTCATTGATCGAAAGAATAATCTAGTAAACTTTTTGTAAACCAACAAGGATAATAGAGCAGGAACATTGGAGGAAAATAATGAACTTCCCAAATTGGAAGATACTATCGTTGGGCGAGCAAGAATAACAAAATCATTAAATGAATATTTAATTGCTTTAACAATTAATGACCATGTTTCACTTCTCAAAGTAGAAACTTTAAGAGAAACCTTATGCTCCTTACTCGATATTACCATGGAATTAGGATTAAAAACGGTTTCTATATCGGAGTTTAATGTAAACTCCGTCGAAAGTCACAGAAAAATATTTGCGGGATATCTTCACGGATTTATCGACTAAAATAATTGTATGCTGCAATCAGATTATTACACTACCCAAATCAAAACAACAGAGGCATAACAACAGAAAATCATTCTACTACAATAAGAGGACATAATTGTGTCCTTTTATTCCTATCCAAAAAGAATCAAAAATGGATATTCATGGCTCCACATGAAACAAGACACAAAACTTCATCAAAGATTGCCGATTAAGGAAACTAGTGAAAACACAACAACCGATGATATCAACCGACATCCCAAGTGCCGCTTTCGATAAAGTAACTGGATATAGTAGGACCATTGATATCTACAAAAGCAGGACATAATTATATCCTTATTTACAAGATTTCCTCGTGATATTCCTTGTTGCTATTCCCTCGAACAAACCATAGCCATTTATGTTGCTGATGCATTTATTAGAAGTTTTATATAAATATATAAATATATAAATATATAAATATATACACTGGATCCATATTAAAGGATTTTAATCTTATAAGTAGCCTTATACGTAAAGTCACGCGCAGATATCATTAAAATAATGGCATACCGAGTGCGATCGAACGACTTCATCGAGAGATCACTTTATTTATTACTGAAATATCTGAAATACTTTACTAATAGAACTCAATGGGATAGCCATCTGGAAATGGCGATGCTTTCATATAACACTAGTTCATGAAGAAACAAAACATACATCGTATGAATTAGTTTTTGATAAAATTGCGTATATATATGCGACCAAATATCACATATGTCGAAGATTTTACCTCGTTATTTAATAGATTCAAATACGCACAGACGGCAGCGCGAGAAAATTTAACACTCGCTGCCGAAAATTTAACACTAAATCTACAAACTATTTCATTAAGAAAATAAACCCATGTTTATTTACCCACTTTTAACAAAGGAGATTATATGTACTTATTAAAACACTCCCAAAAGAGAAATTAGATTATCAATACTCAAGGCTTTAATTATTGATAACCATAGGTAATCCAATTATAGGTAACCATAATATTAAGCTAGCAATAGGAAAAAACATATTAAAATTGTATATGAGGACAAACTTAAAAAAGCAAATTGTTCTTTGAACTTAAAAAAGCAAATTGCTCTTCGAATTCGCATTCACCGGCACAAATATAGTATATGAGCACATCACCAACGAGATCCAAGATTTTAATTAAAGGAAATGCCTCGTCCAGTCGAAGTGTTATATTCAATCTAGAGTTTGGAGTCTGCACTTCCTTCATATCTGGGCGCGCAAAGAAATCCTGAGGATGACGATCAAAAATGAATCATAGCAATGACTAGATATCTGAAGAAACCAACCTTGGTGCGATCTGGAGTTACAGTGAACTAAATAAATATATGTATAAAATAAATAAACATATGTATAGAATGCGAGAATAAAGATGTACAAACCAAACATAAATATTAATGAAAAATATTGGAATGGAACGTCTAACATTTCTTAATAAGGAGGGAGGTGTAACGTCCGCCACATTCAGAGCTCTTTAAAGATTTAACTATCTTTCTCTTATCTATCTATGTTATGGTTCTCTTGGTAAGGATATAGAATAGACCAATTGCTGTGATACAAAATATTCGAGAGACAATAACTATAGAGGATGCACGAATCATCGCGACGTCCGAGTTATTTACTTTATATCCGCGAGATCAGTAACTTTTCTCTTAATTTTAATTTGAATAGTATTTTCTTTCTAAGTTCTTATGATCTCGTGTCCTTTCCAAATCTTCGTGTTAGCAATGCACTACATCTGTTTCGTCTTCGATTCGATATTGTACGAATGTAATAGAATACATTGTGTTGTTCATATAATTCTGGAGCATTTTCTCGATAACCTCATCAACTATCTTAGGATTACTAACGCAGTTGCACTTGCTGATTTCTAAGTATAACTAGAGAGTTTGCTCTGCATTTCCATCGCGGGCTATCAGGAAAAATCATATGATTCATTAATACTCGAAAATAGTGATCAAATCTCGTATTCAGAGCTCGAATATTAACGATTGCAAAGCTGGGACGTAACAACTTTATTTTCTATATTTTTCATACATACAATTTAGAGTGATTATATTATAAAGCATAATTCATTTAATTGGGACAATGGAGCGCTTGTGTTATATTTGTGTTATAATTAAAAGTTTCACGCTTTCGCACTGTTGTCTGATTTAACTTCTGTTTGGGACCTGTGCTTTTTGTCATTTAAGTTTTGACATTGAACATTCAACTGATTTTATCAAAGAGAGAAATCTAACTTGATGTTAACCTGCTTCTCTCGGTAGACATTTCTCTATATGTACGCGTACATGTGTGTAGAAACTGAATTCTTAGAAAAATTAGAAAGAAATATAAAAGAAAAAGTCAATTAAATCTTAAAAAAATATGTTACGGTTAATGAATGCTGTATAAAACACATTATATACGGTATGAAGTGAGAAACTTACAAAAGGATATTAAATAAATAAATCGGAAGACATAAATCGTGAGCTTCAATTATAAGAGTAAAAACAAGAATTATACAAAAATGTAAGCGTTTAGTCTCCTATTCTTAGAAATTGTCTTCCCTTACGTAACATTTATCATTATTCTACTACCGGAACTACCGTCAGCCGTATATAAAACCGTTAATGAAATCAGGTTGCGATTTCCCCATGCAATCGTTGAAGCCGGCGCTTGTCGCGCACGAAAATCGCAACCACCCCTTCCGTGTCGCCTTTCGATGTGTGCTTATTTTCGCTACGGTAATGTATAGCGCATTGCCGTTACCACTGAAACGATATCGTGCAAATGTAGAGATTTATTCGTTTGTACTTTGCAGGAACGGTAAATTCCTGCTAAAAATTGTACCGGTATGCAATTGTAGCGTGGTTCATCATTGTGACGAGCAGCTAATTTTCGCGAAATATTAACGGGCTCTCGCGGTTTCCGCGTTTTTTTCCTTGTAATCCCCTCCCTCCGCTCCCGTGTTGATCACGCTTTTTTCCATTTCAGCTGCCTCGTCCTTTTGCGATCCCGCAGCCTTCTATTAAGCCGAGGGATTAAATCACTGAAATTATATCCCGGAGGCATGCGGGTCACCAGGTGGAAAAGCTACGAGATGACCATCTGCCGTTCCCTTCGAGTCCGTGTCTCGCGATTAAGGGCGGCTTGTCTCATTTCTTTCTTCCCTCTGTTGTTCGGTGCGGCGGGATCAACGAGATTAAGATTCCGTTATGTTGCATTAGCTTGTGTAATTTTCCTGTGAGCGCGGTTCGCGCACCGGCTGCTCTCGATATCTTCTCGAGATGGGATTAATACTTCGAGTTTCGCATTCCAGCATCCGGGCCACTAGCGCTTACTTTCAAGAATCACCTGGATGATATACAACTAAATCTGGTAATACTGAAGACTTTATTTTTTCCGGGATTGTTAATCCAATGTACGGTTTTCTTGACTTGCCGGACGAATGGATGTTAATTATCAGACCTGTATGTGTGTGCACGAATACACTGCAAAAGTTTAGTCTTTTCTTCAGCGTTATAGTTATCTAAAGTTGAAATAAATTCCTGCTTTCTGACTGGCATGGTCGAAAATCTGTGAAATGTCTTTTTTCGCGATTTAATGTTAAATACAGTTTCATGAAACGATTAACAAAACAAAACTGATAAAATGAGAACTATATATACAGTACGTGAATTTTAACACAATATAATTATCACTTCATTATAATTTTGGCCATGGCGAAAAGAAAAAAATATTTGATTATATATGAAACTTATGGAATGAATCTAATTAACAAATATATTTGTTAATTATTTATATAATACATATGTTTATTACACAACCCATTTTAAATAAAATATTGTTTAATTTTAAATATACAATAATGATATAATATGACATAATAATATTCGGATTTTCGGAACGTAACAACTTTTGTTGATTTTTATTCCATATAATTCAGATACAACATATATGAATGCAAACTTTTAGAAATTCATTTCTGTTTCATATTCACTTAATTAATCGCGGTAATGAAGCAATATGTCTTTCAATATACACCAATTTGCAATTTTTTACGGTGAAAAAGGAAAATTATTACTACATTTAATATAAATAAGAAGCATGTGGGAGATATTATTAGAAAATATAAATGTGGAGATTAGAGTCTATTTATTATATAAGAAGATCAGCTAAAGCTAAAGCTCTAGAAATACGTATATAAGTAAAAGAAAGATAGAGAAGAATCCTACATTAAGTGCACGAAAGTTAGCTACCAATTTCCTTGAGATTGAGAAGATTCGCAGAATTGAAAGAGAAAGGATATAATGGAGTTGTTCGAAAGAACCCGTATGTAAATGAAAGAAATAATAAGAAGAGATCGAATTTTGCTAGAGAGTTTGTTTCAAGGATATATAGTGATTAGTATTTTTAACGATTAAAATAAATTTAACGTTTTCACATGGAATGGACGAGAGATAGTGTGGCGGAAGTAAGATGAAAAATTCAATGAAAGATGCAAAACCACGTATTAAATACGAAGATAGAAGTATGCTTGCAGTGAGGATTTATTTTAATATTTGGAATTGTGAGCTAGTTTCATTAATAATATAATAAGGAGATAGCAAGATTTGTTTATTTATTTGGATATTTAGGAAAAACAATTTATTTAAAAATACTATAAAAATAAGAATTCAATATTTAAAATCATTATCAAAACAATGATTCTAAATATAAAATTCACATTGTATAGAAATACTAATTTATTATAAATTTATTATAAATTTATTTTACAATTATCTAAAGTTATTACAACTTTTCCGAAACTTATTACAATCATCAGATATGAATCCAATCGATTTATAAAATATCAATCTATAAAAAAATCTATGTAAGATAAATTACAGTTTTTTAAGGAAAATTGGAAGAACATTAACAATACCAAAAAAAACTATAACTATGAATAAAATGAAATAATATTAAAATATCTTGAATATTTAAAAAAGTTTTTTGTAATATATTACAATGTTTAAAAGAAATTATTCGTAGAAAGAATATTTTACAAAATATTAAATTAACTTTTCTGTACTTAAAGATTAGTATAAAAACTATTTCAAAAATAGTTTCCAAAAATGTCCGAATTTTTGAAAATTAGATATTTTGTTCAAAATATATTATGCGACGAGTGTATATGTTATGTAAATAAATTTTTTATGTTTATTAATTTGACCTAATCTTATAAATATAGCCAAATATTTTTTCTTTTTATCACAAACAAAATTATAATGTTGCAAAGCAAAGATTACATTATATCGGAATATTAAAGTTATTTACTATATTCACTGCGGTATAGATATTAATAAAGGAAAAGTGTTGCATACAAATCAATTTGGTTTATTCTTGATTGTATCCAACAATATATCCTTAAAACTTAAAATGTTGCCTTAAAACTGATGATTTTGATTGATCACGCACTGCAATAATTAGTGGTTGATAATTTGCAAGAATTATTTTTGAAAAAGAATCGCAAGGACTCGCGAAGCGCTTAGTAATTGATCGAGCAATAATTTCGAGAAGATTGCATGAGATGAAAAAGATTCAGAAGCTCGGAAGATGTATCAATTCTTCGAAAACAACATTGATCGCTTCAGCGCATCCTTTCTATTGTCTTTCAGATCCGTAAGAAGGATTTTTGTGGAAAATTGTTATTTATGATGATCCCAAATATACATTCATGAATAGATGTCAATCTTTAACGGCAAAACCAAATGTTCAAGTCAGAAAATGTCTGAAGACATAAGAAACATAGAAGAATTGAATAGAACAGATTTATTAAGCAAGAAAATCGAAAAATCATTTCATTGCTAATAAACTTTTAACTTGGATGAAATTTTTGCGGCATATTCGTTTTACTTGGCTCTATCGAATTATCGCGTATCTCCATCAATGAATATATTATGTATGCTATAAACAAAGATGGTCCGTACAAAATGTTAGCTCTCCACGATCGGTTTGATAATTTTTGATGATGAAGGGACGAAGGAAATATAACGCAAAAAATGAAGAAAAAAGAGTTTATTGTATCAGGAAACAAACTTAGGTGCGTACATGCGCGTTATGCTTTCTTCCATTTTCATAGTATTTCCCTATCCAATAGTTATTATCTCCATTTGCCAGTTACAGTCAAATTACTTATGGAGACCTGCCGTATTGGTTTCCGCCATCTTTATTTTGATTTAGAATATATGTGATATAGCTATCTCGATGGAACATTCTTTAGTGCTTTCGAGATGTGGCTTATAAAAAATTGTTTCGTCAAGAAACTCGAAATTTATTCAAAAGATCGCAGAATATCATAAAAAGAATGATATTTTAATTATATCGCATATATTATACAAGAAGAAACATACGAAAGAAGACTAAAACTATGGCGCAGTCCAATATTTTAATAATGCAAGAAGATGATTCTTGTGGTATAAACAGATTTTCCGCATGAATTTATCGTCGCGATAATGCACTCGATAATACTTATAATAAATATGTTTGACGCGCGACACGTGTTAGGTTAAAATATTTATCTCGTGTAACAGATATTTCACTCAGAAATATAAGAATATGCATGATGAATATACGAATAGTCATTGTAGATAGCCAAAATGAATCTTTTCGCTTTAAAGCTGGCTTTCAGTTACTTTTATGTCCGGCACATTGAAAAGTCTTTTTATATCGCAAATAGTTTTAAGCGACAAGATATAATAATAATATCCAGTAGATAGCAATAAGTAACATATGTATATCTAGAATGATAATCATTGTTATCGTTATCGTTATAATGATAATCGTTATTATGATATAATATAATTAGTAATATTTATAAAAATAATAAAATCATAATTATATCTCTTCAGAAATATTAATATTTATGTGTACATACGTATGCGAAGAATCTTACTTCAAAAATAATAATAATTTCGTTTTTCTATAATGGCGAAATATGAAAGTCGAAGGATTTGCATTAAAATGTTCATATGTGTTTAGTCAGATAATTAATTGGATTTTTATACGTTCGCTTCGAAAATACTTGATGATTGTAGAAGACTTTACTTACACAGAGTAAAAAATTTTAAATAAAATTATGAAATCTACTGTGACGTACATATTATACAGAAATAATCTCTGTTTTTGCATTAATAATATTCCATCCCCGTGAATTGTGCACTTTATTACAAATGAGAATCATTAACAATTCAAAAATCAGAACAAAATATCCGATTATTTATATGTATAAAAATTTACGAAAAATGTCAAAGAAGCAGGAAACTTGATATTTTATTCGATATTAAGTGTTAAACCGATAAAGGAAGAAAAATGCTTAAATTCGTATCTAGAAAATTTAAATGGTGCCCGGCACCATAAACTTATTTGTACTCAATTTGCAAGTCAAGTGTATGATCCACAGCTAACATGGAAACCTGTTGTTTGTTATTATTACGATAGAAACTATTTGTGAGTTTCATATTTCGATAAAACATTGATACGTAAACAACTTCTGCCTAGGACAATCTGAACATAATGAAGTTATTCCCATGATAAGTTACTCTTGAAATGGATGATTTGATAGATATTATGACATTTATTACAATTATGAAGTGTAATAAACATCAACTTTATCAAATTAAAATTCATATATTTTTCGATCATCAGAAGCGACAAAGAAAAACCGTAAGAAATATTTTACAAGTCCGATTTTCCGTCAAACTCACGAACCAATTACGACCACTATTGTCGCCTTTTGGTGTCAAGTTGATGCCGCGAACGATAGTCTCGTATTTTTCGATTTTCCTGTGGCATGATTGCTATTGTTCAGCGCTCGTGCGTATCTATCGAATTCTATTTGTAGCAGGAAGCCAGATGAACATTTCGTTCCTGTTGTACGCTCGTGAAACTTTCGCAGGTGCTTTACGGCACGTTGTATCATCAGATTTCAATTAAAATCGTCAAAAGTTGATTGCGTATCTGCTGTAGCGCTTTCAGTCCTTATTCCGGGATTCAGTCTCATTCGTGCGATGAAAAAGACATTCTCCCCCGCCTCTTCATCGCGCTTCTATCGAGAAGAGAACACACAAGTCTCCCCATTTTTCACAACGGTGGGTTTACTTGCCGTCCAGTTTCGCCGTAACGCGGAAGATGCTGCCGCGGTTTTATCAAAAGCCATCGGCGAGTAAGAAATCCACATTATAGTGACACTAGACGAGAATATCGACTAGAATGAGAAAGAGAATTGAGCAAAGTTCTTCCAAGAGTGACGGAGGATGGGACAGGCCAAGGGTAGAAAAGGCAAAAGACGTTTAATGCCCGTCATCGATAATGTCGTCTGCGCCCAGGCAAAGCAGGAGAGCACGTAGTTAAGGAGCAAGGTAGAGGAAGAGGCTCTCCCGGTGAGAGAAGAGAGGAAAAATGAACTGCGGAAGAACTGCGACAAGTCAGCGACAAAGAGGCACTGAACGAGGTTAGATTCGCGGCGGATCAGAGGGAGAGGAGAACGGGGAGATTAGAGGGCGCAAGGTGGGAGTTGACACGAACTAATAGCAGCCGAACGATTAAAACTAACGATCCCGTTGCGTCGACCGGTTCATCCCCGGCCTTGTCCCCTCGACCAGGATTAACTACCGGATGACAGGTGATCCCGGGCCAAATGAAAATACGGCGCCCCACCTGTCGGCGGGTCACCGCCTTTCATCTTCGTCCGCCGCTCTAATTGGCAGCCCCAACTTCGTCTTCTTTTCTTCGCGGATCCGCTACTCGCGGACCCGATTCGTGCTGTAGCACGAATTTTCTGCCACGGTCGCTTCATTGGTTCTTTATCCGAACGCTTCGCCAGAGAGCGCGCTCGACGAGCGCACGCTCGCATGAATGTAAATTTAATCCCATTCGGCGTGCTAGCGAGAAAACCTGCTCAGAGACCGAGGAGAAAACTTAATTGGAGAGATTTCTGCAAGGCGCTCATATGTTGCGGGCGTTAGTTCCCGTATTAATAATGTAGGGATGTAGACCTAGCGCTCTATCCGAAATGTAATGCACGATTAATTGCGCTCGTTACAGCGCAATGCTACAGTGAATTAGTAAAAGACGAAAGTCGTTCGTTCGACGGATCGACGCTGATAAACACGAGCGACATTAAAACGGCGACCGTGATTTATTATGCGTTGCGATTCGAACGGGCTGCCGATTCTGTATTAAGTAAGATTCTGTATTAACAACTGTATTATAATTAAAGTAATGATCAAAAGGAAATTATTGTACAACAAATAACTATTTTTCTGATGTTGTTCATATATCTTGCAATTGTTGCACTGATATTTTCAGCTCAGTTTAAGCGTTAAAGCGAGTGCAGCTTTTAATTTCTTATAATTGCTCGCAGATATTCTTATTTATTCCATATCAAACATCTTGCAGTATAAATTAGATCACACCTCTCCTGCTACAGTATATAAGTCTACAGTACATAAAATTAAGTATGCTAGATTGATTAAAGATTGGAAATTTTGTTCATTCGGCGGTATACGCAAGTCATTTGCAACCAATCCAGTAATTCAATAACGCAGTTAACATATATGTACGATACAGACACCACATGTATCGACATATATACTGTATAATATGAAGATTAAAAGTCAAAATACAATTATTAAAGTATACTGTATAAAAATTTATGAAAAATGTCAAAGAACTAGGAAGCATTATTGATACTTTGGATGCTAAATATTAATCTGATAAAGAAAGAAGAGTGCTTAAATTTTTGTCTAGAAACTTTAAACATTGCACCAGAAACTTATTTTAAGTATGATCCGCAGTCACGGAAACCTCTTGTTTGTTATTACGATACAAACTATTTGCGAGTTTCATATTTCGATGAAATATTAATTCGCAAGTAGCTTCTAGGACAGATGTGAACGTAATGAAGTTATTTTCATGACAAGCGATTTTTCTCGAAATGAACGATCCAAGGACAAAAATCTAATCCTTTGTCAAACCATTTTGTTAAAATATCTTTATCTCGAAAATTGCATCTTAGATGTCGCTCGAACTTTTCGATTCGCATAGTGTTTGGATAAAAATAGCAAACTAATTATCTATCAAGATGAGACTGCACATTACACTATTCTTGATGAGTTTTCAAATCATACATCTTTCGATTCTTTCTCCTTCTCTGTATATGGAAATATATCTTTATCGGAGACTTGCAGGGTAAGCGACATATTTTACGAGCAAATGTACGAATATCGCGATATAACTGGCTCGCTCTGTTCGATATCGACTTACTCTGCGTATAAAGACAGAAATTTTAACTAGAAACATATACATACACGCATATATGCATGCGCATGCCAAAAAACAAAAGCTGTTATTAAAATAAGAATGACCGAATATCAATTTTTGATCAGTTTCTTTCAATAGACTCGTATAACGTTCCCACACAAAGGGATGCCTACGCAAAGGGATCCGCCAAATTCGTCAATATCAAGATTTATGGAATGTTTGAGGATAGATGTCGGTGATTCAATGCGGAAGCGTATTTCGTCCGTCGACGACGCTATGAATGCACGTTTCCCGGACCAATTCCGCACGGCGATAGAAATGCGCGAAATAGGTAATCCATCAAGAACGACACATCGTAAGGCTATCGTACATACAAACCGTACATACAAACATATCACATGCATTCCCTTCACTTTCTTGTCCTTTTATGTCTCGCTCACATGGATCGAGGAAATTGGACGAAGACAGACAGAAAGGGCAGAGAGAGGGGGAAGGGTGGAGAACACAAGGGAAGGGAAGAGCCAGGACAATATCTCGGAGTTCCTGTCGTGACCGGCATCCTCGATTCCTTGCATAATTCATTTTTTTTTCTTTCCATCACCATCCGCCGCTTCTGCCTGCATCCCCTCCTTTCGTTATCGGTATTACTACTTTTTTCCTTGTCACGGCCCTCATCGAGGACACGTTTCCTCGGTGGTTTTCGGAGTATTGATCGATCATTTTACAAACGGGGAAGCATCCGCGACCAATAAGGGATAGACGACCGATTAACGATCTAAAAAAAATCGAGAATGACAAGACAGAAAACATGCTACAAGGATGATAACTAAATGGCAATTTCCTTCTTTGATACGAGTAGGAGATGTTATCGAAATTTTGCCGCGAAATTTATTGAGAAATGGATTGTATTGTTAATCATCCATATTGAGAAATAGATTATATTGTTAATCATCGATATTACATTATTGCTAGTATTTATTATATTATTGTTAATGTGTAATAATATTATGAAAACATTTGCGAGAATGTGTAATACTCATTAGGAAGCACATACAGACATATATATGTGCTTATTAGTAAATATAATTACTATCATACAATCTACTTTTTTTTATCTTCATCTTTATTTTTTATCATTCATTGTATATATAATATATATCTTTCTCTTTCTCTTTGTCTTTCTTATTAAATAAATGTGATAAAAATAATTTTATTTATCTATTTAATATGAATAATAATATTTGGAATTATTTTGATTACCTTAACAAAAATTATTCATCACAGTAATTCACAATAATTATAATAATTTCACAATAATTTTAATTTATAATATCGTTTTATATATAAGCATGTCTATTTGAAAATCAAGCAATATTTTTCCAGTTACATTGTTTATAATTATGATTACAGATTTATTAATTATTTTGATGACTTTTCAAAACTTATTCCAAATCTCAACCGAGAGCTCAGCTCTAAGAGATTAACGAAAGATCAACGAAAGATAATTATTTTCCATGAAAGAAAATACGTTGATATCCTACGAAGGCATTTTTTAAATAAAATAACACTTCAAAATAACATAATACAGCTACGATATCGCGCTATTCGAACAAATGCAGTTTGTCAATTCATTATGTTACTTACGAGAGGCTCGCATGGCTAATAAAATCCCTCTCAGAAATTATGCCAAGCGGTTCTACAACCGGCGTTCTCTCTTTCACCCCGTCACTACGTACAAGTTGACATGGTGGCGTGATGTTGGTATCTATCGGAATATGTGTTAACGCATGTGTGTATGTGTGATGGCGAATTCCAACCCTCGTCTCTGTGTAAAGTTGGCCGGAGAAGCGGCACTTGAAGACGAAGAACGATCCCGACGTAACCCTGCACATGCCATTCCGCGTGTTATCCCCGTAATAGGGTTCGCACATACGATCTTGCGTCATGAGATTCCGCAAGTTCACGAGATTCGCAAGTGATAATGAAAATTGAAGAACTGCACATGTCGTGTCTTGATCATAACAATTGGCCGATTTACATCCGAATTAAGGCGAGGTTATTACAGAGCAGTAACGTGTTCTCGATCTTTTTTTTCAGCACATCTGCTCGTGGTGCGAAATCTCAGCGTAAATAAAAGAATTTTATGTACGTTAAGCATACAAGTTAACTCTATGCCTTTAATTTTCGAGCATTGACAATTTTATTTTTATCGAGTCTGAATAAACCGTCAAGTTTCCCAGAAGCCTGCAGTCGATTGACAGATAAACGGCTTGAATTTCGAAAATGCTGAAAACTATTCTGTCGGTTCGAATCTTTTCTTTGACGAAATAAATTCTGAGTTTTGCACGAAAGCAAGAAATTAATTCGTACATCGCAATACATGAGAGTTATCGTTGTAACGCAAGTCATGCGCGCGAAATCATTATCAAGAACGAAACGCAAGGACTGAGATAGCTTTCAACCCTCTATGCAACACAATCTGTTTCGCTCGCCTTAATTATGATTTTAATTTATCATTGAAACACCTTCAGGCTGCCAGGATAATGCACTCTGTTAATTTCATTGCGCATGACCATTCCGCATAGTTATCGAATATGTCTCTATCGCGAATTATTAGGAGGAACTCGATTTGAGTTTGTCAGATAAGGGAATGATTAAATACCACGGCAAGCGCCAACGTTGTAGCTGCTGTTTACGTGTATCTACTCGTTTACGTAATCGTATCGTTTGCACATATATCCGCATTGTGAGTTACTATGCGAAACTCGATTTGAGTTGGTATCGAATTAAGGGATTATTAAATAGCATTACAACGCGCGCACGCGCGTTGTTTATAACCATCGCGCAGATAGAGCAACGCTTTCATAACGCTCAAGATAATGACACTTGATTGCGATTGTTACATTGTATGCTTTGGTTGCGATGGTTTCTTTGAGTCGCAACAACGACACGCGCGCAACTCGTCAACATCGATCGGTGACCAATTTCGTAAAACAGTCAAACATTCGTTCGTTGATCCTAAGAACAATCGGTTGAGATTGAAAATAAGTCTCAAAAAGTCAAAAAAAGAGTTAATAAATCCGTAATCATAATTATATAGTTAAAAAAATAACGAAATTTGATTTCCAAATAGACATGTTTTTACATAAAATGATTATAAATTATAATGATTATAAATTGATTATAAAGGTATAATTACTATGGATACAGAATGAATAATTTTTGTTAAGATAATTAAAATAATTGTAGCTATATTATTATTCATATTAAGTAGATAAATAAAATTGTTCTCATCACATTTATTTAATTAAAAGAAGCAAAAAATAGTTTAATAAAAATATAAATTTTGGAGACTGAAGATATACTTTTATTATTTCTTCGATTAGCTTTAATGAAAAATAATTGTATAATTCACAAAATGAATATTTCTAGCTTGAACTATAAAACTAATTATATCTTTTCATTTATATATTTGCATACAATTATGTTTTTTAAGATTAATTATGTTAACGTTTAAATATAAATATTTTTTAATCATATTAATTACAACGAAATTAATTATTATAAATATTTTGATTTTCATCTATTTAGTCTTAGAAAGAGAATTAGAGTTGACAGTGATTTTTATTTATTATTTAATTTTTAGAGTTTCTAAAAGAGTTACAGATTTAATTATTTTACTTTTGGTAATTCAATGTTACTGTTCTGTGTATGTTATGGGGATGAGTAGTATAATTTATATATAATATTATTATGAAACATTTACGAGGCAAATGCGGAATCATTTACGCAAATGCCTCGATACGCTGACAAGCGAATTCGATTTCGATATAGAAGTAAGTTACATGAAAAGGCTATTTTGCGATGTTTTACGATATTCTCAGGAAGTTACACATTCGCGCCCCCGCAGAGTAGCCACCATCCTCTCTGTATTGCACGTCGCGATAATCGATTTGCCAATTGAATGTATGCCCTGATTTGCGCGTAGTTTTCAATTAACTCGTCGCCTCGCATTGTTTTGCGGAACTTTCTGGGTTCCATAATTTATGTGGCGTGCGATAGACGCAGCGCGAGAAGCTTTAGAAAACTCGCGATGCACGGCTGTTTCTAAGGCACGGAAGAAACTTCGCGTCTGTTAAGGACACCCGCGAGAGAACGATGGAGACAGACGAAGGACGATGCGAGAGAGGGAAGAGGAGGATGAAATGCCATTAATAATTATTGCGCTTAAACAAAGGCTGGTGAAATAGATGACCGAACAGCTTGCATAAAACACTCGGCAGGACCGGTCCTTCTTTCCGACCTCATGAATATTCTGTCGCCCATCACTGAAGGGCCAAAGGTGCCGCGAGCTGAGCGCGAAATCATTTCGAGAGATTGATAATCGGACCTTAAAAGCGGCGATGCTGCGCCATCTCGATGACACGTCGAGGGACAACATTACGACGCCAGTCACGATCTTCCCGGTGGCCAACGACGAAGAGATTTTATCCGAAATTCCAGGACGGATAGAGCATGCCGTGCTGACGTGAATCGAAATTTCTTCAGCAGCTGGATGGTAAATGCAAAATAATTCTCGCGCGAGATTGAGGCTACCATTATTCTCGTAACGACGATGAGGCTTTGGACCTAAGATACTTCATCAGGCTTTTATTCATGCCTGTTATCTCTTTCTTTTGTCTCCTCGGCGCACGTTTCATGCTTTTTACAAATGTTTGATAGGCTGCACGATAAAATTTGCACAGTGAAATGCGCGCGTGTACAGGCGAACGTACGAATAATCTTTTTGCTAGATCAACATTATTGATTTAACGTGCGTTTGTGCAAAGTGCCAGGCTTATGAATGAATATGAATGTAAAGCGATATTTGTTGACATCGACGTTAAGTGTACACCATTGTTCAACGCACCCGAGTGCAACTCGGACATAAAATGAGGATCACATGCGGTTCGATGTCTCATTGCGATTTCTCAATCTCCAGAAAAGACAATGAAATTAAAAGTTGTCGAATTTCACGAGGACTTCAACGCCTTGATTCGCTCAGCAACTGTAGTTAAATGCACAACTTCGCTGACGAAGTTCATCGAGAGTTCATCGATTTTAACTCTGTCTCGAGATCGACTCGATGCACATAAAAATCGTTGGACACGATTGTCTTTTCAAAGATAATCTGACACGATATGTAAAGTCACTCTTCTGCTAAAGCTGTTCTGCGAGAATTTTTTATTTTCTATCTCGTTTTTGTTATTTTCCGGAATGTATTTCCGATGATTATTTTTGTAACAACACATTGATATGATTTGAATCGATCTCTGATAATGTCGAATTATTAAAAAATAAAATAATTAAATCTATAACTCTCATAAGATCTAAAAAATAAATAATAAATAAAGATCATTCTCAACTCTAATTCTCCTTTTAAGACCAAATTAAAACGGAAATATTTATAATAACTGATTCCATTACAATTAATGTAACTAGAAAATATTTTTATTTAACATAACTGTATCTACATAATCGTATGCAAATAAAAATAAGAAAATATAATTAGCTTTATAATTTAAGCAACATGAATTCTGAATTAAAATCATAAAATTTTTCATTAAAGCTAACTCAAAAAGATAATCAAATTATATCTTTGGTACATATTTTCTAATCGTTTAAGATTTCTATTTTTATAGTCTCTAATTAAAACTAATTAAACATATTTGTCCAAGATTAATTTACTTGTCGAAGGAGAATGGCGCATTCGTAAGCGTGAAAAGAGTAATCGACTATGCACTAAAGATTCATAAACCAGATAAGGCTGGAGTAACGGCATGAAACATTCAATGAATACTTTCGACGAGGTTGCTATAGAGAAAGCAGTTAGGATGAAAGGAAAGAAAAGAGCTCAAGAACTAATAACGGTCAATTGGACTAATAGCGGACTAATTCAATCACAGGATACAATCAACATTGCATTAGCGATGGGCGCAGATCGTGGAATCCATATCGAAGTATCAAACATTGCAACCCATTCAATTTGAGCTAGCAAGATGCTTACTAAATCAACACAAGAGAAAGCAGATTTGATAATACTTGGTAAGTAAGACGATGATAGTAATCAAACGGCGCCAATGACTGCTGGTATCAACCATCTGCAGCAAGATTGAAAGCAATATTAATGAATTGACTATTATACGTTCTAGTAAAGCGCGAGAAAACTGCTTCAAGTAACGTTTTAGTTCACTAGACGTTGCTTTTACGTGTCTCGCATTTTCGTTATATTACGTGTCATTGTCATCACAATAGCATTCCTTTCAACACTGTAACATTTACGTTACTCAGAGTTTCGCGAATAAAATATATAAAAATTACGATTAAGATAGATAAAAATAAAAGTAAACATATTTAATTATTTAATAATACGCTTTT
The DNA here is from genome assembly GCA_020341155.1 of Eciton burchellii. Classification (NCBI taxonomy): domain Eukaryota; kingdom Metazoa; phylum Arthropoda; class Insecta; order Hymenoptera; family Formicidae; genus Eciton; species Eciton burchellii. The sequence continues at coordinate 198,786 of JAHMML010000038.1, forward strand.
TATTTTATGTGTCATTGTCACAATAATATTCATTCCAACTGGAATATTCATTCAGAGTTTCGCGAGTAAGGTATATAAAAATCGCGATTAAAGTATATAAAGTATATAGAAATTATATATAAAAATTAAAAATAAGGATATTTAATTATTTAATATTACGATTTTTGTTTTACGTGTCGTTGTCATCGCGATAGCATTCATTCCAACACTGAACATTCACGTTGCTCAAAGTTTTTATGTATTGGTTATTCGTTGTATTATTAAATAAGTTCGATAACGTCAGTTGACGAACAGAGGGAAGAGATTGGATTCCTATTGGAAAGTCTGCTATTGGAAAGTCGGGAGAAAAGTCTGTCACCGATAACACCAGTGACGTGTTAATTTATGAACAAAACTCAGAAATCGATAAATATGTCACATCATGACATGTAACATTACATTACAGCGTATGTGAATGCATTATGACAGAAACGAGAGTTTCTCGCTGATCATTATTGATGATTTTAACGGCGCATTTTTACAGCACGGAATTCTCTGCGTGTAATGACACATCAACGCCAAAAACATTTCTGCGGGAACCTCGATGAAACTTCACGGTGCTGAAGCAATGACTGGTGAGCAGATTTGCGCTGTCGTATGTTTGCCGGAACGGTGTTGAATTCCAATGCAAAAACGGCGGCTACGTGACTGTAGCATTCGGTCACACGTCTGACTAAGGCGTGAAATTAATGCTCCTCGAAAGTTAGGCACACGAAGGAAGAACGCGAACGTGACGTGACACGAAGTTTTATCACGAAATATGTAATGTGAAAATCCCGCTGGCTCGCGATGGCGAGCTTGAATATTCTAACGTCATTAAACATTCATAAACCCCCCATAATATCCTTCGCACCTTCTGCGCGAGTTTTCTATTTTTTACAGATTCCCCGGTTTAATTAAATTAAATATTTCCACATCGGATGCGATAATAACGCGCTGGCATTATGAGAATATTTGCAAGTTTTAATGATTTCGTTGACATTCTTACGAAACAAGTTAAAAAACAAATGAAAGATTACAGTGGATTACTGAAGTACTCGGCTTTAACAGTTGTTTAATCTTCTTGATATATTTGTGCGTTTGAAGATTTTATTTTAGAAAAGGTCGCCAACGATTGCAAATATCTCTTGCTCGACAAACGACATTGATGATAACATGAACATTGGTAATCTTCGACGTGCTATTAGATCAGATGCTTTTATCAGTAAGGGATCTATCTTCGGGATTTATCTTCGGGATAATGTTCGATATCCAATAAGTGCACTCTCGTTATTATTACATCTGGCTGGCAATAATTTTTCCATGTGCGAACGGCATCGCGCACTTTTTCCGTTTATCGACGCGTGTGTAGAGCAAATTATTTGCCCCAAATGTATCCCATCGTTATTCTTACTATCTAGACGGCCACGCGATATCTTCCGACTCGCTAGCAAAGTTTCATGGGGAAAAAGTTGGCGAGCAAACGAGCGAACGCGCACGAAGATCCCGCGCGTTGTATTCACGCTTTCATGCGATTGCGATCCGCCGAAATCTTCCGAAATCGTCTTTGCGGCCTGGGATCGGCACGTAAAAACAACAAGCCGTATCTGCGATTCCGTCGCGACCCTGTCGCAACCCCGGATCGTTCATATGTCCGATGAGCGCGAGAATGGAATTAACGCGACGCAGGGAAGTTGTTTTTTGTTTTCTGCTGGCGAATCCCTGCTGGCGTTCGATCGAACGAACGTTTCCGAGTTAGTTACAGCATCGTCAACATCCGCCCGTTTCCTTGCACGTTTGCTCAGGTATGCGCAGATATTGCGCGCGCTTATTAGATTTAATCCGATTTAATCCGACTTAACGCGCCGGAAATCCAGCCGGGCTCACGTTTCCAACCATCGATCGCGTTTCTGATTTCAAATCATGTGAGGCGTCGAGTGCAGCGCTCTACGTATTTACACTCTTCTCCCCCCCCTCTCTCCTGATCATTCGCGAGATCATGCTGTTAAATGAGCGAATGTTGAAAGCGAATGTAAACGATACAGAATCAACTTCTACTACTTCTTCTATTCTACTTTTACTTCTACTTCTTTTTCGAGCTCTACTACTGTATCTACTTTCTGCTTTTATATCTATTTCTTCTTTTATTCTTGCTTCCTTTTCTACTCCTACGTCTACTTTGATTTCTTCTTCTGCTCCTGCTTTTGCGATCTACGTTTTGTAACATCTACGAAATCCCAGAAATTCTTTAAATCTTACTTCTAGCCGGTTTAACTCCCAGCATCAATAGATAACGCGCAAGCTAGGCTCGAAGATTTGTATCATGAAACCTCGATATCAGGGTCCTAACTCGCATCAGCAAATGGCTCCAAGGGCGAGTCCCACTTGTAAACATGCTCCAAGGAGTATATAAGATAGTGCGTGAAACAGATTCTTCTCGTCTCAGTGTTGATCGCAATCTTAATCGGCCATGTTTCGTATTCGATAATTCATGTTCTCTCTTAGCATAAGCTCTAGCTCTTGATATCTCAATTCTTCATTCATATTTCATGAATTTTTATGGATTTAACTTCAATCTTCAAACTTGTTTTTAATTCTCGATTCAATACCAAAGCATTGAAAGTCTATTCTCGATTCAGCTCTTATTCTTCATCGCTGACTTTGTCCCAAGCATCTTCTGCTTGAACTTAGTCTGTTCTAGTTTCTTTACCGGAATTTTAAATGTGCTCTTTAATTCTTTTTGCGTACGAGCTCTGCATTTTCCATATTCCTAGAATACGCACGCATTCATTGCAGAGTATCTTTGAGTTTCGGAGTGGTGATTATAATAATAATAATAATCACGAAATTATCATCATCATCATCATCATCATTATTATTATTATTATTATTATTGGCAAAATTTTGGCAATAACGGTAGGGTGCTGAGCGAAATCATCAATGGAAAGATCGAGAAGCTCGGGTCAACCGTAGCAAAATACGAGTTTCGTTGGATAGGCAATTAAGTTACACGTCGGAAACGATTTTCCCATATCGCAAGAAGGAATCCCAAGATCTCACTTTTTGCGCAGCGCAAGCAAGATCGACTTCATTAATCAATCTATTCTCTAGCAAGGGATAACAATCCCTCTTACTTCCCGCGGAATGGTCATGATCTCGGCTGGGTCGCGTGCTATCTTATCTCTTCGCCTTAAGGATCCCGAAATTGTGGGAGGTTACGCGCGTTCATATCCACGACGATATTTACTTAGGCCAAGCCATCGTTGCAGATAAAGAGGAAAGAGCGCATATCATAAATGCGAAAAGGATCTCGAAATCACGATACCATCCTCGATTTCTTAGAAATATCCTATTTCTAAGATCCTATTCTATCCGATCCTCTCTTTCACTTTCAACCCTGTATTATCGCTGCATCTCCCGCGTACGCAGCATCATCAAAGAGTCATAAAAGATCACTCGACTTTAGGGCTCAGTATGGTTAGATCGACCTGCCTTAAACAAGCCATAAATCGGCCGATCTTGAACTCGAGGCAGACAAAATGGAGCAAGATTTAACAATAGTTTGCGCCTTTTAGACGCAACCCAGCAGAATTATATGATTACTGGCGACAACTAGTCTGTCGCGTCCGCCATTTCAGACTTCTTCGTTGTCGTTTCCATTTGGCGGCTAAAACTGACCAGATACGAATCGTTTACAAAGCCGAGAACGTTAACGTAAACGCAGACGCATTATTAAGAAACTCCTTTTAGAAATCAGACATTCATCCTCTGCTGTCCCAAACAAAACTACGACATCCGATACGTGTGCCAAAATTCTGTCATAATTAAGGATGACAATCATAACCACGTGCAAAGACAGGGATAATTTCTTGCAATGCATTCGAGGAAGCAGACCAGCGATAGCGATGCTAAAAACGACTAGGATCACAGAATATTCGGTAGATACAGCACTCTAAATAAACTAGACGAAACTTATAATCGAACGATAATCTAATTACATGGAAAGATAATGTAGCCTTTCTCGTGAAAAACAGCTGTATGACGATGGCGTGCGAATAAAAGGAAACAATAAACTCCCCACAATCGAATGCCCGAAAGTAACTGCAAATAAAAACGTAACCGCCTTAACGATTAAACACCGCGCCTCGCTTCTCACACAAATAGAAACTCTAAAGGCAGTCTTGCACTCTTTGTTTATTGTTTATTATCAAACTAAGGTATTAATAATCGTTTCTTGTGCAAGTGACGTACATTCTGTTTCAAGAAGATTACAGAAAAATATCTGCGACAAATATTCAATGTTCATCAATTCTAAAATCATTATATGTCCCAATCAAATGATCATGCCCGCTAAATCAGACAAAACACATATAATAATATAACATGGTACATGTTAATTTCAATCATTCAACCGCAGAGGTCACCAAGAACCCTCAACAGGATTAAGTATAAATATTCTTGGCCTCGCATGAAGCAAGATGTTCAGGATTTCACTCAGAACTATAGAAATTGCCAATTGAAGAAATCAGTGAATCCATGATGCTAACAGACACTCCGGCAGCCATTTTCGATAAAATATTTATGGAGATAATGGAACGATGAACACAATTATATATTATCCAAAATCTTCTTATATTCTCTTGTTATCCTAAGCAAAATTCAGCCTTGATATTGCTGAAGTGTTCAAAAACGAATTCATATACGTACACGATGTACTATAAGCGCTGTTAACAGATTAAAGCTCTAACTGATCTTGTCAACAATATCGTACGCGTAAATTTCGTATCATTTGATACAGAGTAATAACACAACCGACCAATCGATAGATCATATCTAGGAATATTCGTTTTCTGGGAATATTTGAAACAATTCACTGATAAGAATCACGAAAGGAACCAACATCTGACAATGACGACATTCTTATGTAATGTCCATGAAAAAACGCGACATACAAACTTAGGGAATTAGTTTCCAATAAAATTACATGCGTATCTTCTGGTGATCTATCATTAAAATGAACTAAATATAACATGCTCCGATTGTCTTAATTATTGGGACTTAATGAACTGAGAAGAAGTGAGAAAAGAGAACTTAATGCGATATTAAAGTAGAACAGATCAAAGCGATACTAGAACAGAAAATTAATCTTTGTTTTCATAAAGGAGACAATCTATTAAAAGAACCGTCGAAAACTAAAAATAATACTCATCTTATAATCGATAAACTAAACAATTGTAATTTTTTTCAGGAGAGAAGCTAAAATCCATGCGGAAGCCAGGAAATTTTTGAAAGGCTTTGACCGGCTTTCTTTCAGCAGATTTAATCCCCAGCGTCAACAGATAACGCGCAAACTGGTCACGCACAGATTTGTATCAAACTTCGATATCAAGATTCGGACAATATCCCGTAAATAGCTATGGGAAATGACCTACGCTTACGGCTCGCCCTCGAGAAATATATAAAACAATACTTGGCGTGGAGTTTCATGCAGGTTTTCCTCGTTTGTTTCAGCTAGAATAAGCTCTAGCTCTTAACAATTAATTCCATACTTAGTATTATTCATAGATTTCTATTCCGGATTTAACTCCAACTCTCGCACTTGTTTCTAATTCTCAATACAGTGCCAAGGCATTGCAAATTTTCTTTTTCTTCCTCTTGTAATATGATGAAGTCTTATATCTTATCCAGTGTGATTGTTCTCTGATGTTGATGTCCAACTTTCGCATCAATGATTTGGGGACCGTCCAGATAGCCTGAACCAGTGTCTGGTTTTCCATTATTTGCAATTTTTACTAACTAGTTATCATCCACTCTATTTATATCTCTTCACGCTCGTCTTCTAATTCTGGTCCATCTCATGACATTTTGAATCTTCTGGATGTTATGCATGTCTTCGTCATGAATTCTATCCCGCAGAGTGATGCATCTTAAAGTCCTCAATTCTTATGAGAATTTTCTTCTTCTTCTTCAATTTTTTATAGGACCATGTACTATTTTCTATGCCTGTTTTTCTATGATACTTTAAATAATACATTTTAGTTTCTACGTGTTTCTTTTGGATTCTCGAACGCACATCACTCTGCCGTGACGCGAGATAAATGATCTAAATTGCTTCAGCATTTTCACAGGCGAAACGCCTGTAATCGGAAAGAATCACATGATTCATTGACACTCGAAAACTACGATTGCGTCTCATGCTATCATCCAAGAACCGCTTTCGAGGTTGCAGCCTCGACAGGATGCAACAGTCTCCGGCTACTTCTGATGAAAGAAAGGAAATGAAAACGTCACTTTAAACATCAGTTTAGTAAAACGATCCGGTTGAAAATTTCAATAATCCTTGTCAATCCGCATATGGTGGGCTGGGAGTGGATACCCAGAAGTTGGGACAAAATTATCACATGCACACACAGAACATCAAATCACGTGTTGGCCCTACAGCGCATGCGTGTATGCGTGTCTCGTATCATTGTGCCACAAATTCCGTCCGCGTTCCATTTCCGCGCCCTTTTCCGTCATTGTCCTACTCCTACTGCTCTGCTAACTTCGTCCTGTTTCATTTCACTTCACCTCGTTTCATTCTATTTCATTCCGGCTCGTCTCATTTCATTTTATACTGCACGCTCGCGCGCAATTGTCGCGCGCATTACGATGCGCAAACGCGCGCGGTAAGCGAGGTCTCCTCTCGTTTCCATATCTTTTTTTCTGGCGTTTTTATTCGGCTTTCGTCCGCAGAGGCAAAGCGGGACGACACCGGCGATGAAGGAGGAGGAGGGAAACGTGGCGAAGAGGACGCGTCGGTTTTTATTTCTGTCATAAACAATATTTTTATTACCGCCTCATCTGGAGGAGAGAAAGAGGAAAAAAAACAGGGAGGAAGGTGTGAAAGTGCAATTTTGGGGGGATGTTTGCCATTCCTATGCACGCCGACGGGGATGCAAGTTACTGCGAAGCATAACTCGTACATTCTCGAGTGGCTGCATCCTCCATCCTCGTGAGATAAGCATATGCGCCTATGATACATGCGTCTAATATATATGTATATACGCTGTTATTATATGGACGAACTTTTTCTGATTAAAAAATGTATGCATCATGTGCACACGTGAAATGCGCGTAGTATAATCTGAAAGTTTGGAATGAATATTAAGCAAACGCGAGGAGAGAAAGAAAGGCTGTTGGCAGTTTGGTGATATCGCTCAGAATAACATTTTGAAATTTCCTAGAATCTTTAAATTAATAAATCCTAATAATGATCGTGTGAAAGAAAAGTGTACATTATTTTTAATTGTTTTATGTACACATATATGTGTATGCTGACAATATGGAGAAGTACAACGTGTCCATATCTGTTCAAAAAAACTAATCGCTAATGATCGCAACCGAAGCGCTGCAAACCGGCGGTATAATAAAAGCCTTGACCAGATTATGACTTTCAGATATCACAACTAACCCGAAAAAAGAGTAAACGATCAAAGTAGTCATAATGTCTGGCTACCTACACGATATAATTTGAAGCAACAAGTACATTAGCTTAAGGCGCAAAATAAGCATATATAAAACTTGTGTGAGACTCGTAATGAAATCTATCACCAAATCTATCACCAAAATATTATCTATTAAGAACAACGGAATGAGGACTTTGAGATGCATCACTAGCAACACTCTGCGAAGTAGAATCCACAACGAAAACATTCGCGATGTTTGCGAGATCCAAGATGTCATAAGATGAAGCAGAATCAGAAGACGAACATGGAGAGACCGTGTAAAGAGGATGAATGATGACCGGCTTGCAAAAATCGCAAAGAACGGAAAACCAAACACCCGGAAGCCACCTGGATGAACTCCGAAATGTTGGTGTGAAAATTAGACATCACATCACAGAAGAACAGACACATCCGATAGAATACAGGACATGGTTTTATAACAAGAAAAAGAAGATATATGCGTATGCGCGAGCGGGAAATAGATTTTTATGTGATCCCGTGTATTTCAAATGCACAATAGAATAAAAACCAGTTACAAATAATAATGAAGCGGAATTAATACGTATTAGTACGTGGAAACGGTGATATGGAAATATCAAAATGGAAATTGCGAAATTTGCTTTAATAACAACGTGCACATAAAGCACATTCGCGCGGAATAATATGGAAATATAAAATTTCCGTTCGCATAGCACACGCCATTCTGTTTTATTTATTTCAATTTGCTTCGACCTTTGAGTTCTCACTTGGCAAGTGGTTTCTTAAATTTTACTAAATGCCATCCATAATATTGTCGGGCGCATCATCACGCGCTCGCGTCGCGCGTTTATGCGAGGCTCATCGATTATTACGCGCAGCTGATAATTTGTTATTTCGAGAATTTAAACGGACGCGTTAAATGGACGATGTATCTGTCCGTCCAAGGTGTGCATTAGATAGAAAGTTTAATTCGGATTTCACTAACAGATACACAGCGCCAGTTTATATGGGCATTCACGGATACGAAAGTTAACGGCGGCGACTCCACGCACTGTGGCTAAAGCGTCAATCTCCAGAAAGTTTCGGGTCGTTACAGCTTGAAATTTCGCTCACGTATTTGCTAACTTTGTACAGGTATCGAGAATTGAACACAATCAAACTGTGACGCGCATAGATGAACACATATATACGCGCGCGTGAGAGGTGATACGATGATACTGCATCGTCATAACGACAATTACTTTGATATATTCAAATTGTCATATTCTAACGCCTAAGTTTCACTCTCTCTCTCTCTTTTTATATTACCACTCTCGCGTTTATCTCGCCCATCCATTCTTGCCTGTCTTTTTATTTTTCTCCTTTCGCATCAATAATCGATATGTCACCGCATCAAAGATGTAATCGCAGATGCTGTCACAACTGGCAGGCCCAACTTTTATTTCAGCTTTCCGTCACATCCTGCGGTGGTTTACAGCTTCTCTCGATGGACATAGAAATGAAAATAATAAAATTAAAACATTGATAATGGTTGACTAATATCTGAATAGAATCTAGTAACAGAATTAGTAATGTTATTGGCGAGTTATGTCATGATAATCATGATAATAATATTGTAAGCCATGATGACTTTGGCTGACAGAAATTGATGCGTGATTAAAGTAATCGATAAAATATCTGCAAAGTACGAGCACTTTTTATTTTTGCTAACATACTTATTATTGAAAATGCAGAGAAATAATTCAAATTTTTCCCAAGTCATGGGAATTAAAATTTTTCTTCTTGCTTTCTTTTCTCGTTTTATAAAAATAGTTGAGAAGAAAATGAGATGAATGAACGAACAATATAATTTTAAAAAAGTCCCAAATAGTATCCCAAAAGTATCCCAATCGTGATTATATTATATATCGACTAGGTTATATATCGACAAATAAGGCGCACGTTCAATGGCATTCCTTACGAGTTCCGAGGAACGAGGAAAGAATGCAGCAGAAATGTACGAGTTGATTCGCTCTACTGGCGACAACATCGTATCGTATGCATCTAGTTTTGAATTAAATATTTGAAGAGAAGAACATGATTCCGATTTGAACAAATGTCATTGTTCCAGAGCATCTCGGATATGATGAAACGATGCGTCTCGGAAAATATCTTCAATGTACAATGAGTAGCAAGGAAAATTGTTTTTCAAAAGATCGTTTTGATGACGAAAGGTAGATCTATCGCGATAGTCTCAAAAGACCGATCAGTATCATCACCAAAGCGCAAGGAAATAATACAATTCTCTAGAAAGTAATATTCTGTGTATGATGGAAGGAAATACGCTAAAAGGATGGAAAGATTATGTTGAGATTATGTTGAAGAGTATGTACTATCGAAGCTATTCTACGAACTGTTAGATGAAGCAATTACAGCAGACCACAACAAGATCAAACTAATCTGACTAATGTATTGAAGAAAAAATGTTCATATGTACATGAAGAGAGAATGTCAACAATATACCGTATAAGCTATACACCGCTCAATTGATCAAAAAACTATTACTGATACTTGACTGAGATCTTCTACTTTATCTTTGACATTGTCGGATATTGTATTCACTAAACTTTCGACTACTTTTTATTCCGGTCGATGCAACTTGAAAGACGGATACTTTTAAACATGGAACAGAAAATGGTATGACAACTTCGTTGCGTCCAAGCATCATACTTCTTGCACCAATTTCTAAACTGAAAAATGATGCAAAGTGATCGAAAACAAACAGACGATAATTTCAACGATTATGTTTTCATCGTTTTTATTTTACTAATAAATATCGAATTTAACAAAAAAATTTAGATTATCCATGAGCATTCTTGACATCTCATAATAATAATTTGTTATTATGTAGCAGACATTGACATCGTTACATTTCATTCCCAAAAAAAGAAGTGAAAAAGAGAAAGAGCGAAGAAAAGAGAGATAAAGAGTGATGAAAGAATGAAAGAAGTGAAAAAGAGTGAAAGAATGATAGAAGAAGGAAAAAAGATAAGAAGAGCAGAGAGGATTCGTAAGCAAATTATCTTTTATTTCATCTTCCTCAAGAAGTGTGAAAAATTCGTATAATTCGAGCTATAGAAGATGCTGAGATGATTGTTTGTTTCTCTTTGATTACAGCACAAGCCCCTCATTAGTATGCTTTATGCCTGTTATCTATGTCGTTTACGACGCTAAGACGCCGACATCGACGTCGAGACTGACGTTGACTTCGGTTCAAGTTGTGCCACACCATCCATAGATTCTCAGCACTTAAGTACTCGATAGCAGCACTACGAACTCTGAGTATATCACATAACTATCCGCTACCGCCATTAACTACCGAAACATATCTGATCCTCGATAACCTGATGCGAGAGTATCTTCACGTGAAAGATAAACCGTTATTCAATCACATTGCGTAATGCCAAATGTGATTTGAATACTCCAAATTTATCAGTTTTCTTAAATTAGTAAGAAAGAGAAGAAAGAATTTTTATCTTGAAACAAGTAGCACATCGCGTTCTAGCGATCATTGCTTCAAGACGACGTCAAAGTAATCGCTTCGACGTCGAATCATTGTTTCAAATAATAAAACATCTTTCTCTTTTTCTTCTTCTTTTTCTTATAGAACCATATCCTATATTTTATCCACTGTGCCTATTCTTTTGTGTTGTTGATATCAAACTTTTCATTTTGGAGAGCATCTAGATGGGCTGCGAGTATTTAGTTTTCTATTTCTTACGATTTTTGCAAGCCGGTTATTATCCATCTTGTTTATATGGTCTCTTCATGCTCGTCTCCTGATTCTGGCCCATCTCATGAGATTTCACATATATCGCGAATGTCTTCGTTGCGAATTCTATCCCGCAGTATTGCCAATAATGCACTTCAAAGTTCTCATTTCCGTTCTTAGTAGACGTTTGATGATGGTTGTTTCTTTTCTTATTTCAATAGCGTAGATCATTACAGATCTTATACAAATTTTACATATTCTCAAGTAAAACAACATATGTACTTTATCGTAAAGATTAGATAAGATCACCACGAATAACGTATCACGATATTATTCCGATTTTTCGAATAAGAGTTGACAATTTGAAACATCAGTCAAAAAACAATAACTTCTAGATTTCGCTTCCACGAGATCGCGTTACGTTCTACTTCGCTGGTGATTCATGACATCCACCACTTCTCAGGAAAGAACACATTTCTTCCGCGTGTCAGATGGCGGAATACAAATCGGATGGTATGTAGAACGATGGAGAAAAAGTACGTAATTAGGCGCCTACAGGGAAATGAATTCTTTCCGGTGGAATGATTAATTCATCTGAGCGAGAAAAGGAGAGGCGGAGAAAAGCGGGGAATTTTTCATTTGTTACATGTATATGTATGAAGAAATGAGAGAGCTTCTCTCGTTCATATTCTATATAACAAGCGCTGGTTGTACGCTTCTTGAATATTGATCCGAATCGTATAGCGTAAAATGCTTCTATAATGCCATGTAAGACACAAACAAGTATTACATGCACGATGCAACGTAGATGGCTTTGAGGAGAATAAAATGATACTTGCTGTGCAAGATGTTTTAGTACAGCTTAGTATTCTCTATGAGAGTTAGACAAGGGCTAAAGAGAACTAATGAGAATTAATTTATGCACGAACTGTACCTTCTTTGCAAAAGCACGAAGTGCTTTGTCGAAGAATCTGGAAGATCTAGATTTAAGCGTCCATAAGTATCCACAAAACTTGTCCATGCTTTGTATAGGAACGAAAATGCAACACATTAACATTTATTGGACTGACTATTTAGGATCATAAGGTTAAGTTTTGGCAAATGAATATAAAAGCTTATTAAAATAATTAAAGTCGAAGGAGTTGATGTAGAATATTCCTATTCTGATGGAATTATTAAGTATGATGGGTCTTCGACGCCTCAGATTGATGAGACAATAAGTAAAAAGATTCTTTTATATTTCTTTACAAAGATACAATGCAAAGATATCTCGAGGCTAAGTTGATTCTACAGCTTCGCCGTTCGCGACTCTACAATTACTCGACTACTGTCTGTTACATACTGCGTCACTTTGTTTACATACATTGTTACTCTTTTGCTCTCTTTCTCTGCCGCATCCTCTGCCATCGTCCTTTTTATCCAAAGCGGTGCTACATCTCAGAGTTGCCGGCCAATCGCTACATATCATTCGATCTGGACGAATCACGTCGTCCCACGAGTGTCAACGATTTCTTTCGCGGTTGTTCTTTGTTCTCGACGCGACGCGTTCACATACGCATGTGCACGTCGGCTTCTCTGATTATAAGTTTTTGATACATTCTGCCACCGATAATCCCTTTCCTCTATAGTACAGTTATAATAATTAAGGGGATTAGAAAAATAATTTCTGTGTCAAAGATTAAAAAGATGATTTTAATAAGGAAAAACTGAATTCTAAATGGCAGGTGTGTATGAAAAAGCGGATCGAATCCGCATTCGAAAGACAATATTTTTTCATAATTTATAAGAATTTTTTTAGATATAATGATATTAATTAAAAATATTAAAGAGAGATTATAATGATAATTATTTTAATAATGATAATTGAATAAATTATTTACATTAAAATAAATTAATTTTTTTAATTAGAAATTAAATGTAATCTTAATTATATTGTATAAATTTATTAAAGATTAATCGGACTATTTATTTATTTAATTAGGAATTAATAACTTCATCAATAGATTGATAAATATAAATATAATCATACAATATCTACAAAATGTCATATTATGCAACTGCTTCAAATCCGAAACGATGGTGTAAAGAGAAGTGAAGTTGTTGTATACGTCATGAGATAATAATTAAGAATAGAATTCCAATTAGAACATGGAGACCATGAAATCCTGTAACTACAAAAAATGTTAAGTCTTATATTGAATCCGCGATAGCAAAAAAAAATTTTTTATATTCAGTAAATTGAATAATAAAGAAATATAAGCCTACGATGATTCTATATAGTAATCTTTCTAATATATTACTTAAATTTATGGCAATTTATGACAGAGCATGATGAGACCATCTAATTGTAAGACCTGATGAAATTAGAATGACAGTATTTTGTAGGGGTATATTATATAGATTAATTCAAACAGATTTCATGATTTTGAGTCTCTTTAATTCAAAAGATAATAAATATGATGAGAATATGGGCAGAGAAACGAATACGTGATCATTTGTGATCATTTCGTGAGTAACAAAATGGACAAGACGCTTCCATTCAAAATATTTCCTCACGTGAATCCGTGAATTTCAAAGCACCTTCTTTTTATGAATGATTCTTGTTTCTTGCAAATAAAGCCTAAACGCACAAGAAACTGTAATCACTTCTCCATCACTTCTCTCACTTCTTGATATGTTCTCTCTATTTTCTTTTATTTCCTCTCCTTTTCCGCTTCACGTTTCACAGCATTTCAAGTCCGAATGTTGGACTGGAAGGCTAATCGCAAAACTTATCGGCAACAAATCGAATCGATCGTATTTATTCAGCAGTAGCTGAATAGCCCCATGACCCCTTCGGGATAAGATGTTTTCGTTGATCGAGCAACGATCAGCACATGCGAGGCAATCTAGCTGGATATATCCCACCTTTGAAATTTTCTTTTGTTAAATCTTTCTTATCGTGCGCAAGAAAGAAAAAAGAGAAGAAAGAAAGAGAAGAGCATTCGCCCGAAGCATTTCGCTTAATGCGTTGTATCATAACAGCCACAAGCGATGTCGTTATTAAATCATTTTTTCTTTCTTTTTAAGCTGTTACCTATTTAAGCTGTTGTCCTTGATTCTGGTGACGCTTGATCAGCGCCGGATACATACTGCCATAATAACAGCGCGTTATTTTATTATTATTTCCCGTGTACGCATTTCCGAACAAATAAATATCTATATAAGGAGTTGGCACAGTTGATGATATCGCAATGCGGTAAGTTGAGAGGTTTAAGCAAAGGGAGTAGCTTCCTATACCTTCCCATCAGCCCTCTCTCCTTTTTTCTCTTCCCTTCCTCTTTCTCTTCTTCTCTTTGCGCATCTGTGCCGCTTGTGTTTTATCTATCTGCTTAATTGTCCGCGATTGATAGACGATAATCGATCGAGAACACATTAAATTCCAATGCCGATGAAGCGAATGTTTTCACGCTGCTGTGGCGCTCTCGCGCAAAGGAAAAAATAATCTGACGATTCGCTTGACCGTTCGCCCGACCATGTGATTACTTTCGCTCGTGCAACTTCTCTACAAAGGAGCCGCGCTGTACATTTTACGGTGCCGTGATTCGGAGGCGCCGCCATCGAATCAAGCCAAGAACGGTATCGATGTGCTTCCGCTTCCCTCCTTTCCCGCGGGAAGGGATCCGACCAGTCATAAAAATAAATCCAGGACTGATAATCTGTTTGAGCGGATAGCGCTTCTCCGGTTCGGTCATGGCGGAACCCGCACGACAATATCGAAGATGAGTCTCCGTTTTAGAGCTTCGCTGCATCCGTCCATCTCCGTCAGGATCTTCTTCCAACGATTTCTTTGAAAGCGAGTTAACACGGAGCGCCCATCGAGTCGAAGATTCTGCATAATTTACGGGGCCGTTACTGAATCCGGTTTAGAACAGCGGTGTGATTAAAATTATTGTTGCTGTTCTTGTTATTGTTATTATACATGGCAGGGCGCAATAAAAATGAGCGCATATAAAAATGCGCAATTACGGGATTTCGCGGTGGCGTGCGTTATATCCGCTCGATTAAATTCACGATGGAATGAGCTTTTACCACCCTCGAGACTGTCTGCGGAACGGCGTGTCGGTTCTCGCCTCGGTCGGCTTGACTTGATGCAACTTTGTCTACATACACGTGTGAGAATGCACATGGCCCGTGGCGAGTCGAGTGAAGTCGGGTTGAAGGGTCGCTCTCCCTCCCCTCCCCTCCATATACTGCCCGGTAGAATGGAAACCGCCGTCCCATGCGAAATGGAACGTTACACTGTGGTCGTTTCTACTGCGACTTGTTGGCTCGCGTTTTCTTTTTTCCTCGCTTCATTTCTATTCTCGCTTTTTCTGCATTTGTTCTTTTATCGTACTCGTTCTTGCATGTCGAGAAAAGCAACGGAGAATGGTTCATTTTCCTAATGCGCCAATGGCGGTGCCAAATGAAACAGTGGGATCCGTCAATGAGCGAGTCGCGATTGCGCGCGGACTGCAACGAGCGACAGTATCCCTATGTCCGTGATGGATGATGGAAATGTTAATGAGATTCTCGACCACGTGGATAACGCAAGAGAGAGAGAGGGGGCCAGCTAGGGACAGCGATGCCGTGGCAGTGGATGGATTTAAATGAATCAAAGAGCCGCGTGCGTAAACGCGAAACGAAAAAAATAGACGGAGAGAACACAGGAGAGAAAAACACACGTGACGAACACATGAGACGTGAAATTCCGAGATATTGGGAGGAACCTTACGTCTGCCGCAATGTGCGCTAAACACCAAACGATCGCCATACCGATCGAGCTATTTCGGTTTTTATGAGACTCCTCGCTGCGACTTCTTCCAAGACTCTCGATTTTTTTGAACATCCAATGTGTGGGGTATGCCACACGCATCCCGCTCCAGGAGGTTCAGTTTCCAATGGGGACGGCAATAACGTTTTGAATCGGTATACATTCAATATGTGATGTCAATACTGACAGTCTTGATCAATTAAAATTAAACAGAAAATTTTTCTTATGATGATACACGTGAAAAGAAAATAAGTTCCTTTGCGAATTTCGCTTTACATTTATGATCTTAGAATTCACAGAACATCTCAATCAGTAGGATTCATTGTCCCATCTGTTTATTCGTTTATTCGACGAATATTTCGCTAGGAGCGGAACTCTAAACTACATTAAATCTCCCAATTATGACGTCACTCATGTAGCGGACAAAAATAGAGACTCCGTCGCCTCAATATCGATATGTCGTGATATTATTAACGAGCAGTGATGCTGGGGCGCGGGTAGAATATTAGCTCTCAATTATTTTGTCGACAACGACAACTGAGTTGTCCAGACCCCCATCCTTAAATCGGTACATCGGGGGATAACCTGTTAGATCTCCCGATTACTTTATCGATTGATGTACTGCGCACTGAAGAAAGAATAAGTAATGTCAACGTAGCAACGAGAAAACGATAAAAACTCCGATGACGGTAATATGCAGGAAAAACAGACGAACGGGGAAGGAGGGCGGGGAGCGGGAGGAGGAAGACCGTATTTTTGGACCGTGTCATTCCTGCTTTTTGATTTACCGCGAATTATAGTCATCATGCCGGAGAGCTCCTGACAATAACGATTATCGCAGCGTGTTTGCCATGATTATTTGATCCCCATTAACAAGGGTTTGTTCAGTGGTCCAGGCAGTGATTCTCATAAGTGCACCTGCAGGCAGCGCGCGTGCACAGGCGCGGATGCATGCGCGCGTATACTTGCCGCGTATGCTCGCCAGATGTCCGAGTGCGGGATGCTACGTCGCGGGCGCTCCCCGTCCTCCCACGCAGTGCGGTCGCGGCGCGGCGCGGCGCGGGTGGAAGTGGGTGGGGAGAAGGAATGCGCCGAGAGTGGAGAACGGAACCGTTCAGTCGCAGCCACGAAGCGGCGCCGTGCGCGACTGACGACGACGGCGATGACAGCGACGAACATTCGCGTGCACCTATCTCGTCTGCGTTGTCGATCGTCTCGTCTTTCGCCGCTCAAGCTTGGCCAAGTCGGGCGAAATTCAATTTCAATCGGGGCAGCAAGCAGACTGGCCATTCGAAGCCAGCCGATCATCACCCTTTTGCGTAGATTTCACCGAGACCTACCGCGGACGTGGGTGTTCGCTGCCGCCTCCGAAATGAACCGCGTCCTTGATGCTACAACGCGTGAATGTTTCATTGGATGTGCCGAGAAGCGAACGCGCGTGGCGGTGGTGGTCGTGTCTATAATTAACCGCGGACGACGCGTTTGGCCTCCGAGGCGTTGTTCCTTAGAAACAGCCATACTGGGAACGAGCCTCGATATGAAAAGATCTCGCTGAATTAACCATACGGCGAGAAAAGTGAGGGATGCAGTCGATCGTATGGCGCATCTTCGGACGCGCTCCTAACCTTGAATGTGGCGCGTTTAGATCGATCGATCAAAGTCAATGATCGAGAACGATATAATAACTTAGGGAAACAACTTCAGAATGCCAGAGGATTATCGACCGGAGGATTACTGACAACGGGAGAAGAATAGGAGAAAAGAAAGACCGACAAACTCGAATGACGAATTATTCGACGGTTATGGTGTCAAAGTGGAATAGCTCGACGAAACTGTGCACAGTGAGTGAACGGTGAGCGAGTCCGTGGAAGGATAACTTCTTCATTAATTTTCCGCCCTCGTAGGAGCACGCTGGAGAAATTCTTTCGAACCTCTCGCCACGCCGTCGTTACTCGATATCAATTCGCGACGCGCAGAGTCCGGTGGCGCGGCGGGAATTAGAATTAGCCACGTGATTCATTTAAAGAAGAAGAAGCGCCGAGGTGCCGCGGCCGGTCACATTTCATAAGCCGTCGTAATCTCGCTGCAGCTGAATTAACGTCGCGGCCGCGGCCGCGGTCGTCAGCGAGAAGGGGGAGGCGCGGCCGAAGGAAAGGTAGCGATAGAGGGACGGCGGAAGAAAGCGGTGAACGCGCGGGGGATGATTAGAGCGCTCGCCTGGCGGTTCGGACTCGTGCGTTCGGCGGGACGACGGAGGAGGGGAGAGGGAGGGAGAGGACTGGAGTGTGGTGGGGTGGGGTGGAGGGCAGGAAAGGGAATGCGTCGCCAGGCCGCGTCCTGATCCGCGATTAGCACGTCGATCGATCGGCGGGATTAACGAGCCAAGAGGCGACTATCGAACGGGCCATGACACGATAATCGATAGCTCAATAAACATCGGCCGCGTTCGATCGGTCGGCTGCCTTTTCGCCAGCCCGTGACGCGAGCTGAAGGACGAGATTCGGCAGGTCGTGGCGACAGATAGCCGGAAGAGTGGTTGGATCGCGGAGCGGAAGCGCTCCTCTCGTTCTCTCGCTCGTGCGGAACTCGCGGGACATTCGCGAAGCACAAACGCGGAGGATGAACAGTGGTGCAGTGCGTGAGGGAGAGAGGCGGACTTAAGCACTTAAGCCGATGAGATGACAGTGCTGTGCGTGCTGTGGGCTACTCTGTCCACCGTGGCCTCGATCCTGGCGTGTTCTGGCTTTTATCTGCCTTACTGGATACAGGTGACTATCCCCTCTTAATCCTCTAACTGCGCATAAGGAATTGTCGACATCCGCGGCGTTCTTTCTCCCAAGTTTTGCTCACGTAGGAAGCTTCCTTTCGGACGTTGGAATAATCGCGGAACAAATCGCGCGCTCGTGTCATGAAATTGCTGCCGTCTCGCGGCGTTAATCCTTATTAAATCGTTTCCATCCTTTCTCTCTCTCTCTCTCTCTCTCTCTCTCTCTCTCTCTCTCTCTCTCTCTTTTCCCTCTCTCTCCCTCTCTCTCTTTTCCCTCTCTCTCCCTCTCTCCTCTCCTTCTCGATTTTCGCTGCGGCGCGACGTAGCGCGAGATCGATCCCTCGCGCGATACATTGCGCGCGGTGCTTGAACGTTGGTGCTTTATTAAGGCGCGATGATATAACGACAAGCAGCGACAAACGCGCGGCGGAGCGCAGTTCGTGAGAGCAGCGCTTTACGAAGCGATCGCGTGCACGAAACCAACGAGCCACCAAACCGATGTAACTTTCGTTAACTTAGAAACGACTCGTGGAAATTATTTGCTTGCCGCGGAACTTGGTCGCAACGATATTTCCTTGCGGAACGATTGTTGTTCTTGCGTTCATGCTATTCTCTTCCGACGAGCCATTCCGGATTTTCTATGATTGTTGTCCGCGCCGATTCTCAGTTTCTTGCCTTCGTCTTTCCACTCCCCTTCCCCCTCCCTCCCACTCACCGTGTGTGTAACTGCACGCGGAGATACACGAGGAAAGTCGTTCCGCTCTTCTTCCTGGACAGTTATCGTCGATGTGCGATATTGACGATTTCGGTAACTTCTTCGTCGTAAGAATCGTCGTAACGCCACAATCCAGGGGATTGCGAGTTCAACTATCGTTTATATACTATCTTATCTGTTTATATTATAATCCAAAAGACGACGTTTTTGTTGATTCGCTTAGTAGCCGCGCTAGAGTGGATTTTTCTTAATTTTAGTTCAATTTTAGTTCTCTTCTAGTATTTATAATCCCGTGTCTTCCCGTACTTTTGTATTCCGAGTGTTATATTTTTGTTCCTAAAATCATTTAGACATTGCATAAATATAATAGAATATATTTATGTTTATATAATTCTCGAATGCTCTTGTGATCCTTAAATAGATGTTGCGTTTATTCGCTATCCTGGTGACGATCGACATGATGCACTTGCATTTGCTGGTTTTCAGTAAGGTTACTCCTGCATTTCCATTACATAATATGAATTTAGCGATCGAGTCTCGTGTTCATACCTCGAATATCAGCAGTCGCGAAACGAGTCGCGTACGATTACATCGTAAAACGATTTAACATCACATAAAGCTGATGAAATTTGCGTGCTCGGGCAAGTAACAAATGTCGGTGATCTCATGAGCTCGCGCTTATATTTTATATTGGAATATATGGGAATTTATTGAGAGAAGAAGAGGGAGAGAAAGAATGTACGGGTGCACGTTATGTAATTTATAAAAAATTGAGATATATAGGACATGCGTTCGCGTTAAATGAGTGCGACTGATTTATGCGCGCAAGAAAGCGGGATTCCTCTGTGCATCTTCTTTTATATATATATATATATTGTTGTTGTTGTTATTGTGACATTATTTTGCTAATTTTCAAATATGCCAGAATATCATTCTGCTTATCATATTTGATGAATTCATCGGGAAATCGGATTCGTCATCAAAGACCTGGGAACTCGAATTTCAAGATTTACCGAGATCGAGTCTCGAGGCATGAGACTGTTGCGGTGCAACAGTTCTTCGCTTCCGTTAAATCTTTGATTTCTACCGCGTAATTAAGTGTAATCCGATTACGCGCGTATCGATGTGTCTGAATAAATTAGCCAGGAAACGAGTCCGTCTCAAGCCGCTGGAACACGAAGCGACGAGTTTCCCCGTTGCGGAGTCTCCTTTTTGCATGTTTACTCGAGTCGAGATGAAATCGTAACGTTATCCGAAGATAAAGTTACTTATACGTGCCACTTGCGTCTTCATTTTCGCGTCGGTGTGCTCGTGCACGAGATCTGAAACGGGATATGGAGGATGGAGGATACAAAAGAAGTGAACTGCGAGGCGCGCGGAGGGAAAAGAACAACCTGGAAATAAGACAAGCGGAGAAATGAAGAGACGAAGGGGAGAAGCACGTCGGCAAAGAAAGCGCGGGGAATCGATCTAGTGTCGTCTGACAAGATAGATCGTAGAGCAGCGATGGTAATCAGATTCCTCGCTCTAAACGACCAGCGAGACGACACGACTGAGACATTACGCGAGTCTCGATACAAGCATTCGTCAGGGTATTCGATCAGAAATTCAGCAAATTGAAATAGGAAGAAGCGTGGAATCGTTAGTGTAACGAATACGCTGTAAAAAACAATATAATATAGAAAATTCGTATTAGCTACCGTCAACTGATGACACTGATTGACCAATTACACGGATATTAATAAGAAACAACAATGCTGAGAGTCAACGAAAGGATGCACCATGACGGATGATTTTGGGAACAGAAGGAAACGAGACGAAGACATTTTCTGTACAGGGCGGATGCTTTATTAGAACTTACAGATACCACTATGCAAAATCTAACTCGTAACGAGATTTCTGCGAGGTATGAACGAGACTTAAGATTCAACGAGATTTGCGGTCTAACGAGATTTGACCTGAACGTAAGCCTTCTTTATAAAGGTTCGGGAAGCTCCTTTGTCGGCAAGTTCGAAAGATTCGGCACAGAGATAGAACTCAGATATCTGTAAATATTTCGCATGGAAATATTCGAAACGGAAATGTGACACAGAGAAGCGTTTGCAATTCTTTATCTGGCTGAGATGATACATCTACAAGCCTGAATGTTTTAAAATTAAATAAATAAGGAGGATATTGGTGGCACAAAGAGAAAGCGTGTAGTACGTTTCTTAAGTATTTCTTAAATATTCTGTCAAATTATGCAATTACGAAAGGACGCTACGGCGTGACGCGCTCGCGTTGCGTATTACAGTTGCAGAATAAATTCACATAAGCGAATCGTCTCGGTTTAGCCGGGCATCGTCAACGGATGTTAATAAAGTCCATCTGCGACGCCAAGCAAAATTTCGATCCTCGGAACTTACTGAGACGTTCGTTACTAGATTCTTCAACGAGACAAGAATGCTCCGGGCACCAGCAACTTGGAAGAGGCAAGTTGATGAGGCGAATATCGTCGGCTAGTGTAACTTCGCGCTTCGTACCGACTACTCGTGCTTATCTGAGCCTGATGTTGCTGCAGATTCAATGTAGTTTGCAAACCAATTCGAGTCACGGCCAAATTGTTCGTACTCTCTCTCTCTCCCTCTTCGCGAGCTGGACCGTCTTGAAAAACGAACTTCGGTTTTTCAATTACACGGCTATGTTCGCGACTTTTTCCGCTTTGGATCTGTTCGTGTTACTTGGTGTCACATTGGACGATCAACGAACAAGTCTTTTTTACCGCTTTTTTAACTGTAAATGAGTAATAGAGAGATTAATGCAGTTCTATTCTCTCGGAGCTTACTATATTAATTGCGGATATTTCCATTATCTGCCACTCACGATCGATTATGTATCGTCAGCAATCTCGATCTCTTTCTGATTCTGTAAATTCAGCCTCCCTCTCCCATTTAGTATTGCAAGAAAATGTTATCCGTGTTTCGTTCAAGTTAGTTAACGGATGACACCTCATTTTATATGGCACTTCAGTGTTCTATCGCTGTTTGGACTTTTGCCGCCTGTCAAGACATAGTTCTGAGACTTAAGGCACGGAATGTGTCTGGCAACAAGCAGTAATATCGGTTGAACAACAAATAGAGCGAGCTCTGCTATTACCTGCTTGTGTTTTTGCCTATAGCGATCGAATACGAATACCTCGACCGCTGTTGGAGATCACTTCGTATTAGGAATAGTTAAAATAAGGACGTTAACCATCGTTCCTCAGAATAGCGACTCTGTACGATGAACAGATGCTTTACGAACGAGCGTTTTGTATTTTATTCTGTAAATAATTGTATGGATTAAAAACCATGCGTAGCTCAATTCGAGGGTATTATTTATTACTCGAATTCACATTCGAGTGTTATTCCATGGGTACGAGAAACTAACCGATTTCAACCGGCGCCGATCGATCGACGAGTATACCAACAATTGTCGACATTCATTATTTCATATATATATAAATAATAATTATATGTATGTATAATTGTATATATATATAATAATCTATTTTAATTCTCTTAGATTTATAGAAGAAATTAAGTGTCTTTAACAAGCTCGTATTTCTCTTCAACACAGATGAAATCGCACGAGAATTTGTAATGTGGATATATTTTATTTATTACACGTAAATTTCTGCATTTAAAAGATATTATATGTAATCTTATATATATAAATATTATATATAAGCTATTTATATATATGAAAGTTATTTGTGATACAATCACTTTTAAAGCTTTATTGATCTTGATTTTTGCTTTTAAAAATCATCATTTTATCATTATTATATGTCTTTTATTATATTTTCTTATTTTATTACATTACTGAAAGGGAGAGAGGGAGAAAGAGAAATTTAACATTTCGATATAAACGGAATATATGTATATATTTTTTTTAACGTTAATTGAAAGATATTCTGTAATATAAATAGATATTTATTTGTAAAAATATACATCTGTAGCTATAAAATGTATAAAATGTTTTTTCTGGATAATACAATTACATAAAAGAAGGAAGCGATCCTATATGAAAAAAGAAGGAAAAGTTATATAATATAAACATTTTTAAAAAAGGAGTTTGGTAAAAAAATATTTGAAATATATTCGTCAAATGCGGATCACTAATTTATCTCGCTGTAAATTATTTTTGCACGCTTGTGTATTTATAAATATTACCGAAAGATTTAAGAATGCACGGTGAGACGGAGTGTTTATTTTTCAAGGATGCACTTTGT
Organism: Eciton burchellii; assembly: GCA_020341155.1. Taxonomy (NCBI): domain Eukaryota; kingdom Metazoa; phylum Arthropoda; class Insecta; order Hymenoptera; family Formicidae; genus Eciton; species Eciton burchellii. The sequence goes on from JAHMML010000038.1 coordinate 222,550, forward strand.
ATTATCGTTTAGTTTAATTCTAAGCTATTAAAAATGATTAAAACCGTTTTCTATTTATATTATACACATACGCGACCACGTACGTTGTATTAAATCAGTAACAAATATTTAGTGTACTTTGTATTTTCAAATTTTCGAATGACAAATTGATATTTTCTTTCGATTATTTGGTGCTTGTAATATTATCACGATACATGCTAGATTTAACTTTTAAATAAGAATCAACTGTTACTTTCGAAAAGCACGGCAACCGAGTTATTATTGTTTTATCGCACTCGATCAAACACTGATTCCGTTCATCTAAGAAGAAAGCTTAATTTTTCAAAAGGAAGGAAAATAGTTTTGAGTATTCGTCAGATGCATACTTGATGAAACTAATATATAATCAGCGAACCATGCTCTATAAAATAAATATTCTAAGATATTAGAATATTTATCGATCTTTCGATTTGCTTATATCTTGCTTTCAAAATGTTACACGAACTAGTAGAGCGAGCAACATGACCTTAAGCATTCTTCATAGCGCCTGTATGTTTACAAATATCGTTAGCAGCGAAACTTTTCCGTAGTAATCTTATTAGTCTATCAAGATTTTAAAATATGTTCCATTTCGTAAAGGTTCTATATAACATTGGTTTTTTGAGATTTATGCAATTAATGATTTAAAATTATTATTAAAAGAAGGAAGTAATTAATTTAAAATTCTAAAAGAAAAAAGAACGATTGTTATCGCAATCAATATTTCATATATATATATAGTATAAACGGAAAAGAACCGATTATCGATAGCGGCATGTATCAAAAGCTTCTGTGATCGGAGAAGCCGACGCGTGCGTGTGCGTATTTGGATGAGAACAAAGGACAACCGCGAGGGAAACCGTTGACGCTCGTGTGACGTGATTCGTACGGGCCGAATAATCATATGTGATGGTCGGCCGATGACCCTGAAGTGGGATGCCGCTTGTGATATATAAAGGACAGATAGATGAACGAAAAACAAACGACAAACGAGCAACAATCGAGAAACACACGAATAGAAGGTGCGAATCAGCGATGCGTACCAAAGAGTGGCAGAAGAGTCTCGACCGGCGAAGCTATATGGTCAGTCGGCCTATCGATAAGAGTTGTATCGTGTGAAATAGAATAAAGAGTCTTGTTACTTATTGTTCCATCAACCTGGCGTCGAAAACCCATTCATTTAACATTCAGCATCACGTAAGGAATATATAATCTCAATATATTCCCCTACATATATATTTGCTAAACTATTAAATCAAACTCAAGGAATATCTTTTTCTAAAAATTATCAAAAGATAATTAATATAAATCTCGCGTCGCAAGAAATTGACTGAGCAATAAAAAGAATTGATATTATCAACGAATATACTGAATTCGAAGTTTACCCAATCATCATAATTATAAACCTCCTCAATTTTATTAAAACAAATATAATTAATATTGAATAATTCATACAATAAATGTTAGTAAAACAAAGAATAATAGAGCAAAATATAAAAATTATTAATGGGCCAAAAATAAGGAATATAATAATTAGATTTATAAATGAATATACTTTGACTTTCTTTTAATAACTTTAAATCATCTAACTAAAAGATTACATCAATCTCAAAAATCCAACTTTGGAATCAATTACGATTTTTACGGAATTGCATATATCTTAGAATATGGTTCGTCAATTATATATTAGTTTTGTTACCTCAAGTACGCATCTGACAAATGCTCAAAACTATGTTGCTTTTTTTCAAGAAATTAAGCTTTCTTGTGAAAAAATTGTACTCGCTGTATTTCCGATTTATTTTCTCCTTGAATCACTTCTCTCTCAGTTGTTTCATTCGGGTATTCTTATTTATTATTTACGAAGCCTAAAAATCTTATTTGCAAAACCATATTTGATCATTGCAACTTTGAATTTCTTAGTCAAAGATTTCTATTAAGATTTCATAAGGATTTCAGTAAGGACAAATGTGAGAAAAAATGAGTTTGGAGGGGAAAACAGTATTTGATAAATGGCGAGAGAAAAAAAGAGAGAGAGAGTTTATTACAATTCCGTCAGACAGCTACGTTATGTGTTTTTTTTCTTCCGTATTAAGAGAAGCAATCAAAAGCATTGAAAGTAGATATTTTCCGGCGGGATATTTTCCGTTTCTTTGGCGTCACATGAAACCTGCCGGAAAGGCAAGAAAATATTCCTCGCCATCGTCTTGCATATAAATGAATAACATGCATAAGTGTCATGAACCGAATGTTGTGTATTCGAAGCTAGCAAAAACGTTCACGTCGAGAGACAGTAGCTAGCAAACAGTTCACGTTAGACATTGACGCCGATCCGTTTTTAATTTCACGACCGAAGCGTGTATACTAGTTTTGTTAATTACTCCGAATCTACATTCAGTTGTATATTCTTCCCAATAGAACTTTTATTTAAACTTCATGTACAACTCGTGTTAAGGAAGGTAAAACCGTTAAATCCTCAAGACACAGTCTCCACGATTTCCGTTTTGTTCTCATTATCTGATTCCAAGTTCGGTCTAGATTCCGAATCAAGTTTATGCTTAACAAATCCCTTAGAATCGATTAGACTTATACAAGTTGCTGCATTCAAACGCAGTGGCATAACCGTCATATGGTCTTGTGTGTTTCAGGGACGACTGCTGGGGAAGGCAGACGCATATTTTAGTTCCTTTCGGCGTTGTAACTATCCGCGAATCAGGGCACCTAACGCCACTCCTGAGATAGTCTACGAGTGCGCGAGGTACTCCAGGTAGGTTTTCGTATTCTCTTATTAATGCATTCCCGTAGCAGAGAAGCGAACGGAGAGTGTTTTGCGCTCCTTCTACAGGGGAGGAAAGGACAAAGTTCCTTGATGCTTTCTCTTGCATTGTGCGATATCTTTGAAGAACGAAGGAATGTACAAATGTTAGCTTGTTAGCGCAAATTGAAGGAAAACGGTAAAGACTAGTCTTTCATCGTACGTCGCGAAAACATGTTCGAGGAAAATTCGAATCACTTCTTCCTATTTTGATTCTGGCAAGTGCTCTAGCAATCACTATTGGGAGGGATGCAAATCGTCGCGAAATTGATAAGCGCTTAGGAACTGAATTGATAAGCATTTAGAAAACAGCTGTTTAGCGTTGAAATTGCGCTAAAAGTGATTCAGCAAAGGGATTATGCGTATATATTCAAGCTAGGCGCGAACGATATTTAAAATTTAACGATAGTCGGGTTAATTCGAGTCCGCGAGACATGAATCCGAATAATTTCAGCCGAGCGGCGACTCATGTAATTCGCGTCGCGCGCGGTCGGAATAATTCCGCCCGGATACTCGCGTTCGCCGGAATCATACTCGTGCGAGAAAACGAGATGTCGCCGATACCATAAAAACTTTCCTCGCGAGATACGACAGTTTGCGCTGGCGTGCACAAAAATCGCGCTGGCCCGCGGCATTGAAACTAAAGCACCGTTATTAACAAAGGGAATTATAAAAAGCAGGAGGATAGAGAAATGATCTTTCTTTCTTTTTATGTGCACGAGACGGAAAATTATATGAAATATCGCGTTCAGGCTGTGAATGGCTGCTCAATTGTTTTATTTAAATAAAAGGAGAATATTCTCGCGCGTTAATGCACAGGGCTACTTTCCGCTCCTCTTTTAACTCTTCAAAATGATATGATAACTTGTGTGAATTTTATATTTCAACCAACTGATATCCATTGACGAGTTGGAACATTAATCGTCTATGTATTTTCGATAGCTAAATAACGTGCTAAATAAATAATGTGTCTGTCTAACGTCTAAGAGATAATAAATCACGATTACTTTCAACTATATTGAGAATTTATAATATAGATGTATTTTATTTATTAAACGTAAATTTTTGCATGTGAGAGATTTACATATAATTTTATATGTTATAAATGTATGTATGTATTATGTATATATATATATATATATATATATATGTATACATATATATATAATTTTGTGTATAATAATATAAAAACTATTTACAATACAATCACTTTTAAAGCTTTGTTTGATTACAACATCAATATTTGATTTTCGCTTTTTTAGAAATCATCGTTTTATTATTATTATGTGTCTTTTATTATATTTCCTATATTTATTTCATTATATTATTAAAAGAAAGAGAGAAAGAGAGAAAGAGAGAGATTGATTGATATGTATTATATCAACTTATATTAAATATACAACAAAGTAAATTTTGTTACTAGTAAACTTGTAAACTTTGTTAATGTCAATAATAGTCAATATGCGACATATTAATTATATATTACGTATACAAATTAATTTCTCACTTTTTTTAAAGTTTTGGGTGTTTTTACCAGTAAAGAATCTTTCGCTTCAATTCATCGCTTGGTTTGATACCGCATATTTCTTTCTTATTTGACTTTTGCTCTTAGATGCTGCAATTCCTCAAATTGTTGAGGTTGGCCGGCGCGTTCTCTGTCTCCTTCGCGAAATCTCTTACGTCAATTTTTGTAAACTTGAATTACTTCATCAATCTTCATCAATAATAGAGCAAGTCATTCCAGCGGCGTCCTCTTTATTTGAGATGCGAAAAGAATTGCTCTGCATTAGTCTGAATGTGCTCTTTATAAAAGCATGTAGCTTCTATCATGTATTTTTTCATCTTTTTGTCATCTGGTCAGCTTATGTTATGTGGTCTACTAGTTCATACGGTCTTTTAAAGACGTAAGTATCAGCAATTAAAAATCAAAAGAATTGATAGATATTTCAATTTAAAATGGATCGGCGAAAGAAAAAAAAGAAACTAATTTGTGATATATATGTTTCTGATATATGCGTTTATATCACAACATTCATAATAATGGTGAATAACGATAATAATAATAGTTATCATGTAAATATATGACGTGTGCGATCGCGAGATTAATCGGATCGGATTGCACATCAAACGCAAAGCATTAAGGCATTTGCGAATTATGTACTTTTACATATGAATACTACGTTATCCGGCAGTGCGGTGAAATGATACGCATCAAATTCCGCCGTGCGGGATCAACGGGAGCGTTAAAGAATTGGATATTGGCCAATTATTTCGCGTCTGCAATTATCGTTCGTAATCGATGTACAGCATATAATCAGCGAGAATTCGCGACAGCCATAGCCGAAAATTGCGGCTTTGCACAATTTTACGCGGTACACGAAAGGCAAGTACACAACGCGAATCACGTGAGATAACTTACGCAATGTCCATCTTTTTTTTATCATTTCGCGAATTATTAATCTACATGAAGTCTGATAGTCAACGCATATCGAGATTACACATAATTTGCAGCGTGTTGCATACGCGTCGTTGTTCGGCGCTCATAATAATTTATTATGTTGCTTGTACCACAAATGTTTGACCAAATATTCGGATTACGCTTGTTAATCGCAAACACGAGAATTGAAAATTTCATCGCCATGAGCCACGACAAACAATATAATAGTTGATTTGGAGCTAAGTGCACGTCAGTAACAGAGAATTTGTACAGCAATTGTTCCGACAACTTAGTTCGTAACATCGTGTACAAGGCAAGCGTATAGAAAGTGAAGTTAATGCACGCAGCAGCACCCTCCAAAGCGTTTATTAACGATTACTAGATTTCTGTTTTCGAATTAATATTGAGTGCTACTTTCTACTTCCCTATATTTTCTCACAATAAAGATTAGAAAAGGAAAAATTCCGATTTAGTAAAGTCTATTGTAACATTTTTCAACATAGACCGAGACAATTAGACCGAGAATCACGCGATTGCACAGTATCACGTACCATTTAAATAGTATTTGAAAAAAAGAATACATTGCAAACAAAAATTTTACACGTAGATCTTGATTAACATTGCTTGAATTATAATATGAGATAATTAGTGTCATATAAATTATGTAATATTGTTATATATAATTATATGTAACACGTTTCTATCTCTGCAAGATTTCCCCATAAAATATCTTTTTCATTAAAAAATATTATATGCAAATGCGAAAACGAATTAAATATTCTCTGAAAATTTCTAAACAAAACATAATATGTAAATTTCAATACACAATGGATCGATCAGTCCCGAAGAAACCGCTGCACGTTTTTCTTTCTTTTCTCTTCTCATGCATAACCGGACGAAGTTTTATCTATTCGTCAGATTTAATCAATCTGGCGTCGACTGGATGCAGCGAAATGATGTACCATACGTGAATTCGCTGGATTTTTTACTATAATTAAAAATCGAGCGCTATTTTCGATAATTATCCGATTAGAATTAGGCACATGTGGATCACTACTTAATAACGACGCCCTATTCAATTCACTAATTACTAGACATGCCTTCGTAATAATTTTCTTTACAGTTATATCTTTTATAATTGGCGGATTTGGAAATTTTTTAGTCCCACTAATGGAACACCTGACATAGCATACTCTCATATAAATAATATAAGATTTTGACTTTTACCTCCTTCATTAATACTATTAATTATAGGAAGATACGTAGGAACCGGAGCAGGAACAGGATGAACAGTTTATCCCCCACTAGCTTCAAATCACATTTCATAATGGCCCATCCATTGATCTAACTATTTTTTCTTTACATATTGCTGGTATATCTTCAATCTTAGGAGCAATTAATTTTATTTCTACGATTCTTAATATATATCATAAAAAAATTTCATTAGACAAAATTCCACTATTAGTTTGAGCTATCCTAGTTACTGCAATCCTTTTATTAACATTTTTATCAATTTTAGCAGGTGTTATTACAATACTCTTAACTGATCGTAATTTAAATACATTTTTTGATCCCGCAGGAGGAGGGGACCCCCATTTATTTTAACATTTTAACATATAAATATAGATTCTTCACGGAATTTAATTGCTTATTTTCTTACTATTAATTTGCCTGAATTAAAATTCGAACGCAATTTTCGATTAATCCGTACCTTTAGTACAAACATTGGATTCCTCGCGATATTTAATTTAATTAATTTATTTTCACCACATACATGAACGTATATATTTTGCCGTAAATTTCATGTAAACATGAAGATTATTTTCTGAAAAAATTATATTGTTCGAGTATCTAATTTCCAAAATTATCAACAGCGATTTCCCGATTGACTATATATCAATAATACATCCGACGAGTTGTATATCCGGCAGTACACGAGTTGCACAACTGATAGAATAATCCCCTCCTCTTACTTCTATAGATACAGTAATTATGCTAATAATAGGACTGTTCTTTGTATGCACGATCTGACGGTGCCACGTTTTTCCTTATTCATATCTTCATCTGATCCATTTTCTTTTAAGATTTTCTTTAAGAGACTTATAACATACTATCTGCCCAGACAAGGAATCAAATCATTTCTATGTCACATTTCCGCTCTCATATGAAATATTTTCGAATATCTGAAGTTTATTCCTGCGCCGAATCTTTTGGACTTGCCAGTAAAGCATCTCAAGTCTTTATAAATAAGGTACGATTCGTGCACAAGTCAATTCTCGTTGGGTTCTCGTTAGTTCTCGTTCGATCGTCTACAAGAAGCTCTACAGAACTAGACGACCAAACAATACTTCTAAGCTGAAACATATGTCTTGTGCAGAAAGTCATTTCATTTCATACCGTTCAAAATCATCCATTAATATCGCGCACATAATACGCTTTCTGCTATAATTGTGAGCTGATTGCTGCAAATTAAAATCAAGTAAAGCGAATTAAAAACCGAAGCCCGAAAACTTGGTCAATCCGGCTGATTGCGAGACGATCCTGTCTGACGACCGATAAAACGGTAATTTGCATTAAGAAAGGCGCATTAAGCAAAATCAATCTTATAATATAATCATAAAACGATACTTTTTATAAATAAGTGGACTTATAATTTACTGAATTCTTAAAATTAAATTAACGTATTACTACAATAGATATTTTATCAGCTAATTTAAAATACTAATTTTTTCATAATATCTTTAATAATATAATTTAATAAAACTTTAATTTTTATAAAATTAAACTATAAAACTAAAATTTTTATAACTAAGTAAAATTTTATAATTAAGTAAAATATAAAATACTTTCTAAAAATTTTCAATATTAAATATAATTATTTAACCATTCTCAAAAATTTTAAAAATAATGGAGTGTGGATCATTGAAATGTTCGTAGAGATGAGCATCATAACTAGCGAAACTCTATGCATAGCTAGCACAAAAAGAAAATCAATCTTCATCATCGCATTATCGTCGACAACTCGTTTATAGCGATATAAAGTCGCTTAATCGCGCATCATGTTTCTGTAAATTTATGAGTTTTATAAATTTTGAAGACATTAAAGCGTATTACAATACCGTTACAACAATTCAGAAAGTTAGTTAATTAATTATATTAGCGATATTAATTTTCAATCTTTTTAACTCAAAAATCGAAACGACTTCGTACGAAGTACGAATCAGAAAAACAATAGAACTAGCGAAAGACGCAGATCATTTTCCCGCAAACAATATCGATTTTTTACGTCAAGTAACAGTTAATTAATTTGCTGTTTGTTTATCGCTTGCCTGTTTTTAATGCCAAAAATATTTTGGAGATGCAATTTATAGCTGATTGTAAACGAATTAATGGTTTCATCGAACTAGCTGATAGATTATTCCTCTTTAGAGCAGTTCTGCAAACAAGATCAATAGAAGAACAGCCGCATAGGCAGTAAGGTCAATTTATATAATAAATAATTTCAATGATTCGTGTAGAGAAAGAATTCGAAGATTCTTGACCATCGGAAAATTAATAAACTCTGGCGAGAAAGAGACGAATCTATTGAAAATTGCGCTATTAGAGCCAGGAAGCTAAAACTCTGATATGATCATTACAATTTTTGCAATTATTGCAATTATATCATTATCCTGATCCGACAGCAAGAGCTGAATTAAAGGTTTTTACAACAAATAGATTAATCGATTATTTCTTAACCGGATTGCGCAATCAAGCAGCGCAACTTCTTTTGAGACAAAAATTTACTACATTAGAAGACGCAATTGAAAGCTCAAAGTACATTTACGAAACCTCAATATCGTATAGAAAAACAGATAGAATAACAGATTCAACGCGAATAAATTATTTAAGAAAATGAATATAAGAAAGAAATTTAATAATTTTCAAAATCGAAATAACCAATGTAGCAAAGAAAATTAAAGAGAAACTTTTCACGGAATAATAATAGTTTGAATGAAAATAGATTTAACAATGACGGAAATTTATTCAATCGATCGATTGTCTAATATCGAGTTGCGCACGTTTGATTCACTTATTACATCAAGAACAAAAACATATATAATCAGATAAAGAGGCAAAATCTCATCTGCATGCCGTTTGAAAAGCTCGGAAACCAAAAAGATCACTTCTTATTAGATGTTAACATTAATGCTAATTAACGTCATTAAAGCTAATGACATTAGATTAGATCGCGATACATGGATGTATCGTATATATGGATGAAAAATTAAAGATTCAAGACACAGTTGAAAAAAGACAAAATTTCTGCAATCGCACATTCATATTTCAATAACATTCACGGATTTCGTGTAGTGCCCGCTGGGTTTCTTCTGAAGGAATCGTAGGATCTATCGTTTTTATGTCAGGAAAACGCAAGAATCGATTTTAAAACGCGAACGATAACGATTAATAATAATGAATCATTTTCGCTAGAATTTAATAGTCAAATTAGCACGTCACGTTACCAAATAGGAATACTTGCCAAATTCAACATTATAATGTTTATAACGCACCGCAAAGCGATAGGAATTAAAACATAGTATTTTCTTAACAGATAGCATTGAAAAAATGATGCTATCTTACTTGCACACAAATTTAAAAAGGATATAAGATGCGTGAGTCGATAGGGAGTTGCGGCAGTCGTCGATTATGCAGTCTTGAATCTCGAATGTCGAGTCTAAGTCTTATGGAGTTACGTGAAACCGCGCAGCATTTTTTCTTCCCGAATAAGCTCAGCTCTTAGTTCAACTCTCATTCTTTTGTATAAGATACAAGCCCATAATCAGAGTTTAAATATTCATAACGCAACTGATTTGTAAGGATCCTGAAATTAGGATATATTTATGGATATATTTTCAGGATATATTTTTGTTTTAATAACTTTAGTTGTTATAATAACTATGTTTTCTTGAGTCATTCCTCCCTTAACGTTTCCAATCAGATTATTTTATGTCTCAGCAACTCATTCGCATCTCAAAATCGAACATTGCTCCAAGCACTGACGTTGTTAGAGAGTGCATCAGCAAGATCTTTAATAGTAAAATAATAATAAATTCACGCCGCGGTTAATTAATTACAGTAATCAACGTACCAGATAGCAATCTCAGAAATGAGCGTTGGCAAGTGAGTTCTTGCTAAGTGAATCAAGTTTACCTGATCGAATTTCCATCGCGAAATATCTAATCGCGGACTATCGGCAAGAATCACGCGATTTTTTAACATCTGAAAACAGCGATCGTACTATCGTCCGAGAACTGCTTTCAAAGTTGCAGCCACAACAAGTCAGGTTCTATCATTATAAATAGTACGATTGCAGTTGACAAGATTGTCAAATCAAAAATATATTTATATTTTTAGTTCATATTTTAGGAATTCTATAAGTGATGTTTCTGATGTATTAATGACAGAAATTACAAAAATCTTTAAATCAAGCGCATCATCCAATAAAAATGAACGCTTTGCCTTCAATGAATGGAGCATGAAAGTTAGAAATGGGACATGGAGCATAATACTTTCAAAAGGTTACTAAAATAATCGGGATTCTAAATGCCGCTATATTTTCATATAATATTGCTGACCACGAAAGAAGCAAAATTGCCATAGGAATTAATATTCGAATGAATATTTCTTCCCACAATGGAATTAGGTCAAGGAATCATTCATAAAGTATTTTTAGATGTAACGAATAAATTGAATTATTTAAGGGAAAATATTGGGGTTAATTTGGAAAGGGTAAAAGAAACAACAAAAAAGATAAAACCATTACTTTTACATCTTACAGGACATATTACGTAACGAGAAATTAGCGGATCAGCACATCATAGACTGAACGATATAAACTATGAAATGAAGCAAATGCAATTTTCGCATATTTTCCATTACAGAATGGTATTGTTTATAGCTCAAATCTTTATGTTTATTTTTCGAATTCGAATTCTTAATTAATCATTAACACGACTGGCAGTAATTTCTTTTGAAAATTTAGATCTCATTCTTAGAAATCATGGGAAATTTATTAAAGTTATTTATTGACATAATTTATTAACATAAATCTTGCGTCATTGGAGGAGAAAGAGAAGATATCAAAATATCATGCGGACGAAATTCAAAGCTTATAATGTGCACAGACATAATATAATATACAGGATTGCAAGAGTTACAAGACATTCAACGAAAGCTAAGAGTATTAAAAACAGAGAGGAAATCTATCAGCGACATGAAAGCGCGATTCTATAACGAAATCCATTTTAATAATCGCAATGTAAGAATCAAGCGAGTATTCAACTTTATTGAATAAACAGCGAAAACTCGATTTGGCACATTAAATTAATCCGATGCCGATTATTAAAATATAACGAACAAATAGATCTTGCTTATAAAAACCCAAAACAACTGGCTATTTTATGCAAAAAACAAATCATGTGATTCGCCATTAACAATTTTGCAGCAAATAGTCAAAGATTTAGAAAAATCGATTTTAATTTGCATAAAATTAATGAATAAATTTACGAAAACTCCGAAGGATTAAACGAAACGAGAATAAATACAGAAACGAATTTATATTCATTAAAATGCGCCGAAATGATATTATACGAATTAAAACTATCGATATTTGCTGATGTCATACTAATGCGCCTAGAATTGCTTGTATCAAGCAATAAAAAAATACTTGTACCAAGAGAATTGTTCGATAATTTAGAATTTATATTACATGATAAATAACAAACGAATGTCCCTGTAACACTGAATTTAATTTCATTAGCCAAGCATGGCAACAACTTGATCGATTCTAGTGATTGAAGCATATTTTATAAAAGTAGATTAGTTTATGAAATTGATCGAACAAAATGACTTAATATTACATCATTTGATTAATATCTTTACTATTGTTAAAACAAAATGAAAATTAGCTCTACACGTTTGTAAACTCGTTGTACATGTATATGGGACTTCTAGCCGAGGAACAATTGTACACTTTTAACGGAACAGAAAATATTGCAAAATGGAGAAGATCAACAATGCGACGATTGGCAAACAGAGGGATCTATTGTATGAGATTTCGAATATCTGTAACCGCGAATTAGAACTATTAGAATTTGCTAGATTAGGGAACGCATGAGAGAGCATGCGGTATTCGGTTAATGAAACTCTGCATAATGACACTGTCTGGTGTCAGCTACAATTTGCGAACTTTTGGCTTTATACTACGTCGTGTAAGGAAACGCTTTACATTTTATGTAAAGAAAAGCCGCATTAAACACAACTATTTTTAATCGGATTAATTAAATGATCTTTCGAATGCGATACGATTTCGGATAACGTTTCATATAGCCAAACTATAAGCATAGATAGTGCTGATAGATTACATTCCAAATGTTAATTTTGATACTAACAAATTATGCAAAAATATTAAGGAAAAGAATATTGTAACATCATCCACACTTGATTATTGAGAGTTCAACTATTGTTATTTTATCTGTCTATGTTATAATATTTTCGGCAAGAACACAGGACAACCGGTTGCAAACCATAGATGATCACATGATTCAAAATAGCCAAAAGACATTGTTTATAGAATGGGGATAAACAAAAGATGACACACGAATCGTTGCGACGTGGCTAGGCTTTTATTGTTGATTCGCTTAGTAACCGCGCTAGAGTACAATAGCTTGTCTTATTTCCAATTCGATTTTTATTTTCTCTTTTAATTCTTATAATTCTGTATCTTTTCGAGCTTTTGTGTTAACAACGCATTACATCTCTATTGTTCCCGAAATCGTTTTAATGTATAAATATAAATATAAACTATATAAATATGATAGAATACATTTGTGTTTATATAATTCTCGAACATTTCTTGCGATTCTTAGATGTTGTGTTTATCGGCTATCCTGATGAGAGCCGACACGGTGAGCTGCACTTGCTGGTTTTCGGTAAGGTTGTTCCTATATTTTCATCGCGAAATATTCTCGATCATGGATTATTCCCGGGGAGAATTACATGATTCGTTAATACCTGAAATTAGCAATCAAATCTCGTGTTCATAACTTGAGAATTCGCTAATACAGTCGCAATTGAGACATACAATATAAATGTTTCAGAATTTAAATTGCTAAATATCGGCGAATCATCTCGTTTAGATATTAATTTATCAAAGACAGCTGGCCTTGACGGATTATATAAAGAAGAAGAGGAATTAATCACCGAGCAAAACTATATGAAAAGATCTTATTGTATATGTTGATTATTGTATATTATACATCATTATATATTAATAGCATTAGTTATTGTTTACATAACAAAATGTTCACTTATAAGAAACTGCATTCATATTTTTTACTATATTGTATTAAATTACTTATCGTAAAAAGTTGCGTTAAATAATTTCTTCAATAACATATATCCAGCCGTAATGTACTTTCGATAACGTAACGTGAGGTTAATTCTTTATTTTTATATACTGATTTATCGAAAGAGAAGAACTCAGTAAAAATGTCGATGTTCTCGTTGCCATAATAGACGATTATTAAGTTTATATAAGATACATAAGATTAGGAATACATAAGATTTTGCAATCGGAAAATATTTTAATATTCTGAGGAAGATCCTCGCCTCATCTATTTTCTAATCTGCAGATATCTGAACGAAGAGTCATAAACGCGTTTCTATGTCGCATTTCCGTTCCTATACGAAATATTTGCAGGTGTATCAGAATCGTGTCTCTGCGCCGAATTTTCCAGATTTGCCGATAAAATATCTCTTTACAAAGAAAGTTATAGTTGATATGTAAACTCAGCTCTCGTTAATCCTGGTTTGATGCAATCCTCATACAGCAGCAGTTGCAAGCCCTAATAAAGCCTTGTATAGAAAGTATCCTCATTCTATTTCATTGTATTCAATATCATTCATTACATGCACGTAACATAGTTGCATTTGTGTCCGTGATGGTCCCGTAAACGCATTACTTTTTGGCCCGAAGTAGACTAATGCGAAACTCGATCAGGCACTGTAAAACTTAGAAAGAAAATTTCAAATAATCCATGGTAGGATCGCGAGACCGTTCCTAAGCACAAAGAATTGCACAACTGAAATTATTCGACAACTAACAGATATTCGTTGAAAGTGTAGTTTTGAAAATATATGACGAGATGAACGAGAGCGATGTAATTTTGCAGCGTTCGTTTCGATATCGAGTTTTCCTTTTCCTTTCCTTTTCTTTCTTTTTTTCCCTTTTTTCCCCCCAAAAAGAAACGATCGATACAATATTTTATCAATCAGAACGCGCGTGATGCAAAAATATTGTGTTTGCTCATATTTAACGAAAACTTTGGAAACCTAAAAACGGATAATGGAATACTTTTACAATACGGCGATATCCAATGAAAAACATTTGCATAGAACGAAAAATACTTTTACATAATTGAGATTTGTTATGTATCCATATCATCTCGTGTATCGTTCCTTCATTTTCCATTCTTTCGATATCGGCAATTTTATAAGGGTTGATTTTTTCTAATTTGGAATATCTTTAGAATAACATTAACATTTTATGATTTCTCTCTTTTTTTCTTTCTCTCTTTTTATTTTATTTTACCTTTTTTTAGCGAGAAAAAGACGTTCGCATTTCAGGGGGAGCACAAGTCAGCAATAAAATCGCATCACAATGAAAATGCAAATAAAATCAAGTTTTCCTTGCGTACACATTTATGCGCAAAATAGGAGAGAATCCTGCAAAGCAATAATGTTATTTGGCTTAACTTCATTAACTTAAATTTGCTCTGAAGATTTTAATTTGTTACATACATGTATCGAAATGCAATATGATTTCATGTTTAAATTTGCCTGTAATATTATTGCAGTATGACATAATTAGATTAAAATATATACTCCTTCGTTTTGTTTGAGGCAGTAATGACGCGCTAATTTTATCGTACGCACGTTAATATCGATTAGATTATACGCAAATGTGCAATAAATAGTATGCATGCCATCCTATATTGTTTGAATTATTTCTGTTATGCTAAAAATTTCATTATAATAAAATGTTACTTTCGATAGAGAAATAACTGATTCCACATTCGATAATTATATATAATCAGGAAATTTTTCTCACAAGAAACGTGCACATATTTTTCGATTTTGAATCTCTCGTGAATGCTAAAAATGTTATTACAATAAAATGTTATTTTTAATAGAGAGATAACTGATCCCACGATAATTGTACATAATCAAGAAATTTTTCTCGCAAGCAACGTGTACATATCTTTCAATTTTGAATCTCTCATGAATGCTAAAAATGTCATTATAATAAAATATTATTTTCGATAGAGAAATAATTGATTCGATTTTCGATAATTGTACATAATCAAGAAATTTTTCTCGCAAAAGAAATCTTGCATCTTTCGATTTTGAATCTTTGGTGAATATCACAGATATTTCTGTGAAACGAAATGGAATTTATTTTCGAAATATCTCTCTGTCTCTATCTTTTCACTCTTCCTTCTTAATAAGATAATATCAAATACCGTACTTTAACTGATGGTTTTTATTGCAGTTTCTGGGATATACCGAGTGCCTGGTGGCAGGCAAGCACGATCGCGATGGGAATCGGCGTCGCGATCGCGGTAATCGGCGCGCTTACGCTACTGGCAGCGGCGTCCTCATTCCTGCCACATATTCTCAAGACGCCGAAGCATACGAGAATTCTTGGTTCCTTGCAGTTGCTCGCTGGTGAGTACATCTCTACTACTAAACGTAGTAATCGCGACAAGACTAATATGTTACTGCTGGCGCGCCTTTATTAATATTCGCGAGCGAGAACGATACCCAAACAGATGGAAACGCGGTGCCAGCTATGTTCATCATAGAGAAGCCACGCACCTGTAAAATCGATGAGTCACCCGTTTGTTAAATCGTGAAACGCAGCGCGGGTTCCCGAGGAAACCCCGGGCTCTCGCGGAAATAATGAACTGTCTCCAAGTAAAACAGATATCACGGCGACGTCGTCATCCTTCTTCCAGCATTGACGTATTCCATTTACGCGCCTCAAGTTGGCTCGTCCTTCTCGATTTGCTTTCTGCTGCTCGTTCGAGTGTCGTTTTCGGAAAATGACAGAGTCGCTCCACGGGACTTGCTCCGCGGCATGATCGATGCGAAGCAAAGTCGCGGCTGTCGCGACCAATTGCTCGGCGAGAAAACGCATTTGCCACAATGAAGTCCGCGGAATTCGCGACTAACTTCCTCCGACTGCGTTTTCCGAGCGAACGATTTTTCCTAAATAAAGAAATTACGATTACATCGTTTCTAGGATATGACGACTTTGTGATAAGACAGATCAAAATATTGAATGGAACGTTAACAAGTGTTAAATGCCTGCTAATTGTTTAAATACGATTAACATACTGTCCTCACTTTGTTTGTTACAGCAGCGATGATATGCGGCGGTCTAATCATGTATCCGATAGGCTGGGATAATCGGGAGGTGCGGGAATCCTGTGGGAAAGGGGCCAACGTTTACAACCTCGGTGAGTATCCCTCTCGATTTTCACTATAGGTTTTCAATACGCAATAACGTGACGCGAGTGCAACGGATACTGCGGGATACATAAAGGCGAATGTTGTCGGAACTTAATTCCAGCGGAATGCTAGCGCGAGTTATCGATCTAATTCGATAAGTAATTAATGCTCGACGGACGCCCTCGTGCGCGCTGGAAGTTACACCTTGGTTGCTCGTTTCCTAGTTTAACGACGTCTTCAACGAGAAATTGCCGTTTCGACGTGACGTAGAGAAATTCGCAAGTGTGCGTCTATACGCGATTACTCTTACAAACGTAACGACGACAACGACGACGACGACAACGACAACGACGACGACGACAATGACAACGACGATGACGACGGCGACGACGATGGTGGAACTCGGATGGAAGTTTCCACGTTTTCGCAGGCGAGTTCTCGGAGCGTTTTACCGAGCACTCAACGACCTACAGCCATTCCGAGACTTTACGTAAACCAGTCGAGACTTATGGCTCTTGTAACTTCGTGGGGGTGCGCGATCCACATCCATCGCCGATCTCAAACGTGATTCTCTGATTTCCCTTCTCGATAATTTTCCCTGCTCGTAATGATCTTATTCCATATGCCAATGAGACTTACCTTCCAGGGAAATTGATATTGATTTACCGCGCATTGGCGGTGACCACCATTGTATCTCTGACAAGTGATTCACATCCGATAGATTTATCGTGCAATGCACATCAAAGGAAATGCTTGTCCGTGTCGAATGTTGCAACCGAAAACGATTCTCGTACATCAGGAAACTCAGCCTTCATAATAGAAACTATACTGCAACAAATTTGATATTTTTATAGAATCATTATATTTTTATTATTGACCAGAAAGACATATCATTGCAAATGTTAGGTATACAAAGCCGTTATCGAGCAATTGATGGATTGGAAAGTTGGCCGTTTTGAGTCGATAAAATCATCAATGCTTGAAATCATCAAGAGCGAGAAATTAATTTGTATACCGAATGAAACATGGGGAATTTTAAAATATTTTAAATCGTATATGTTATCTTTCACAAAAATTCAAAGACTCAAATATCCAATCAAAGCGCATAATCCATAGCATTTTGGTTTCCGAGTGAATATTACAGGAACAGATTGAATTTTATCAAAGCAATGACGGCCGAATAGAATATATTTCGATAGTTCCGTTGATTAACCGACGTATCTCCTGTGGATTAAATTGTACTTATTTATGAATACCGAATCAGGGATATAGGCGCATGCACAAAGTACTACATACCTCAAATAGCCATATAGTTTAAATTATTCAAAGCTGAAATTATACTGAATGAGTGCAACGCGTATTTTCCCAGTATAATAATGTATAATCTAGAATATTTTAACCAGCGATTGGAAACAATAATGTTCAATTTGCTTCAATGATGACTTTAATATTGCGCGATATTTTAATATCGCGCTATGCACTACGCTACATTACGCTAATTTTAAATAAAATTCAATCACGATTCATATCTCGACATATTTATTTCTCATAACAGCGAGAACAATTTCAGGAAAGGAAAAAAATCTCCAGCAGAATCTTCGCTCTTCTGGGCATTATATCATTCGCCGGCAATATCCTCTGCAATATCCCGAAGTTTCGAATCATTATCTTTTATTGATGATTAATCTGTCATGTCATTTTTATTGAGCTAAATTTGGTGCATCGATTGCGCCAAAGCGAAAAGCCAATGCTCAACCCTGTTCAACCCCGGCATGACGATTAAGCTAGTATGCTATACTGGGGTGAATCTATCCCTTTTGAAGGATATAGAATATAGTATGGAGGATATAATATGAATTCGTTATCGAGATTCGTCAAGAGCGGTCGAGTCGATGATAGACGGTTGTCTTTCTGTTTCAGGGAAATGCTCAGTATCCTGGTCGAGTCATCTGTTAGTAGGCTCGGTAGCGTTGCTAATGCTATGTTTCGGACTGAGCTTCTGCGCGGCGCGGCACAAGCCGACGAACTCGCATATGGATCCTCTGCGCATTTGACAATCAAGATACTCTCAGTCGATTCACGCCTATGCCTCGCCGAAGACGACCACGACGCTCTCCATTGTCACGGTCTGTTGATCGTGTTGTTGTTGCCTGTTGCGTGCATGCGACGCGCGCGTGAGTCGAGCGACCCACCGATCTCTATCGCCCACCCGGTCATGGCCTACTATGGGGTGGTGCGAGATGGAACGTACATTTATCATCACGCATATAAACACCTCATGCATTCGCGCGCGCTTGGCGCGTTGCAGCGTAGCCGTGCGGTGTGCCCGCCGCGAGTTCACCGCGCGTATCACATATATTTTTCAATACTCAGATGCGAATGCGTAGATTCCTGCACGATTTCACATCGGTTTAACGCATGGTTAACGCAAACGCAAACGCTTCCTACATGACCAGCGATGTGCCCATTGACATTGACAAATCTCATACTACGCGCTACCGTTGGCATAGTTGGCGTATTTTGTAAACGCGTTGTATCGTGTTATTATTACGCGTTCGCGGCATTAATTGGATGACTAATCATTCAAACGAAGGAATAGTCAGAAGGAGTAGATATACGAATTTAGTTCTATAAAAATTTCGTGAAGCCAGGTTTTCATCTCTGTCAGAGAAAGTTGATTTCAGTTGATAAAACAGTCGGAGACTGTTCATCGAGACGATAGAAATTCGCTAGATAGTCTCAAACTTCTTCTAAATGAAGAATATTATTTGTTAAATATTACTTCCTTGCAAGAGACTTCATGCGAGAACGCATCCATGAAGACGTTTCTTTTGGAAATGTCTCTAAATAAACATCTTTTGCTTAATCAATTTTCTGATCAGTGTCTTCCCGTTTGATGTCTAAAACAAATTTACGAGATCGATGGATATTATTATATATCACTCATATATTCGAGCACTGAACTTATCAAATAATGAATCAGATTCATATAGATTTGCAAATAGCTGGACGACAATCTCAAAAGATCGATCAAACTTTTGTCCGTTAATGTATATCTACCTCCTCGAGACAAATCCTACGTCTCTGTACATAGCACGCGATCTGCACATGTACACATATATGTGTGTATGTATATACACGCGCGCGCGCGCTAGAAGAGAACGAGTTTCCTCTCACGATAGAGGAATACGAGAGCGCTGTATTTTCAATTTGCTACTGTAGTAAGCCAGTCTCTCCCCTCTTCCCATCCGTTTGGAAGCAATTGGCAATTCGCCTCGGTGGAACTTTCTGCACTTTCAATTCGCGCGGAGAAGCCCGTTCGCCGATTCCGGTCGTATATATATGATGGTCCAAAAAGGATCTGACAGGACGATGCGAACATTCCCTCTTATATCGAGAGTCTGCATTTAGATATACAGTAACGATCACGGCAGTCCAGTGGACGTTTTTGCTGCGGATTCCTTCCGAGGAATCACTGTGTCTCGCGCAAAACCTTTTCGAATATATCGATCGCCCAAGCATACAGAGCATCCCGATTCCCTGGAGGTACTCTGCTTTTCTGTAATTTAGTGCTGATAATGAGTATCGATTTATAGTTTTTCTGGAAATTTATCTGCTGTTATCGTAAAAATTAAAAATCTTGCTGTCTTAGTATCGTGTTCCTTTTTTTCATGTTTACTATCTTTTATGTACTTTAGTATCTTTTATGACAGTTTCGCGAGATAACCGAAAATTTTATAATTCATCTCTACGTATATTGAATTCCATGAGAATTGAGGAAACGAAATTTAAACTGGAGGCGAGTAAAAAATTTAACCAAATCTGCGCAATTAAAAAATAAAAAGCTAATGGAGAGCTGGAGTTCTAGAATTATATGTAATAGTTTATTTGTATTATGGATTATATAACCAGCTGCAAGCCTCCTATTTTGTTTTTTTCAAATAAAACAATCAATAGATCAAGCTTCGAGCAAATAAAAAGAAACACATTCTCGTTTGATAGTTGACGCAATTACGTTGTTGGAAACTCACTGGTTGAAAGCTGCCAAACTAATACTTAGCAAGGGATGCTCAGATGTGAATTGGGTAATAAAGAATATTCTGCGGTTAAGCATTGCACATTGTTTAATATTTACAATATTTACGATATGGTACAAATAAGAGATATTTCCTTCGCAAGATATCTCTTCTATGTCCACTGTAAAAAAGATCCTAAAAGCTTCACAAGAAATATATCTCTCTAGGAAATTTGATTAGAACTACTGTTATCCTACACGTCCGATGTGTAAGGGATCGAAATGGAATTTCTATTGAAAAAAAGATTACGGTCTCGTTAGCAACAATCGAAAATTACACCGTTAAAAACAAACCGAAAAGCAGGCACCGCTAATGTTGGTCGAACAATGTCATCATTCGTGCGATAATGAGTTAGGATTTCTCCCCGAGCTACGCGATCCGCCCAAGGCCGAGAAATTGCCTCCCATATCCATGCTGGGCGCCTGCTCTTGGTTTCGATCCCTAAATGCGATATGATGCAATATTTATGCGCAATGTTAGAATGTTTATTTTGCTATTAGTGAAAAATCACTTCAGTATCATTCTTAAGGAAAACTCGACTGTGTTATTTAACTTAAATCTCGCTGCATATGATGCACATTCGTGAACAATGAATCGCCTTCTATTAAAGTTTCAGCTAAACATTGAGTATATATAAAAGAAAAGAGAAAGAAACGTAATACACGACTCTTGGTTTCGTATGTGACAACGTCGAATGGAAAAACTATCATCCCCAACAATCAAACCTAAAATTGACCAAACCTAAAAGAATATGTAACTCCATCAATTCTCTGGCCACAAGTGGCATATACTCGGAAGAAGATCTAAGCATACGTAACTACATCATGTTCCAAGCAAAAAACCATCAGAGTTGATGCACTTACGTATTTCTATTTCGGTTTGATTAATAGTTTGATTGTTGGAGGTAATAATGCATATGGCATCACGTGAAACCAGAAATCATGTATTTGGAACAGGCAGAAGATGGTTATAGTTACGAAGAGTGCCTCCCTTTATCGGAGTCCTGGATATACGCCCCTTTACATATGACCGAGTTTCTTGTAACAATATTTGATCTATCGGAGTCAACATTCTATTGGAACACATTTAATTATATATAACCTCGCTTGCAATTACGGTTATATCCGAATTTTCATTATACGAAACGACGTCTTATCTGGAGCGATGCTGGAGGATAACGGTGCGTTCTCGAGGATCTGCCTTTTCAAAGTATATTTTTGTTCCATGATGTCCCGGTATAGCTGCATGAGCTTCGTTTTTATGTGCTCGTAAATGAATGGAGTTTACGCAGGCAAATATATTCAGATTATCAATCGATAATCTTTTCCGAGCTTGGAAGATATATCCTCTTTGTGTCTCTAGGGTGAATAATTTAGGATGTTCCGTTTGGATAATTCGCTAACCAAATTGAAATTCATGGTTCTGGTCAGAACAAAGTTGTTTCTCACTGGTGGCCACTGCATAGATGATGAGTGCCTTTTTCTGTTCTAGCTTGAGTGTTAATTTATGTACTAGAGATGCACATCGTAGTTGTTAAATTGATCCACCATATAATCAATATTCTATTGCGTTTGCATCATAATATTCATCTTCTGTTGCTTTGTATCGTACTCCGGAAGATAGGATAATCTTATTAACCTTATGATGAGTGCTTCATTAGTATCTCACATTTTTTAGCAAAGATTTTTGTTGCCGCTTGTATGTTGTCGCAGGTACCATGGGTCGTTGAATTGCATGAGCATCCTCCATCTATTGCCATTGTTTCAGCGAGATTGATAATGTGTATTGAGGTTGTGTTGATCTTAATTACCGTGAATAAGATATTACTTTCCAGAGGAATTGATTCTGTGTCGATCAATCTTTAAGTTGGCAAATGTTTGTTTGATGTATTTCTATCTTCCGAAATGTACTACTAAGATGTGAGAGTATTAGTATATTCGCCAATCAATCAACACCGGTTGGATTCAGCCAACTTCCTGTACACGTTGGATGCTCGGATATGGATTCAGATAATAAATAAGATCCTCGAATTGAGCTATGTTAAGCATCGTTTTTAACCCGTATAATTATTTACAGAATACAAAGATGCTCGTTTGTGAAGCATATGTTCACGGTATATAAGAGTCACTATTCTGAGAAACGATCGTTAACTTTCATATTGTAACTGTTTCTAATATGAACTGATTTCCAACAGCGTTCAAAGTTCATATTTGATAACTGCTGTAAGCAAAAATACAAGCAGGCAATGGCAGAGTTCCTATTTGTCGTTTAGCCGATATTACCGCTTGTTGCCGGGCACGCTCCTTACTTCGTACCTCGTTGGTACCCGTGGTACTTCAGGTCTCAGAACTATGGCATTGATAGGCGGCAGAATATACTGCCCGCTTCGAATTTAGGAACGAACAAACTGCGAGTCTGCCGCTCGTCGTGACGCACTCACTTCTCAATTTCGGCTTTCCTGGAGATCCAATATCGGAAGCGAATATATCTTACAGATTGGTCTACGAGTCCTGACTATAACCATTCTCATGTTTCCGTTGTCGTCTGGATGTACCTGGACGATTCTCTCCATAGCTCATTTGGTTGCTAGATGCTCATCCTTTATCAGTATCAAGATACCCATTATGTTGGGCGATTCCTTTTGCTGTTTGCCTAATTGTTGAAGGTGATGAAAATATTTTTGCTGCTATCTGCGCCAGAAATTATTTCATAGCTTATAGATCAACTCCAAATGCTGCAGACAGCTCTTACACGGTTTTCCTTCAGTTTTGTCTGATTCCAACTAAGCTCTCCGACCAAGAAGTGATCAGATGGATAGATCCGATGCATTATTACTCATGGGATATAATGGCCTTGAGTTGAGACAAACTAGCCGTCACTTCAGAAAAAAGTATACAGAAATCATCTTTCGTCAGCACCTAATCATTAAAGAACTGAAAGAGGGATACTAATGTTACGAAGCTAATGTAGGGAATATAGTGGAATTATATATTCCTTACGTGATGTTGAATATTAAATGAATGGGTTTTCGAGGCCAGGTTGATGGAACAAGAAGTAACAAGATTCTTTATTCTATTTCACACTGGTACAACTCTTATCGATAGGCCGATTGATCCCTGTAGCTTCGCTGGTCTCTTCTGTTGTTCGTCGTTCGTCTCTTCTGTTGTTCGTCGTTCATCTCTCGCCCTTTATATACTAAAAAGCGGCGTCTCACTTCAGGGTTATCGGCCAATCGTCACATATGATTATTCGATCCGGACGAATCACGTCAACGCGGGTGTAAACGGTTTTCTTCGCAGTTGTCCTTTGTTCTCATCCGAATACGCACACGTGCGTGTCGGCTTCTCCGATTACAGAAGCTTCTGATACATRCCGCTATCGATAGTCGGTTCTTTTCYGTTTATACTAYACTCGGCCATCYTGCATTGATATCCGCCCTCGGATATCTATCGGTTATTAGCATGTTACAGCTCTACTACACTCGGCCGTCCTGCATTGATATCCGCCCTCGGATATCTATCGCCTATTGGTATCTTACAACTCTAGTCGCGCAGTTCTTCGTTATCTAACGGATTATCAATCTCGCTCGCCCATGGTTTTACATAATCGGCAGCAGTGGATGTTTCCTATGGACCTTCGTGATCACCCACTTTCCTAACCACGTACCGATTATTACGCAAGACCTTAACAATCTCGTAGGGACCGAGGTACTTACTAGCCAACTTCAATCCCCGTCCTTGCTGCGTACGCTTAATCGCTACTAAGTCGTTTTCGCGATAGGTCGATGCTTCTTTCCGTTTCCTGTTAAACCCGCCCCTATTTTCCTCCTGGATTTTCGCAATGTTATCCTTCGCACGATCCCTGATTTCATCGCGATCTTCCTAAAATTCGGAGATCCATTCTTTCTCCAACAATTCGCGTACTTCACAGTTGTCTCGCAATCGCGCTCGGGTTCCGAAACATACATTAAACAGGGATGTGTCCAAGCTTTTATGCAGTGTCGTGTTAATACATTGCTACGCTAAACCTAGATGTTTGTACCACTCTCTTCGTGCCGGATCCACTAGCTTACTTAATAAAGGAATAAGGAATCAACGTACGGTTTACTCGCTCTAGCTGACCGTTAGATCTTAGCATTCCGGTCGTGATAAGCACATGCTCGATATTTTCCTCTCTACAATAACTTTAGAAATCGTTAGACGTAAATGCGGCGCTCCGGTCTGAGATTATTCAATGTGGATTTCCGAAGATAACTGACTGTTTCTTTAGAATGCTCAACACTTCCGCCACATTTGTGGTTTTCGTCGCATACAACCACACAAACTTTGAGAACGCATCAACTACTAAGAATACATAGTTGTAACTTTTCTTAGTCGAGGGGAGCGGTCCTAAATGATCTATAAGATACGTATCAAGTGGCACTTCTCCCTTCGAAATTGTACTGAGAAATCCCTCCTGCCTACCCTGTTTCCTTTCAGCTAATATGCAAGGAATACAGATTCTAATAACCTTCTGTATTCCGTCCCTTTGGCATCCAATAGTCCTGGCTTAGCCAGGGATCGTGCGCCTCTGTTTTCGCGACCGAAAAATGCCCTCTTTCGTGCGCTTGCCGGACAACTTGTGATCTTAGCGAGACGGGTACAACGATTCGCAGATCGTCATCTATCTCCTTGAACAGCACGTCGCCCCTTATGATGTATCGGTCGATCTTCCGCGCTTCGGCCAGATCGATGATTTTCTTAACGTCAGCGTCTTCTCACTGTGCTTTCTCCATTCGCGTCGCCAGACCATCCCTAGGAGCGTCTATTAGCATGCATCGCGGTAGCGGGTAACGACTCAACGCATCGACATGCGACATGCTCCTACCCGGTCGGTGTTCGATCGTATAGCTGAACTCTTGGGCAACAAAGCCCACGCTACGCGTACACACAACTCTTTCTTATTTATCGTGGCCGCGAACGCACGACAATCGGTAATAATCTTGAATGGTATACCCAGCAAATAAACTCTGAATTTTTTAAGGGCTTTCACTATAGCTAATACTTCTAATTCGTAACTCGTGTATTTTTCCTCCGCGGGTATGGTCTTTCCACTGCAATAGTAAACCGGATGCATTGTGCTGTCGCCTCTGCTTCTCTGCAGAAGTATCGCGCCGTATCCGTGCATTCACACATCTGTATGCAGTTCCGTTTCCACGCCGATCTCATATAGACTTAGGGTTGGACTATCACAAAGAATCTCTTTTAACCGCGTAAACGATTCTCTTTCTTTCTCATTAAACTCGAACTCTGTGCCCGCTCTCAGCAGATTGGTCAACGGACGTGCGATAATGGAATACTGGGGGATAAATTCCTAAAATACCCACTTAATCCTAGAAAGCTCTGAACTTGTTTCACTGTTTTCGGCTCGGGAAATTTCCGTACCGCCTCCGTCTTACGCTCGGAAGGCCTCGCACAGCCGTTCTCTATCACATGGCCTAGAAACTCTACGCGTTGCGTAGAGATTTTGCGGAAAAATTGACACTGACCAGTTTATCTCTAGTCCGGCCTCGCTCACCGTTCTCAGTACCGCTCGTAGATTCCTTATCCCTGTTTCACAGTTAGTAGAAGATATTATTAAGTCGTCCATGTAAGCTAACACCATCTTTTCTTGGATCAGATCTCGGAAACTGCATTAATAAATCTTTGGAAAACAGGCGGTGAATTACACAAACCGAAAGGAACTCGCAAAAATTCGTAATGTCCATCTAGTATAAAAGCCGTAACCTTCCGACTCTACTCATCCATATAGACGTGAAAAAATCCGTTCTTTAAGTCAAGCGTACTGAAATATCTCGCGCCCTGCAGCAGATCGAGCTGATCTTCCACGAGTGGTAACGRGTACCGGTCCTTAATTATCTTTTTGTTTAATTGTCGGTAATCTACGCATAGTCTAATGGAGCCATCCTTCTTCCGGGCCAACACGACAGGACTCGCATACTCTGATAAGGATGRTTGCACAATGCCCTCGCGTATCCACTCAACGACCTGTGTGTTTACCTGCTCTCTTTCTATCGGCGATAATCGCCTTGCTCTCTGATACACGGGTTCGTCGTCCTTTAGTAATATACTCATCTTCAGTTTGGTCTCTCGCGTTTTCTGCGGTTTATATTCGTCGACTAAACCCTTAATTGCGTCTCTGTGCTCGGTGTTCGGTATGTGCGCAACATCTATGCTATTCACTTCGTCTGTAATTTCATGCAATTGACATACTTCGCGGATCTCGTCATTTTCCGGAATGGATTCCGAAGTCCTAATGGTGATTTTCCCCGCACTCATAGTAACCTGAACGGAGTTTAGGAAATCTGCGCCCAAAAGCAACTCATGCTTCATGAGCTTGCCCGCGACAACATGGACATGCATCGGATAGTCTCTTCCATCTATATTCACAACCGTATCAAATTCGCCTAATGTTTCTTTATTGTCTGCACCTATACCGCGGAATCGAATCGTCTTTTTCTCTAGCTTCGGGGCACCTACTCGGATATGTTGCTCCGCGTGCATCAGACTAATATCGCTGCCAGCGTCGATAAGCGCCTCCATCTTTCGACCGCTAATCGATACCTCTTTTACGTATTTTTTACGACTGATTCGCGCATCGACAGTGCTCGCGATTTTCGGTTGTTCAACGCATTTGGACGCAACGTGCCCACGCTCACCGCACTTGAAGCATTTGGGTCTCAGCGCCTTCGTCGGACAGTCGCTGCTAACATGATTGGGCAGTCCGCAGCTGAAGCAGTTCCTCTTCTTCCGCTCGCCTCCTCCGCCCCTACTGCCTTTATTCTCTTCCGGTTTGCTCGTTCCGGCCTTACTATCCTGGTCCCTCGAGCGCGGCTGGTATCTTTCTGCGTCACCTTTGGTCTCGTTTTTTATATCCTACCACCGTTCTACCGTGCTCTCAATTCTTCCTTAGTTGACACGCCGCTGATTCGCGCTTCATTTCTTTATATTGGATTGGGAATACCATCAATAATATACCCCAACAGCTGCCTCTCTGCAATCGCCACACGATTCGCTAGGATGATCTTCTGGTGCATATAGTCGCTGAAGGTCTCGTCCTTCCTCCATTTCCGTTCCCTAAATCTCTCGTGCAGCATGTCATCAAGTTGCTGGTCGAACATAGCTCCCAACCCCTTGAGTAGCTCTTCTGTAGACAGCAGCATATACTCATCTGCTGAATGTAGCCAAGCCAGCGCTTTTCCTCGTAGCCGCAGCCCGACCAATATCTTCATGTGGTTTTCGTTTAGCTGGTAAGTTCGTTCTAGGAGTTTCAGCTTATTGCGCCATATGCGAAAATCACCTATCGTACCATCGAACTCGGGAACAAGTTCGGCTATGACGTTTAGGCTTACTTTGTTCTGTACCCATCCGGTCTCGGTACTCGTATGTGCTTTCGGTGCGTCGTGGGTGTAGCGTGTGGAATCAATGGCCGAGAGTCGAGCCCTCAGTAGCTCGAGTTCTCGCCTCATCATCTCCATCTCTGTCTTCGGCGCGTCTCACGGTTGTGGACTGGATCGTGTCTCGGTGGTATCTCTTTCTCGACCGCACTCCGGTTGTTCGTAGCTGCTTCCTTCGTTGGCAACCTCCACCCTGATCCCACTCGTTTGAGCTTCCGTCTGCAGCTCACTCCACGTACCGTTGGGAGTCGACCTATTCAGGCGTGCGATCAAGTCGCTCTTACAACCCGTGCCGGCTAAACCTAGCTTCCTCAATTCCTTTTTCAGTTCCATGACTGTCAGATCACTTGCGTACCTAGTGCTCATGCTGGACGCTTCTAGACTCGACACTTCACCTTTGGGTTGCCTGCACCCTGTTTTCTCTTGCAGCTTGCGCCTCGCGACTAGCAGCTCTCGGTCCTTAGCTCGCAGCTCTCAGTGCACAACTCTCGATCCTTAGCTCGCAGCTCTCAGCGCGCAACTCTTGATCCTTAGCTCGCGGCTCTCTTACTCCAGGTTCCTCAATCCAATTGCGTCGATTCCGGACGAGCCCCCAACTTTGTAGGATAATATAAATGATCCCGGCTGAATGCCCAAGTTTGTAGGAAGTAGAGCGGGGTTTTTATATTCCTTACGTGATATTGAATATTAAATGAGTAGGTTTTCGACGCCAGGTTGATAAAACGCAACTTTCTAAACACATGCCCGCATTGGCATCTTCGACCATAAATCCTGACCGTACTTGATACCACTCATACCCCATATGCCAGACATATGCCAGAACATACCCCATATACATGTGTCACCAACGGTTCTTTTCCGTTTACACTACAATATTATCATCTAATCTGGATGTTGCTCCTTCAAGCTCTCGAGCGTCAATAATTTTCTCCCGCGGTTGCTCTTTGTTTTTGGACACAACGCGTTCAAACACATACGTACATAATACATATGCAACACACACATAATGTTTCGATGGATTTCTAAATCATTGATACGCATCAATCAGAATCTTTTGGTGTCTTTTCTTTTATCCTATATTGATATAACTTGCAAGGTTATTGCTGACAAGTTGTATAAAAATTGCACGATTTAATGGAAAATAGACTTACAAAATTATTCTTAATAATCTATAACTGTTTGCATTGTTCTGCATTGTCCTGCATTATGATCGTTCTGTAATCGTCTTCTAATCTTCTTCTATTCGTCTGGTTATGTCACAAAGCCGGAAAACCGAAATTTCCTGTAAGTCTTCCGATACTCGACGAACATTATTGATAACGCAATGCAGATAATCTAAGCATATATATATATATCTGGGTTTTGTAGGATATATATGTATTTAATGATATATATATGTATAATGATATATATAT
>JAHMML010000038.1:264526-407553 GCA_020341155.1 Eciton burchellii
TCGACGTTTGGTTGATAAAACAAGAAGTAACAGGATTCTTTATTCTATTCAACACCGATACAATTCTTATCAATAGGCCGATTGATCTTTCAGCTTTGCCGGTCGAGATTCTTCTKCYGCTCGTTCACAGTCARTTYGTCGTTCGTCTRTCTTTCGTATGTCTTTCGTTTATCTATCGATTACAAAGCTTTTTGATAAATACCGTCAATAATTCTATTTATACCACATGTATCTACCCCCCGCCGTGCAGGAGTATGTGGAGACGAAGTGTTGCTCACACTGTTCGTCTTCCGTGTTGAGAGCTAACTTCTGAGTAACTAACCGAACTAACTTCGGAAATCTCTTCATCTTCCCAAAATTTGCGTAGCAGGTTATTGATGTCGCACTCAATTGTGCGGAGTGACACATGAGACCTGTTCGTATCGTGCGGGGCTATGCCTGTAGGACCGGAAAGGATCCAGCCAAAGATGGTGTTTTGGGCTCCGAGTGCGTCGGTCGGTTCCAGGCGTGGAGATTTGCGTACGAATATTGACGGGAATAAGTTCGACCTGAGCAAAAAGTGGATCGGGTGCGAGCTGGACGGATCCGAATCTGCTAGTTTGAGATCCCCTAAGTGAGGCCAAACCTCACAGAGCTTAATTCACGAATTCGTGTAAGCCGTAACTTCTGGGAGTACATACGCTATGAGCGAGATCATCGGCGCGATTCTGTTGCGAGGGGACAATCCGAGCGACACCTTCGCTTTGACCTCCTTCCATTCCTGCTACGCCTCTTACAGATAGATTGGCGCGCTGTCGCTTAGTTCGCAACGTCTATTCAGAGGGACTCTGAAATAAAGCTAAGTGTTGAGCCCAAGTTAATGAGAGCGCGAACAGGAACACGGCGGCCTTCCACCGTGTGGAGGTTCACCCACGCAGTAGAGAGAATACCGAGGCCCCCACGCGGAACCGTCGCTTGTTCGGTCCGAACATGGGCAACAATGGTACTCTCGTCTGCAAAGGAAGTGCTCGCGACGGGAGGTGCCGAACCGCTAGAACCAGGTTCCGGATTAACGATTCGCCTAGCTACCCCGTCTACCTCAAGATGCAGCAGGGAGTGATGCGAGCGCCGGCAGTGCACGCGTCGGGCTCTGCTTGGGCACTTCGGCGTGGAATGTCCTGTATGGAGGCAATTGAAGCAGACTCGCTTGCCCCTAACGAGGGTTAGGTCTTCGATTGGTAGGGCCAAGAATTGCTCGCACTTCATGAGGCTATGTGGGCCGACGCAATGTACATAGCTTGATACGGAGACGTTATGGGCGAAGGAACGTCCGCTTCGTGGATTCTCGCTCGCTGTCTTGGCTCCCACTGGGGTATCGATGAGCGAGTGGATGCGGTCCTCCAGGAATGTGTCCAGCTGTTGGTATAGAGGACTTTCCCGGGAGGCACCTAGTAGATCATTCCACCGTGCTCGCGTTCGGCGGCCAAGTTTCTCTTTGTTACTATAAACACTACGATAGGGTCCCAAGTGTTGACCTGGCATCCTAGTTCCGCCAGGTTCAGGAGTGTGGCGGTCACAGTGTGTCACAGTTGCGCAGAGTTTTCAGCTCGGTGTCGAATTTCCCGTTCGGGAGGCACACGAATGTTTTGAGATGCGTACGGATTAACGCCTTGTTATTGTCGTAGTCTTTCAGCATCTTTGCCCACGCCTCGTTATAATTTTCGGGGGAGACGTCGAGTCCGTTCAGTGTGTTGGCGGCTGCGCCGCCTAAGCTCGACGTCAGATAGTGGAACTTTGCCATTTTTGTCATTGTCTTGCTTGTGTGGACGAGAGAGAGAAATGAGTGACGGAATTTCAGCCACTCGGTAAGTTTGCCCGAAAACTTCGGGAGCAGTATGCGCGGTAGTGTTACCGCGGACGATTGCTTATCGTCGTCTACAGGATCGGTACTGGAATGACTTGCAGAGTTTGATGGTGTCACAAAGGCTTCTATTGCCTCGTGGAGGTGATCGGAAGCTTGATTGTAAGCGTCTTCCGCTGCGTAGTAATCTTCTTGAGTGAAGTAAGACAGCTTCTTCCGATCCTCCGCTGTTGCCACAAAACTGATGTCATTATGGCGGTATCGAACTTCTTTTCACAGCGCCTGTAACTCGGCCAGGCGCGATTTCGTCTTTGCCAGGGAGATGTTGGCTTTCGAGAGTTTCTTAAGTTAATCAGAATCCTTTTTATATCAATAGTGGCGTTGGCCTGTTCCAGAATGAGTTTGCATAGGCTGTCCGTCATGGTGATTACTTGTTTGCTTATGGAATCTCCATAGCACGGGTTGAGTATCCACGGAATCCCTGATAGACCAGTAAGACTCGGGTGAATACGACACCACGAAGAGGCACTGCTACACGTGATTAGCGTGGGGTGCAGGGAAGGCTGGACTCCCCACAGCTCAGGTCGAGCACTTCGGCTTGTAAGAATGACACTCTGGGTGCGAGTCAGCACAATGGCCAGTGGCACCTGCATTTAAACCTTTTTTCGTTCGTACGTTTTCGGTGCGACTATGGGACGTCGTGACACGACTTGACGACGCCGAGTGTTCTTTCTCGTAAATTCAGTACCACAGCACACTGAATCCTGAGTTTCATCTTCCCCAGAAGTGTATACCTCCACGTGGTCCTCACGCGAGGTCTGAGTTTAGAAAGAAAGCGATGGCGGTGCGAGATTCGGATGCAGCTCGTGAAATCTTGCAACGAGCACGTGGTGTCAACTGCACCGAGGATAATTCTTTATCTTCAACTGCTCACTTCACGAACAACACACCAATATACGCGATTATCAACCATCCGCAAATCCGGCTCGAAGGACTAAAAACCATGTTAGAGCGCCTTCGATAAAATTCGCTTCACACCGTTTATATATTTATTTATTGCCGGTTCCGGGATAGGGTGATAAGCAAAGACAAGAATTGTAGCCAAGGGACTAACGTCTCTTTAATCTTTAGAGTTGAGTACATCACTCAAGTAAACAGTTTTCAATAGTAAGAATACGTGCGTAGCTAAACAGTGCGTTCGTTGCCTCGATCTTCTCGCGTAACACTCACTCTATTCGATTTCTCTGCGTCCCAAGTAAACTAGGTACCAGGTTTTGCCGTATTGCAAAAACAAACGACAATAACATTCCTGGGTCTCAGTCTTCGGCTTATATCTATGCTTACATGCTCGCACTTAGGTAGGAGCCTTCCGCATCGAGAACCTTACGAGAGAATAATCGTCTCTCAGAATCCGCAATATAGCATCGAGAACGTTCGAGAGCCTTACAAGAAAACAATCGACTATCCGAATCCGTAACAGTGTCCGTTTAAACAGCTTATGAGGGAGTATTATGAAGGAGTAACTGTTTCATTCTTATTAGGTAACTAAATCATTTCAACTCTTTTATTTCAATTCTTTCTAGTATTGTTTATTGTATATTGGCTCTCTCTAATCATATCATTTCTAACTCTCCCACCTGGATATTCTCTCAGATCGTCATATGTAGTTCAGCTTCAAGGCGTTTAATTTCTCCTTTTCATTTCCGAATTTATAATCCACGCCTTACTGCCATAACACAACACAGATTTTACCATAGATCTTCCTATATGCCTTTTAACCTATCTCAATGTGCCTCTGCCCCATATCAAATTCAGGTACCCAATAACTTTTCGTCCCTGCTCAATGCGATTCTTTATCTCACACGTTCCAATTCTTTTCTCTTTAGTAACCCATATTCCCAGATCCTTAAAATGTTTCATCTGCTCATTGGATATTGAGATCTGGCAACTTGTGCAAGAATTTACCGTCATGTATTTGTAGAGATATATCTATTCTGATGGAATTATTAAATATGATGGGTTTTCGACGCCTCAGATTGATGGGATAATAAGTAAAAAGACTCTATTCTTCTTCGCAATGATACAACATCCCTCGATATGCTAGTTGACTCTATAGCTTTGCCACTGGAGACTCTTTCACTACTCTCTGGTACACACTATCTCTCGCACCCTCTGTCCGTCTGTCTTTCATCTGTCTTCCGTTTGTCTTCCGTATGTCCTGCCCTCGTCCTTTATATACTCAAAAACGGTGTCGCATTTCAGAGTTGTCGGCCAATCGCTATATATCATTATTCGGTCTGAATGAATCACGTCGTCCCACGCGTGTCAACGGTTTCCTTTGCAATTGTCCTTTATTCTGGACGCGACTCTTCCACACATGCTCGCGCGCATCGGTCTCTTCGACCACACATCCCGGATACATGCCAACAATCCTTTTCTTCTATACTACATATTCCGTAAGAACATATTGATTGTCAGTCCTCAAATATAGTATTCGCTTAATCGCTTCGACATAAACTCCATATCGAATGCGTCCTGTGCAAACACTACCTGATCATCCGCAAAACTCAAAGTATAAAGATAGACAACAAACAGTGATGTGTCCAAACTTCTATGCAATGTCGTGTTAAGACATTGCTGCGCTAAACCTAGATGTTTGTACCACTCTCCTCGGAGATCCGATAGCTTACTTAACAAAGGAATCAATGTACGGTTTACTCGCTCTACCTGACCATTAGATCTTGGTATTGTGATAAGCACATGCTCGATATTTTCCTCTTTACAATAATTTTTGAAATCGTTAGACTAAATGCAGCGCCTCGGTCTGATATTATGCGAGGTGGATTTCCGAAAATAATTGACTGTTTCTTTAAAATGCTTAACACTTCCGCCGCATTTGTGGTTTTCATCGCGTACAACCACACAAACTTTAAGAATGCGTCAACTACCAGAAATACATGATTGTAACTTTTCTTAATTGAGGAAAGCGGTCCTAAATGATCTATATGATACGTATCAAGTGGCACTTCTCCTTTCGAAATTGTACTCAGAAATTCCTCCTGCCTACCCTCTTTCCTTTCAGCTAATATACAAGGAATGCAGTTTCTAATAACCTTCCGTCCCTCACGTTCGGCATCCAATAGTCCTGACTCAGTAACGCCTCTGTTTTCGCGACCGAAAAATATCCTCTTTCGTGCGCTTGTCGGACAACTTGTGCTCTTAGCGAGACGGGTACAACGATTCGCAGATCGCCATCTATCTCCTTGAATAGCACGCCGCCTCTTATGATATATCCATCTATCTTCCGTTCTTCGGCCAGATCAATGATTTTCTTAATGTCGGCGTCTTCTCGCTGTGCTTTTTCCATTCGTTTCGCCAGACCATCCCTATGAGCGTCTATTAGTATGCATCGCGGTAACGACTCAACGCATCCACATGCGGCGTGCGCCTACCCGGTGTTCGATTGTATAACTGAACTCTTCTAGTAACAAAGCCCATCGCGCAACGCGTACACACAACTCTTTCTTATTCATTGTCGCCGTGAACGCACGACAATCGGTAATAATCTTGAATGATATTCCTAGTAAATAAACTCTGAATTTTCTAAGAGCTTTCACTATAGCTAATACTTCTAATTCGTAACTCGTGTATTTTTCTTCCGCAGGTGTGGTCTTTCCACTGCAATAGTAAAGCGGATGCATCGCTCCATCTCCTCTGCTTCTCTGTAGAAGTATCGCTCCGTATCCGTTCATTGACGCATCTGTATGCAGTTCCGTTTCCGCGCCGATCTCTTATAGACTTAGCGTTGGACTATCACAAAGAATCACTTTTAACCGCATAAATGATTCTCTTTCTCTTTCATTAAACTCGAACTCTTTCCCCGCTCTTAGTAGATTGGTCAATGGACGTGCGATAATGGAATATTGAGGAATAAACTTCCTAAAATAYCCACTTAATCCTAGAAAGCTTTGAACTTGTTTCACTGTTTTTGGCTCGGGGAATTTCCGTACTGCCACCGTCTTATGTTCCGAAGGGCTCACATACCCCTTCTCTATCACGTGGCCTAGAAATTCTACGCGTTGTTGCAAAAATTGACACTTTGACCAGTTTATCTCTAGGCCTGCCTCGCTCGCTGTTCTTAGTACCGCTCGGAGTTTCCTTATCTCTGTTTCACAGTTAATAGAAGGTATCATTAAGTCGTCCATGTAAGTTAACACCGTCTTTTCTTGGATTAAATCTCGGAAAACAGTATTAATAAATCTTTGGAAAACAGCCGATGAATTAGATAAACCGAAAGGGACTCGCAAAAATTCGTAATGTCCATCTGGTACAATAAAAGCCGTGACCTTCCGACTCTGTTCATCCATATAGACGTGAAAAAATCCGTTCTTTAAGTCAAGCGTACTGAAATATTTCGCTCCCTGCAGCATTTTGACGCAATGTGTCCACGCTCATCACATTTGTAGCATTTTGGACTTTGTGCTCTTTTCGGGCAGTCTTTACTGATATGATTAGGCTGTCCGCAGTTGAAACAGTTCCTCTTCTCCTGCTCTTGTCTTCTGCTCGTACCGCTCGTTCCAGCTTCATTATTCTGTTTCCTCAACTCCGTCTTGTACCTTCCTGTGTCACGTTCATTACCATCCTTCCTGTCCCAGTGCTCCACATTTTCGAGACGCGCTCTCAATTCTTCTTTTGTGGACACGCCATTGACTCGTATGTTGGTTCGTAATCCCCAATGAGGAATACCGTCGATGATATATCCCAGCATCTGCTTCTCTGCGATTAGCACTCGGTTCCCTAGGATGATCTTTTCATGCATATAATCGCTGAATGACTCATCTTTCTTCCACTTACTATCTTTCCTCCTCCACTTTCCTCCGTGCCCTGAATTTTTCATGTAGTATCATGCTGTCGACTTGCCGGTCGAACATAGCTCCTAGCTCTTTGAGTAATTCTTCTGATGACAGCAGCATATACTCATCTACTGAATGCAGCCAAGCCAAACCTTTTCCTCTTAACCGATCAATATCTTCATGTGATTATCATTTAGCTGATAAGTTGGTTCTAAGATTTTTAGTTTATTCCGCCACATGCGAAAATCACCCATTGTACCATCGAACTCAGGAAGAAGTTCGGCTATAACGTTTAGACTAACTTGATTTTTTACCCACCCGGTCTCGGCACTCGTGTGTGCTTCCGGTGTGCGTTGAGTACTGCTGCGGAGCTGTTTGCGAAGCGAGTCTTCAGTAACTCGAGCTCTCGTTTCATTATTTCCAGCTCCATCTCCAGCACTTCTTCAGACTATAAATTGGATTGTGTCTCGGTGGTCCCTCTTTCCCGACCGCACTCCGGTCGTTCATGGCTGTTTCCTTCGTTGGCAACCTCCACCATGATCCCAGTCACCTGAGCTTCCATCGGCAGCTTACTCCATGTCCCGCTCCTAGTCGACCTATTCAGGCGCGTTACCAGTTCGCTCTTGCAACCCGTGACAACTAGACCTAGCTTCCTCAGTTCCTCTTGGACTGTCAGGTTACTCGCGCATCTGGTGCTCATATTGGCTGCCTCTAAGCTTAATATTTTACCTTCGGGTTGCTCTTACTCTAGATCCTCGCCCGTCAGTTTTCGGCCTCCAGTTCTTGGTTCCCTCTTGCGGCTTGCAGCTCGTAGCTCCCAACTCTCGATCCTTAGTTCATAGCTCGCAGCTCGCAACTCTCGATCCTTAGTCCGCAGCTCGCAGCCTGCAGCCCGCAACTCGTAACCCTTAAACTGTTCTTTCGATTCTTACCGGCGGTTCGCAGTTTTCGCAGCTCGTAACTCTTGAGCTGCTCTCTTACTCCAGGTTCCTCAATCCAATTGCGTCGATCCCGGCTATGCCCCCAAATTTGTAGGCATATATATATATATATAATAAGATTTATATATTCCTTGTGTGATGTTAAATATTAAATGAATGGGTTTTCGACGCCTGGTTGATAAAACAAGAAGTAACAGGATTCTTTATTCTATTTMACACCGATAYAAYTCTTATTGATAGGCCGRTTGATCYTTTAGCTTCGCCGGTCGAGACTCTTCTGCCGCTCGTTCGCAGTCAGTTCGTCATTCGTCTGTCTTTCATATGTCTCTCGTTTTTCTATCGTTTGTCTCTCGTACGCGTCGGCTTCTTCGATTACTAAGGTTTTTGATACATGCCGCCATCGGTTCCATTTATACTACAAATGAATGGGTTTGCGACGTCAGGTTGAACAATAAGTAAAAAGACTCTTTATTCTTCGGAAAGATACAATCTTTGTCGGTAGGCCGGCTGATTCTGTCGCTCCACCACTCGAGACCTTTCAACTACGCTGATACACACTGTCTCTCGCAACCCTTCTGGTCTATCTGGTCGTCTTGTTATCACTACTGCTTTTACTCTCCTTCCTTTGTCGTCTACTTCGTCTACTTCGTCTACTTCGCCTACTGTTTACTATCTATTGTCTATCATCTATCTTTCGTCCGTCATTCTTTTTATACCCAAGAGTGATGCCACATCTCAGAGTTGTCAGCCAATCGCTACATATCATCATTTAGCCTGGACGAATCATGCTAACGCGAGTGTCAACTGATTTCTTTGCAATTGTCCCTTGTTCTAGACGCGCACGCACGTGCGCGTCGGCTTCTCCGATTATAAGCTTTTGATGCCCGCCGCTATCGATAATCTCTTTCTACTGCATATATATCAATAGTTAAAAAACTATAGGCAAGAAACACAGATTTTCACACTTATAAGATGAAAGATGAAAGAAATTTTAAAATCGTGTTAAAAATGTACATTCACCGATCAATTTAGAATTAAAACAAGATATAAATAATAAAGGCCACAAATAACAGTAACAAACATATGAAATGTGCGATGAAGAATTATAGAGAAACCGTTATCTAATTTTTTATAGAATTAAAACCAATAGCAAATAACAAGTATATGTATAATATAAACTTTCTGTTGCAATACAAAGTAAAATTTGAGCAACCTTAGACGTGAAATACCGCAATGCTCTAAATAGCCATACAAAAAATTTTTGCTTCGGGCAAGAGAGATGTATCAAGTGCTGAAAATTACGCTACTGTCAAATGTCTAAAGAAGACAAGATCCCAGAATGTGTTCTGTGTTGTGTACAACGGGAATTATCCTACAAATTACAAGAAATGTGTAGTATATAAGAAACTACAAAAGAACATGTTCTCAACACTTAGGAAAAAGGCAATAATCTCTCCAGCTTTACCAGCTAGCAAGTCCGAACCAAATCAAACAAATCATTCATATGCTCAAGTAGTAACTCCACCTCTACAAAATACCGTTAAATAAAGCAATAAACAAATACAAAGCGCTGTATAAGAACAGCAAACAAACGATATGCTGGAACTAAAGAATATGATAAAAAATCTTTTAAAGAGAACTCAATATTAAACATATTAATAGTTTTGATTACTAAACATCATAATAGTCCAATCACTTAAAATAGTCACATAGAACGCAAATGGACTATCACAACATATGAATGAAGTAAACATGTTCATCCTTAACCACCAAATAGATATAATGCTAATATCGGAGACCCACTTTACCAAAAAACATTATTTCAAAATATGAATCTTATTTAATATACCATACAACATAGATAGCACAGCGCATGATGGTACCGCCATTATTATTAAAAACATATGGCATTATGAGTTACACAATTTTGAAAGTGAATTTTTACAAACTACCATTATAGAAATTAAGGATTGGTTTGACTCTGTTGTTCTTGCATCTATATATTGTCCTCCAAAACATATAATTGTTAGCGAATAATTCGAGACTTTCTTTAGAATCCTAGGTGATCGTTTCATAATTGTTGATGATTATAAGGTCAAATATCAATATTGGGGATCCACACAAATCTCAAAGGTTGAGTGCTTTATACAACCATCATTAATAAGCGACTGGATCAGGATATATAACACAGCATGCCAACATACTACTGGCCCACTGATCAAAAAAAGATACCAGATATAATCGACTTTGGAGTCATAAAAGATATAGCAAAAACATACTTTTCAATTAAAACAAGCCCAGAACTATCGTCTGATCATTCTCCTATTACAATTAATATCAATAATAAAGTGATCAAGAGGATGCAGCCTTGCATAAGAAAGGGACAAATTGGAATCTTTCGCGAAGAAATGAGGAATACGCTAAACACACAATTGTCTCTTATAGACCATAGTGATGTAGAATATTTTTTATCAGGATAAAATTGATAGGTATAATAGGTCTTCAACGCTTCAGATTGAAAGAAGAACAAGGAAAAGGAACACTTTATTCTTCTTGATCAAAATACAGCGTCTCTTGCAAGACTAGCTCCACGGGTCTCGCAATTCACAACTGCTTCTCTGTTGTCCTCTCGTCTTTTATATATCCGAAAATGTTGTTGCATTTCAGCATTGTCAGCCAATCGCTATATTATTATTTAATCTACACAAATCATGTCGTTCCGCGAGCTTTCAAGCACCGACGGTTTTTTCGCAGCTATCTTTTGTTCTGGACGCGATGTGTCTACATACACACAACGCTTTGCGAACTTACAAGCCTTTGACATGCGCCGCCACAAACAATCCTTTTCCTTTTATACTATAATGATATAATACAAGCAATAGAACTCAATGTTACCATGTTATCCAATGTTATCCAATGTTATCCAATAAGCAGCTTGAAACTCAATTCGATCTAGTCATACCAAAGAACATTATATGTTAATCCATAACGATCCATATTTATAACGATAAGAGAAAAGCTAAAAGAAAAATATAATCTGAGAAAACAATGGTAATACTACAGATTTTCAAAAATAAAGACTACGTTAAATAAAGCCATCAAGGATTTTAAAAAATTGATAAGTGAGGGAAAAAATGCAGATATATAAATGTATCTCCGCAACTTCAATCCCTCTGAAACATCTGATTACACTTTATGAAAGGCTACAAAAAAACTAAAACAGCAATTTTTTAAAACACAACTAAAACACAAATTTCCTCTCTTATTATGAAACAAGATGGTTACTGGGAAAAATCTGACTAGGAGAAAGCAGATACATTTGCAGATCTCGTCAAAATCTTCACTACTAATGCCAGAGAAATAGAACCTAAAGAGGAAATAATCGTTTTTGATTGCCGAGAATCAACACAAAGCCAAATGACTGAAATAATGAGACTCATTATAGGCGAGGTAACAGCTGTTATTTTTAAATACCTAAACGCGAAAAAAGATCCAGGATATGATCTAATAATCGGTCGAATCTTGAGAGAACTATCGAAATTGAATTTAACTTACTTTATTCAATTATTTAATTCTATATTAACAGTAGGCTACTTCCCATCGCAATGGAAAGTGGTTCAAATAATCATAATTCTAAAACCAAATAAGGATCCAGTTAACGTTAAATCATATAGACCAATCAGTTTATTGTCTATCATATCAAAATTATCTGAGAAATTATTTTTTCAGAAATTAATGTCTACGATTGCAGAAGGAAGACCAAATCATTAATTTTGCTTTCGTAGCAAATATGCAACAGTTGAATATATCTGCAGAATTGCAAATAAAATTATTTTAGCCTTTGAGGCGGGAAAGTATTGTCTGCGGCGTTTCTTGCAGGTCCTTGACAAGATATGATATGATTGTCTTCTATTTAAAATCCAACAATATCTACCAAAAACATTTCACGATATGCTTAAAAGCTATCTTAACGAAAGATATATCTTCATTAAACAACAGGATGCTATACGTTAACAGAGATCTGCGAAATCAAATCAGGGGAATGTCCTTGGACCGTTTCTGTATTTGTTGTTCACTGCAGATTTACCAGCAGACACAAATCTTTCCATTGCTACGTTCGCGGATGATACGGCGGTACTTGCAATACACAAAAATAGCGTTCTAGCATAGCGTCCAAATATCTTTACGAAAACTTAAATCTCATACAAAACTGGTGAAAATTTTGGCGGATCAAAATCAATGAAAACAAATCAATTCATGTCACATTCACCATGCGTGCCGCAACTTGTCTTGCTGTCTATCTGAATGGAATTCAGATTCCACAAGCCGAAGATGTATCTCGGCATATATATGACAGACTAAACTAGAAAAAGCACATATGCGCTAAGCGCTTAGGACTTAAGCTAAGTATAATATACTGGTTGTTAGACAGAAATTCATAACAGTTACTGGAGAATAAATATTTATATTATAATATTTTTATACTAAAATCTATTTGGATGGCAACTCTAGAGCATAGCCGCAAACTCTAATCTCAGGATGCTAGAAAGATATCAATCAAAGTCTATAGGATACTTATTAATACCCCCTGGTACACAAACGATACGCTTCATTATGATTTTGAGATGCCAATCCTCCAGGAAACTGTCAAGGAATTCTGTCAACGATATCGCGACAAACTAGAGAAGCATCCAAACAATCTCATAGCTAATCTTATGAAGACGAGAAAAATAGTGCGATGACTTGAGAGAAAAAGACTTATCAATTTAATTTAATCTAATATTCCATCTAATATACCATAATTAAACATTTCTAAATAGCATACTCATAATGTTGCAAATATACTTACGCTTTGTACAAGGATATGATATTGGTATATCTTACCTAACATGATTATTATTTTGGACAAATGTATTGCTGAATGTTCTATGTAAAGTAACAGTTGCAATAAATATTGGATGTTAAAAAAAAATATTTCCATAACGTAATACTCTTGATCGCAGATTCCCGGGAAGAATCATACAATTCGTTAATATCTGAAATTTGATTAAATATCGTGTTCATAGTCTAAAAGTTAGCAGTCGTGAACCGGAACGGAACATATATACCGCCGAAATTATAACATGCCTATAGATTTTTAGATCTAATCTCAGACACCTTTCACTGACGTATTATATCCTGAATGTCCTTAACCAAATTCTTTCGTATAAGTACGGCGTATAAGTCCTGCCCTTGCTTTCTCCGATTTTTCGACTCCCGACCAAGCCACCATAAACTAACCTAGCATTGGATGATCTTTTTTTTTTATTTCAATGAAGCAGAAGATATCCTCTCGAATGCTGTTCAATAACTTATTGCAGTTTTCTCGATAAACTATATATATTCCAGGTTCTGTAAATCATTGTCCGTTTTGTTTGCTTTGTT
The DNA here is from genome assembly GCA_020341155.1 of Eciton burchellii. Lineage (NCBI taxonomy): Eukaryota > Metazoa > Arthropoda > Insecta > Hymenoptera > Formicidae > Eciton > Eciton burchellii. The sequence goes on from JAHMML010000038.1 coordinate 277,585, forward strand.
CATCGCCGATGACACAGTCCTTGTTTCTGAGATTTCTTATTGGGATTTTCAGCAAATAATTGTTTTACAATTGGTGGAGAGCTAATCCGCCGTCTAAATCTCCAACCTGTAGGATCAGTGTATTTCTCTTACTCTGGTTCTTCATTTTTAGCTTGTCCGGCAAGGAAGACCCTATTAATATCTTACCGCCGGTATAGCTCTCAGGATCCTGACAAATCCCTTCACCCGATAGATATCTTCAACAAGGTGAAAATACTTCGGAAGGAATTTACGCATAATTAACTAAATAATTCTTCTCTATTTTACACATGCAACTCTGTCACTCTACGCATAGAAGGCGTCCTTATCGAAATGTAATTTCTCTGCAATTTTCTGAAACAGAAGCGCAGCCAGTAATACTGGCTGCCAGTACTCCAAGGCATGGAATGAACTTTGACTTGAATGATGCAATCTTCTTCTTGGTCAATAACGATAATCGCCACTCCCTTAGTGTTCCAATTCTTCTCACATATATTACTGCTGCGCTTACGCCCGCTCTGAGACGTCTGTGAAAACGTAAAGTTCCTTTCTTTCCAGGACTCCCATCCAGCGGGATAGTGCCGGCGTATTGTCTGCCCATTGCGTCCACCTAGACCTCAATGGCTCCTGGAATACTTGATTCCAATCCAAGTCTATTTTCCAAATGTAACATTGTAACAACATATAAACATGTTCTGTAACAAAATCTCTGCCGCAACGATTACCGACATAGCCCAGCCCGCTAGATCAATGTCCTAGTGATGGCTGTCAGCATTAACCGCTTTGTCAGTTGCTTAATATTGGCCCTTTCTCGTTTTCAGCGTGAAGTCGTTCTGCTCTGGATTCTAAAATATTCCAAGTGTCACCATTCTTTCATTCTCTGTGAATAACCGTTGATTATTATCGCTTTGCTCATCGTATATGATCCACTTGCCTAATTGTAATCCAGCTTGAAACAGTTTCTCCGTCTATATGATTTTTTGACATCCAAGACATCCTTCAAGGTATCGCATTCATATAAATATTCTCTCGCATTACCAGTACTCCAGGTAATTACGTTCCTCAGGAATTTACGTTCCTCATCATTAGCTAGTTACAGCAGTGTACGTATCGCCAAATATGATGCTGACATGGTACCATATATAATCGTCAATAGGCAGTATTCCCGCACCTCATCGGTAGAAATCTCATGCCATAAAACCCTATGCAAATCCGCGTCGTCCTTATACATCAGTATTTTCACTATGTCGATGGAGAATGCAAAGCGATTTATCCTTCATCTCGAACCAACCAAAGATCACTCTGCAGTTTAGGCTCTGGTAACAGCACATTGAGTAATAAATCATTTGTTATACAAAAGGAAGTGTTGAATATCACTTATATCTTTCCTTTGGGATTCATTCTTTTAACTATCGCATGGTACGCCAAACAGTAGGTTTGTCTTACATTGGTATCCGTTTCCCTAATCTCTTCTGTATCTTTTCCCTAATTTGCCCAATTCAATAGTTCAATTGAGTTTTCATAAAATCAACGTGTCCCTCAGATCCAGATTACATGCCAGCCATTGTTCCGTGTTTAAGTACATCTTCATTGCACTGTTACGAGATTCATTCAAATCGCGCAACATTACATTTTCTCGTTTTCTGTTTTTAATTTTTTTTCAATGTATCTAAACAATTAGCTGCGATATGACCATATTTATCGCATTTAATCCCGTTCTCCTTCACGCTTATATGATTTTTATCGTCGCTTTAACACTACTTGCTTCCCGCTTATCCTCCGTATGCGAAGATTTTTTTAATTTAAATTACAATGCTTAGATCTACTTTTCTTCGCTTCATATATATCAAATTTATGCTTAAGCGAAAATGCTTTTCGCACCATACAAAATGTTATCCTCTTTGTCAACTATATCATTTATTTTATACTGTATTACCGCGCTGCTTTCCATTTTCACTCCGAATATAATTTCGTGCATTTATAACAATACTTGGTATATATTTCATCAATCTTTTTCTTTCTTCTTTGCAGCTCCTTATGTACGTCGTGGCTGTCTACCTTCTGGAAGAATTCTTGTCTTAGAGGAAATTTAATATCCTTCCATGATTTCCTATGCACGTCATATTTCATCGTGCCAATCCTCGAAGTAGTTTTTTTGCATATATCTTTTGCACGTCATTCCAGTTGCATAATTTCATCCTATCCAAAATATTCGATCCACCGCTTGACATTTTTTTTATTATCACTCCTGAATGTATCGATGGAGTCCTCGACATCTTTAAATGTTAACAAGCAATTCTCTTGCAGGGAATTGCACTGATATTTATCTTTTCTTTACTTTCCGATTCGTCGTCGGAATTCGATTTACGATTTCCTTTGTCCTCGTCTGTCGTTCTCGTCATCAATTGGTCTCTTTGATTCCTTAAAACCATTGTTGCCTGAAAACATTTCACCAGCTCCGTCTTAGTGCCAATCGTCTTCAGCTTGCATCATCTTAATTCGTCTTTCACCTGGATGATCGTCATATCATCCGTCTGTGCAATATCTGCATTGTCGTTATTCGTCATATCGTCTTTGTTCGCCTGCGTCGTAAACTATTATATCCATGTATGTGTAATCGGACAATTCCCCAAATATAAAATGGAAAAGTGGATAGTATAACTGTAGGATAAAAGAAAAGACACCGAAAGATTGTAATTGACGGGTGTCAATAACCTAGAAATCGATCGAAGCGTTATGTGTGTGTCGTATATGTGTTATGTTCGTATGTGTTGGACGCGTCATGTCCAAAAACAAAGAGCAATCGCGGAAAAAAACTGTTGATGCTCGAGAGGTCGAGGGTGCATCATCCAGAATAGATAATAATATACAATGATTGGTTGATATAAATATTTCAGGATTATTTTCATGCAATCACGTGAGACATATTAAAATTAAACAAATTAACGCGCGGAGAGATTGCCGAAGAAGGAACGAAGTATCGAGAGAGTTATATCAAGATGAACGAACTGTGAAGATTGTGAGAAAAGAACTGTGAATAGCTAAGAGCTATAAATTTAGAATTTAAAATTAAGAGTTGGGAGTTGTGAGATCCATCGTAGAATAATTAATCTGGCGGAAGACATTGTATCCTTGTAGCGAATAAGAATAATGTGTTTTTTTTCCTGTTCCATTTTTAATCAGAGGCAAAAACCTATTTCAATATTCTTGCTTGATACTCTAGTGTTCAGGCAGTTGCAATGTATTTGTAACCATACTAAGGTTATTATGAGGATGGGGATTGGTTTTTTCGAGTGGTGTGTTTGCTTTCCTTAGTTTAACTTCGTACGATTTTGTCATTAGCTATCATTAGTTTGACATTATGATTGCTAACGTATCAACAATGTGACAAAACCCTGAGTACTGGTCGTCTCACTTTCTCTGAGTTACTTTTGTTCGGAGTTTAGCGACGTCTTCAATCGCACCGCCGCTTTTTAAGTCGGAATTGTTAGATTGTTGAAATGGGATAAAGTGGCTTATCTCCCGATTCGAACGGATTGAATGACTCAAAAAGAGGAGAGCGCTAAATATATTATCGCGCAAACAACATCCTCGATGTCCTAATAATGATGACATATTGCGATTTCTTTTGTTTTTGAGCGATTGTCAACAAATAGCTTATAAAAGGGCAAACAGGATCTTTGTCCTTGTTATTCAATTATTCGGTGTTAGTTTCGAAATCTTGTTCAAAACCAGTTTAGTCATGGAGCATTTTTACGTAACGAACGTAGTTCCGCGATAACAAAGTATTACTTATAATAATTATAACAATAAAAATAACAGACACTTAATGTCGGGTACTCAATTTTCCCCAATATTCACATCCGAGTATTTACAGTAATAATTTTCCGCAACCTCCAATCGGCATCGATTGGATACGACCAGAGAGAACTCTAGCAGACAGCTTTAATAAATTCATATGATACCTTTTATTGAAAGTACAGATTTTAGATACTGCGATAAACGTTACAAAGATGATACGCGAATAATATTGAATACATACGAAACATGATTGACTGAGTCTAAAACTAAAATTAACGCCAACATTGAGACAAAAAAAAAATTTGATAATAAAGAACTATTTTAATTCGGCTTCACGCATCATATTATATGTTTCTCGAGCGTATTTGTTTACGAGTGGGATCGCTTCACCTCAATAAGCTACTTGCCCTGATATTGAGTTTCAATCAAATCTATACAGATCTGGATAGTCCTAGTTATATAAAAAGAAAGCTTATAAAAATATCCTGGATTCACCGGATAAAAATCCAGATAAAAGGTTGGACAAATGCATCCACGAAATATATATCGTATGTTCTCCCGCGCGCTGTCGCGTGCTTGATGCAATGTAATAGATGCTTTTGAGTAAAATAAATTAAAATAAGGATACTTTCTGTATAAAGCAAATATTATATTAAGGCTTACAGTATTGCTCTTCAGAACTGCGAATGAACAAGTAAACGAGAATTAATGAGAATTAATGAGAATTTTGTATAAGCTGTATTTTGTGAACGCTCGAGATACTTTGTGTTATTTCCTAACCTGTCGCGACTGTTAGCTTAAAGTCAGTACTGGGACCATAGCACGAGACGCGATCGTTGTTTTCGCGATGAAAGCGTCGAATAAATTTCACTATCTTATCAGAATTCAGCTATTAGTACTCACTTCGGGAGTAGTCATCTAATTGATCTTGATCACTGTAATTAATCGCATCGCGAACACGTTGTTATTTTATTATCAAAAGGTCTCGAGCAAATATTCAAGATAATTGGAAATGTTGAGGGAGTAATTCAAGGAAAATATATTGGTAAAACAAACAATAAAATATATTCTAATATAATTCAAGTGACGCGAATTTATCCCAGAAGGGCAAGCATTGCATGTTGATTAAAATAGAAAAGTGAAAATACTTGAAAGAGTTCAGAAAGGACACAAGACGAAAAGATGAAATGATAAAAAGAACGAGAAAGTATGTAAAGACGACTCGTGCATTGTCTTATATATTTCTGTTCGCGGCTAGGCGGGCATCGTATCTCAAACTATTTTATGTAACTTGAACTAGTTTAGGGCTCACGTTTTAGTGTTGATCTGCTTTATGTATCGTTTATCAAAAGGATCATAAAATGAGATAAAAAAAAATTTTGAATTTTCTAAACTGTCTATGAGTATTGTTTCCAACATTACATTTGTCGGCAAGTCTGAAAAATTTGGTAGAAAGATAGGATTTACTATGTAAATATCTTTTTAAATATAAGTTTGTATAAATATCTGTTGAAAGGAAAATGCAGTATATTGATGCTATTGATGGAGCTCAGCGACTTTTTGTTTTGTTAGGCAAATGATATTTATGAGCTTGATTTTCTTAGTTTATAAAACAATAGATAAGACGAGGAAATGAATGTTAAGGTGAAACGAGTCGCGATATTCGTTATTATTATTTTTTATCAACAATTTCAACAACCCATTTTGTATATTCGTGAAGTATATTCGTGTCTTAAATTATTAGCGGATTTAATTCTGAGAATATCGAGACGTTTTTTTCAAATCGTTGAAGAGTCAATTAAATGAGCAAAAGATAGGAAGAATTGTTGGTCTCAAGAACTCAAGGAAAGAGATATATAAAGATAAAATATATTGTTTAACAAATCGTGTTCAATCTTATTACGTTACAATCTAGCCTTAATCTCTATCTTAAGAAACTAGACCGAGTTCAAACACTAAGACAATTTAGATGAAATTGAATCGAGTATTAGAAACAAGTCCGAAAATTGTAATTAAGCTCGAGATATGGATTCATAAATAATAATAAAAGTCGAACGAAATGTTAAAAATTTTTCCTAAGAGAGAAGATGATACGTGAATGATATTGAAACATGGTTGACCGAATCTAAAATTAAGATTAACACTAATACTAAAACAAGAGAAGAAAAAATTGAGAAAATGAAAAATCAGAAACTCCGCTCCATGCATCTATCTTATGTACTTCTACACTAAATTTGTGTATAAATGGCTTCATTCCGCTTGTCGCCGCGAATTAAGGCCCTTCAAGTTTCAATAAAGTTTGCCTTGTCCCGGCCTATCACTATCTATTGGTTAAATCGAAGTTAAATTAGTCAAAAGAAAAATTTTAAAAATTTCTTGGATTCCGAAAATTATACCAGATGAAAATCCAACTTGAAAATCCAATTGCATCCACGGAGCGTGCATCGCTTCTTCCGCGCGCGTCGCTTATTTCTTGCATTGGATTAATCGGGTTGCTTCTCTTTTTTTTTCTTTCTTTTTTTCCCCATGCATACACGCACATCCGCTGCGCACAAAATAACAAATCTCCTACCCCTCCGTTGGCCCTTTCTGCTGTTGCCCGAGTGATAAAAATTGTTTCACCGTAGGTTAAAAAAAAAAGAAAAAAGAAAAAGAGAGAGAAAATCCATGGTGACGCGGCATAGTACCGTTCCATTTCGCTTTCTCCATCGCTCCCCTGCCTCTGTTCCTCTTTTCCTCTCTTTCTCTGTAATTCTCTCTTCCCTTGTGGTTTCGTGCGTCCGGGATATTCGTGCCATGGAAATCGCCGCAAATTCCAAAAATATCTCGGTTACCAGGTTATTGACGCGAAACAAAGTCACGCCGTTCGCGTCAACGCTTTTTCCAGAACGCGACTCGCAAGAGTTCCATGAAACTGCAAAAAAAACTGAAAGCTTTTTGCCGTTTCACGGATCTCCAATTTGCATTTCATACTTATCAATGTGCCACTGATCAAATCATAAGGTCACAGGATCGTAAACGCGCAAGAGTGCAATCACGAAAACCATTAGTTACCTCTTAAGACAAAAGATACCGATTTAAGGGATAGAATCCTGCAATCACAGCAGCAATCCTTTAATTAATATCCACGTGTTGCTTTACTCAGATCTTCCTTTGGCCATCTAATAGGATCTCGCGTCCTCACGATTTTCTGATCAGGATGCGATAGCTCATGCATTCCAGCCTTTAATTCCATTCACTCGTTGCGATCCGCTCGTCAATTAACTAAACTCACTATTCGTGCCAGATTTACTATGTTTTTCTCAAGCCTCGTAACTTTACGCATCGCTATTGTGCACAGTTCCTCGAGCAGGATTTAACAGGGAGAAAGAAAAAAAAAGAGAGAAAATGGCAAAGAACGAGTTATCCGAATCTATCGATCGATCGGATCGGTTTGCTCGTTCATACAGAGCGAACGTTCCATTCCCTCGAGAAAGTTTCGCGGTGAAACCTCTTTCGTTCGCGTGCACATTTTCCAGCAGTCCGTTCTTCACTCATCCCGTTCTCTCTCTCTCTCTCTCTCTCTCTCTCTCTCTCTCTCTCTCTCTCTCTCTCTCTCTCTCTCTCTCTCTCTCTCCCTCTCCCTCTCTCCCTCTCCCTCTCTTTCTTTTTCCCTCTCCCATGTCCCGCAAATTCCCCTTTCCGCAATTTTTCGCCAGGCGCCGCTTCCTCGATTCCACTTTGCCTCTTATCGACTTCCGCCTTCCTTCCTAACGTAAGGACTCGCTCGGCCATTTCTCTCGGCGACCACCGAAAGGTGGGGAAAAGAGATAGCCGGAAAAGCGAGTTTGTTCCCGTGACTAATTGAGCTATCGGTTCGTCGGCGAGAGAGAGATACGATGGGTCCGAGGGTAAACGATCCAGAAGCACACGAGGAATGTCTCGACAAGCCAACCATTGTTCCCCTCTCCCCCTCTCTCTCTTTCTTGTGATTCTTGTGTCTTCCCTCGCTCGGAGTTCACGAGCACTTACCATGCAACTGGACAGGGCAAGCTGCAAGACTGTTTCGTCGTCTCCATAAATGTACTGGTCCGAAGTAACTGAAGTAGCTTACTACTTGGCTAAGAGGAACATTGGAAGAGCAATAAGGATCACGAACGAATTCTTAGGTTGTTTTACCCCCGCTTCTGTCTTCTTATTCTCCAGGTCTTAACCATTAACTTCCTTACACGTTTAAATACACATGAAGAAAAATATCTTTTTTTGTGTTTGACGTCTGTGAAAATCGATGAGCGTTGCGAGGTTCTTTTTCCTATCTCGTAATGTCTTCTGCCTTCCGCCATTTTGGTAACAAATGATATACATTTCGTTTTATCCTCCGGAAAAGATCTCTGCGAAAACTTTGAAAATTTATACCCACTTTTGTTGTATTGGAAATACAACGGATAACCGGATCTAGAGTGTTGTTGCTCTCGCTTCGTCGTGAAATAGTTAACGCGATTACATGTAGCTCACATCGGGAGATGTCATTTATTAGAAAATGTCAATTTCTATCGCAGAAACGAAACTTTGATAATTTAAATGATTCTCTACTGTTCTTGAAGTTCCTGTTATGAGTATCGTTGTCGCGAAGTCCTTTATAACAGTTGCTTGAACAACCGTGTCCCCTGTCGTAACGATTATCGTTTTCTACCAATTCTTTTTCATAATTACCAGCTCCTTTGGCGAAACCTTTTCACAGCCTCTAACTTAAAAGTTCCAGATTCAGTCGCCAGATAATCGAGTATGAATGAAATATTAACTAATTCATAAGAAAATATGTCTCTAACAAATGTTGAAGTAATACGATGTTACAGTTTATGTCGGATAATCGCAATGATGTAATTCTTTCCCTTTTCGAGATATTTCGAATTGTTCTTCTAATGTCGAAGAACAATGCATACAAAAATATATGTATCGAGATTTTTAAATCAAATGTATTAAGCTCCGCTCTGAACATTATTTCTATGGTTAAATACGTTCGTTTGTTAATCATCCGCACAACAATCACGAGCTGTGTGGCTACAAAAATATCAATGGGGTCATATTAATTCTTCTTGAAAGGTGATTCGCCCTTTGATTGGCTTCTGCCTGTGATCAAACAGCATAAAGCTTTCCCGCTAATTTGACACTTCGGATGCGCGATCCAATAATGAGGTATATTAGCCGAGCGTCTAACTGATTCACGCGAGACTATAATTAATTCTATAAAATTGTCGGTTGCATAAAAATGATTGCCCTTGATAGCATGAGAAATTATATAAATCCAGTGTTAGGATTTGACTTTGTTATGTCATTGTTGTACATGTTATAGCAAGCAAGAAAAAATTTATTCACATCATTTATCTTTGTTAGTTTAACACAATGTATAATTTTGTGACAATCATTTTCACAAAGGTAAAAAGTGTGAATAACCAATGGAGAAACTGTTAAAAGTCCTGCGTACTAAAATTTTATTTTATTATGTTATTCTATATGTATAGTGATAAAGAAGGTGCCATAAAGACGTCAATGATTTGATGTCCTTTTAAAATGTGTTGCTAGATACAAGAATTTAAGAAATCTTTTTCATTATATATGTGCTTCCTTCAAAATTCTAGGAATGAAACAATTTCTGGAAAAAGAAATTAATATAACGCATGATTTCGAATAAATATATAAATTTGCTGAAACATCCCATTACATACATTTAAAGATATTTTAGATAACAATTTTATGGATTCTGCTCTATTTTATAATTATATATTTAAATTTTGAAATAATGTGATATTTTTTACGATATCTCCGCACTTTATATTTACAAAATTTATATTATTGCTAGAAGAAAGATTTAAAAGACATTCTAGTATTGTAATCTGTTTATATATTAATATTTAAAATATTATAAAATTAATATTTTCCAAAATGATTTTTTTTTAAGCGTTTGAAAACGTCATTGTGCCATTTCTGTGGCATATGAAGGGGAAAGAACAATGAATGTTACATTATTTCATCTCTTATCATTACTTTATAAATAATAAATAAAAACAATAATTTCTATTTTTTTTCTTTAATGTTGTATAGATTTTTACATTATATCTGTACATTAATTTTATTTATTATTGTTTTAATTAATTTTAATGTAACTAGGAGAGCGAATAAGTATGTTTATTGTATGGAACATTTATGCCACCTTTTTCAATTTGTATATATCTTTATAACATAATTTTTAAATATTAAACAACAATAAATTTATATATATATTTTTGTCTTATTTATTAAATCTTACAAATATATTCTTTATGAATATTTAATAATATTTAATAATTTAATATTTTTAGCAATAGGTAAATCTCTTTAAAAAAATTATTATCCAATAGTTTTATTTTTGATATTAAGAGCATTATGAAGATTATTATACGTAATTTAAAAAAATGTTGGCTTGTTTATAAAAGTCTTTAATTAACATTAACACTATAAATATTATACTTTGCAAAAAAAACTTTGAAATATTTTGATACATTTTGTTCAGATCATAGATCATGCTTGAAATATTTCAATAATCAATTGACAGATTTATATTTTTTCGTGGAAATATGGAAATGAAATCGTTCCTTCTTCCGCCTATTCATATATCAAATATGAGTGATTTATACGTTTCTATCATTAAGGAATTACAATCTAATCATTATATAAATTTATTATTATATAAAATTATTTATTTAAGATTTTTTATTAATATTATTTTCAGAAGCAATGAGCGGCAGTGTAAACATATCGAATATTATTCAAAATAATGGATAATAATGGTTTTAACAATTATAAATCGAGAATATTGGAAGATTTTTCTCGATGTTTTCAGTTTTCAATTATTTATATTTCAATATTTTAATATTATTTTAAAAAATGCTTTAAGTGTAATAATTTCATTAACTAAATATTTTATCAAAATTAAAATATTTTTATTACATTTTCATATGATTTCTATATTCATCTTATATTTTATATTTTATATTCGCTTATACATCATAAATTTATAATAAACGAATATAAAACAAAACGTAAAATAAATATTATAGATAGTAATAAATTTTGAAATATATTTAAAAGATACGCACCCATTAAAAATTGTAGTTTTATTACTGTATCATTGACGTAAATTTATATTATATCCTAATGACGAAGCATCCAAACATATTTCAGCAGAACATTTTCATATTTGAAATTCTGAAATATTGAATGCATAAATTTCAATAATTCTATTTTCTTTGCAGCATCTTGTGTCTAATTTAACTTAATTATAATTAAATATTAATATTAGTATAAAGTGTAGTAATAGTTTGCCTACAACTATAAAATCGATAATGATCGAATAAAACCGAACATGTCCGCTCGATAAATCAATTGAAAATTGCTACAAAAAGAATCTATATTTGGAAAATAAGCTTCTTCGAAGCATGTTTCAAAATGATCTATTAAAAAAGCAAATATGTTGTTAAAATATTAAGTGTAATGTTACTTTTATGATATTTTGCAATTAAAAATATAAAGAAAAAATTAATAAATCTTTTTTATACCCGATATTATTTTATTTATTCACATATATATATTAACATTTTTTTTATATCATGATAACATACCTGAATCTAAAAGATTATCTGGAGCAGCTTCGGGCATAGTATTGTTTCCTTATAATACAAATAAACATAACAGTAATTTCCCACTACAAATCGTCAGCAAGTCTATTGTGTACGAACATATCCCGATGATATAGATCGCACAGTATTGTATTGTCTCCTCTTCTTCTTCAGATAATATCTTCTGGAATATATTTTGAATCGGAAACTACAATTATTTTGATCTAAGCCATATTTCTTTTCTATTTCTGTGATTCTTATTTATTTTCATTTCTTTCATTTCCGCTAGTATTATATTTCCGCTAATCAATCTGATTTTTAAAGAAATATTAAAATCTGCATTATTGCACAAATAATATCAAGACTTTATTATCAACTTTTCATGCTTCTTTTTTATCATTTTGAATTATTCACAAAATATGTAATTTCTTTTCTTTGTGAGTCTTCGGAAATGATAAATATCTCTTTCGGGAAAGAATTCTATCATGTATCAAACTTTATTGCAACTTTTAATGAAAAATATTATTCCATAATTCCTCTGTATCTTTCTTTAATTCCATTTCTGTTTTGACTAGAGACATTTTAAACATAATGAATTGATTGATATAAAAAAAGTCTTACAATATATACAATATTAACCAGATTTATATTTATAAATATATAATCCATAAAATATACATACAAAATATTCATACAAAAGTATGAGTATAAAATTGTTTTTCGTTAATGAGATATACAAAAATACATGAATAAGTTTCCTCGATTTAATTTTATGAAAACGACAATACAAAGCAGACTATTATTTTCTCACAATGCATTTCTATGCATTGCGCTTTTGCGTGTTTAAAAGAGTAAGAAAAGGGAGTATAAGAATCTATATATATCTCCCTACTTTATGCATGATTTTTTGCAATAAGAATAATAATAGGAACAATAAAATAACATAATACGATGAAATTTTAGCGCTGGACTTGTAATGATTGTGCTGAATTATATAGTTATATAAACTCTGAGCTTTTGATTCATCACTTCGAACAGTCTCCGACATATCTGAGATATATAGAAAAAGTGCAAGACATACATCGAGCGTATTAAGATAATTTCTTCTTTCTCAATATTGAGTGAAAAGAGGATCTAAGGAGAACGAAATATCTCTGAAAAGGAATTGCTTTTTTCTTTAATATTTGCCGGACGAGAAATGGTCAATATATCCGGCTCTTATCTGAGATCGAGAAGTGACGAGTTATCATATCCAAACATATTTTCCAAATGTGTACATTCACGCAGTGTACATTTACTGTATACATTCTTCATCTTTAACACATTCACCAATTACGACGATCATAAGTGAGCGACATACGAGCAATGAGCATGTCAAAGCTCATGATGTTACACGTAATTATAGATATTATTACTAAATAATAACTGTTTAATGATAACGGACAAGCGAACAGAGTGCATCTATAAATAACAAATAATATCTTCATTTATTATTAAAATTATTTATTATTAAAATTATGGAAATTATAAGGACACATTATGGTGAATTTTAGTAGTTTTGTTGCTGTGGACAGAAAGTCAGCTAAATTGTGTTCGACGGTGAATGTGTTAAGTATCAAATCACATCGACCACCGAATATTAATCGTTTTAATATCTAGTGCGGTTTTATATTAAAGGATTTAAAGACCACTGATTCAATTGGTTTATCGTAGGAACTGGCGTGTAAATACGAATTCTTGAGGAAATCATTGCTGTTATGTTTATCATTCTATAAAAAATGCAGCAAGCAAACATAAATAAGCATCGTCAAGCTATTTTAGTTTGATATTCACGAAAAAGCGCATTTTATAAAACTACATTCTTGAACATTAACATTGATTAACATGCTCCAATCAGGATTTTATAAAAAAAAAAATTAGACATTGCATAGTCAAAAAATCTAAGATTCGCAAAGATGCTTTATCTAGAGAGAAATTAACTTTCTATGTTTCGTATTCGTTGTTTTGTATAACGTGCTTGTCACGAGATCTTGTCGCGTTGCAATTAGCATCGACGATTATGATAATCTCTATTTCTTTCTTTTTTTCAATTTCTATTCCTCAATTTCTTCATACATATATGCGCGTCTTGCATGAAATACAATGGCAATATTTCTCTAGTAAAGATATCTTAAACAGATAATTTTAGAAAGAGTCTTCACACCAATAACACACACATTTATGTTCAAAAATGCGTGTTTGTCAATGTAGATTCAAGAGAATTAATAAAGCATAAACAATCGCGCGTTTCTTATTAATTTCACTGCATTGTAAGATGTAGAAATAAAGGACACGTTTTTTTCATACATGTTTTCCATGGGTTTGACACAATTTTTCGAGATTAATTTGACATCGAACGTCCTCAGAATTATGAGAGCACATGAGAGAATGTTGTCAACAAAAATGTAACGATATCTTATATACATATACAATATGCTCGTATTTTTCATAGCGTTATTATAAGCGCGGATATTTGTCATTATTATTCTGCAGATCTTAGTTTTCCTAAAGAATAATTAAGATCCAAAGAGAACTTCTTACGACGAATCTATGCATGCAATGCTGATCTTCGAAATCGCGGTTTCAAAGAATAAATTGTAATTATTGTTGTGTATATATCTGCATGCTTCGTGCTCTCATGCTGTAATAACGGATATAAATCTTTTAATTGCGTTTGTACATAATGTAAGATCCGTTTTATGATATAGTTGGCTCAACACGTTAACATTAACATAAAATAATTGTATACATACGAGAATCTAAGATATTTGTACAATTATAAAAGAAGGAAAGTAGTGCGTTTATGTCATCATATTTTTACTCGAAAATTTTTCATGCGCGTGCATTGATATAAAAATATGCCAAATCCTTATTTAGGATCGAGAAATTGAAAGGGAATAAATAGTTTAATGTTTAAACATACGCACGCATACAGATATTTTACGTATTGTACATATAACGGAAGAAAATCCAAAAAATTTGCGTAAACTTTCAAGAATATATGTGGAACATGTTATTCGTAAATATTATGTTCTCGAAGAGAATATCGCGCGACTTTTAACATCATCATGAGAAAATATTATCGCAGTTGCGTCACAAACATCGTATGCATCGAATTTAAACGACTTGTGAGATATAATATAAACGTTTCAAATCCTGCCGATCTGTTTGTTACATGACTGCTTTTATATTCATAGAGATTTATAAATCTAAGCAATAAAAATTGATTACAAATTGATGATGATTACAATTTTAGAATTATTTAATGAGTTTCAAGAATAATGTTAACAGCTCCAGAATTCGATGAGTTCTCTCTTATTTTCGATGAACGCATTTAAGCAATTTTGTGAAAACGGCGTATAAGAATTATTTGACAGGAAATAACATAATTAACATAATACATTAACATAATTTACATAAATAACATAATTTCTTCTTTTTTTTCTTCAATCTTTCATTTTTCATTCCAGGCTCATGGCATGTTCTTTCTTCGTTTGCCTTCCTATCTTTTAGTTATATCGCAATATCTCTTGGTCTATGCGTCTCTTCCTGATAGGTGTCGTCTCTTGCAATTTTCATCAGTCCTTCACTCTATTTATGTGTTCGTTCCATTATATTTTTCGCTGATATACTCATTCATTTATCTCTTCTACCTTATATGATCTGATGTCTTCGCTTCTTATTCTGTTCAACGTTTCTCCTGAAATGCACCTCAATATTCTCATCTCTATCGTCTCTAATAGATCCCTAATAGGTTTGTTTCCAATGTGTCGGTTTTTGTCTCTGCTATGTATGTCATAATGGGTCTAATGGTTGCTTTATAGACACTTGACCCTGTTTGTAGTTGAATATTTTCGCTTCTTCAGATTGTATTATTATTGAAATATCCTGCTATTTTATTAGCTTTAGCTTATTTCAACTCGCCCTCGATGCTTCCGAAGCTGGTTATTCCAAGATATTACATTCTATTATATTCTATTCAAGTTATTTAAATTGTAATCGCTGTTGAATCACCTGCTCATCTATCTGTATTTTATATTTTCGTGACTCCCTTGCTGTTGCCATGGATCTAATTTTTTCAGCTGAAATGATTATGCTTTATTGTTTCGTAGTGCTAGAATAACTTCTCTGGCAGAATTATGTCATTTGCTTCAGAAATGTTACAGATTTTATTAAAAATGTTACGAATTTTCCTTAGAAATTTTCTTATATACAAGAAATGAAATGGGGAAATCAATCTTCTTAAATTCTAAAGATTTTTCAGATACGATGTATTTCCGCTTTACTCTGTACTTCTGATTATCTTTCGAACAAAGAAAATGATCGCGAATATAAATCGAAGCGACTTTTATTTGGATTTCCTTTCCTTCAATTGAAGTTCACGCTTGATTATGGCACAGCGATTATAAAAAAGAAAATGAAAGTAATTATTTCTAATTCACCGAAGAATTGTTAGGATAGAAATCAGGACATGATCTGTCGACAGTAACAAAGAAAGGACAAATGGATAACAACGCTTTTAATTTCAGAATTTTATTTTCATATCGATTTTATATTAATTCACCGGAAAATCTGAAAAAAGAAATATTGGATTTATATAATATCGTTATGGAAACTCTGTTGCGGATACAATTAAAGATTATAAGGCGTACATAGCACGCATATAGTATTATCTTAATATTTATAAAATACGTTCATGACAAGAATGAAAAAAATGTCTTATGCAGGGAGATCCTTTGCGCGAGTAATTGCGGCAATCGTTCCAATGTTGCTCGATTCGACTCGACTTGATTTTTAAAACAAAGATATATATAGAGTTGTAAGTTGCCTTCTGACCTAATATTTATTAATTTTTGTGCCGTGCGTATTTGAATAGATTTCTGAAATTTTATTATAAAAGTTACTCCTGCGTTAACGATTGCAGTTTTGAAAATAATATCCTTTGCATGAGGTTTTATCGCAAGATGTGGATATGAATATGGAAGCCCGAAAGATATTTTTTTACAAACGAAACCCGCATACAATCCAACGATTCTTCCTTTGTGGATCCAGCTGACATAATTAGCAAAATTAGCATTTTCTTTTAGATTCTGATTTACTTTTCCGCATCATATTGAGACAATAACCAATCCACGAATCCAATAATAACATGATTTCGATCCAACATGTGGAAAATAAATTTCTTTCAAATCAAATTTCTAAGTGATGGCCAAGTTGCCAAATTTTGATAACATAACAAAAGTATTGTTTTCCTTAAACATTGTGGCTCGCGGATTTGATCATTAGATCTTTTTAATATAACGAAAAGAAAATATGATAATTTCCAAGGAACAAAAAATTGATCAAAGCGATAAATCGCTAAAGTATGACTACGTGTTGCAAATATTGATCGTATTGCGGATTCTTTTTTTTACATCTTTTGTACTTTTTATATCTTTAGATACTGCAGCCGATATAAAATTCTGATTGGAATCCATTTTCATCTAAATTGTATACATTTTCAGTCCCATAATGTCATAATGTCATGTAATATCTTTTGAAGCTTCGTTTAAATTTATTTAAACGATAGCTTCAGACTTGTTTCAATCTACTGCCGGCTTCATTGATTTGTCTTTTCCATTGTAATTGTCGAAAAATGGTATAACTTGCCAAAATCTTTATGAATTCAAGTGATTTTCTATTCTAATAAAATATAGTCTGTCTCAGGGCGTGGAATTTCTTTCACACTATGAACATTCTCTATTTATCTCATTTAGTTCTATTCTTCTGTCTTATATTAGCTCTATATCGTCTGTTTCTGACATATCGAAAGAATTTTCAAAATCTAATAATTCTCTTTTTTCAATCTCTTTCTTTCTTATATTTCTTTTCATTTATTTTTATTATATTATATTATATCTTGAATTTTATCTTTTATTTCAATTTCTTCGTTTGTACGTGAACTATATAATGGGAAAATCCAAAGCAATAAATATATGCGCTATTATTATGTTTCGCTAAACATTATTTAATTTACGTGTTCAAGTCTTTAGAAAAGAAAGGACATATACATGTATAATACATCTATATGTACTTTTGGTATACAAAAAATTGCATATTTTTATTTTATATTGACAGATAAAATAATATTTTGTTGTTAGCTATTATCTATTAATTAAGATTAATCTATTGATCTATTATCTTTTTTTATGTTACATATTTCTCTTTGTAAAAAACAAACTGAATAAAGGAAAATATTTTATCTTTATTATATAGATATATTAATTATAATGTATTATTTTATAGATTATTCGTACATTCTTGTTATATATACTTTCTAAATCTTATAATGAAAACTTGAAATAAATTTTTTATAAATTTCAGGACAAGATGAAAACTTCTTATTTACTTGGAAAGCTATAAAAATAAAAATATGTAAAAATATAAATACTAACATGTAATAAATACAAACTTATTTGGATTTATATATATTCACTTCAATAAAATAGGAAATAATTTACAATTGCGAGAAGAATGAACAGACAGTTTGCTTATCAAATGCAGAGACGACTGATTTCCCATAGCATACTTTTAGACCGAAAGTCACGTGTTTATATATCATAGTTTAGCAGCGGCAGAGATTTAATGCATACAAAACAAACGATTACATGCAGATCAATGAACATTCTTGACAAGAGGAATGTCCGATAACAACTTAATCGATCAGAAATGGCGCAACGATAACAAAGATATATTAACGTATATCTATCTGATATACATACATGGCAGCTCACCAAAAGACTTCAAAAGTGACGCATTCGCTCGGATACATTTTCTTATTAATATTTAAAAGCGGCAGCATCATTATTATTGCAATGTAATATATGTAATATATCTCCATTCGCGTATATACATGCGCGCACATATGTGCGTGTGTTTTATAAAATAATATACGCATGTGCAAAGATAATATCTTTCTTTAAAATGATTTTGATTATATGAAATAATTAATTAATTAAAACTCAAAAATGTCGGAAAATAAAAACTGAGTTTTTATGGTTTTGTTTAGTTCTGTTGTCGTCTTTTACAGTTTAATTGTGAGAAAGTGAAAAGAAAGAATTCGGAATATTGCTCTTGTTTTTTTCAGATATTTTGGAAGGTAACTTCACATATATTTATAACATTAATAACGTAAGTGATTAGCCTTTCTTGTCCATTTTCCTATACGAGATACATTTATTATGTCATTATTGTATCCTTTCATAGAATGTTCAAAATTTATTTTTAATTTATATATTTATTAAATTGTGTTAAATTTTTTATTACGAATTATTTATTTTTAGATAATTAATTACAAAGAGACTATTTGTCTTCTGAGAAAGATCTTTATTATCATTACATAATCCTAATGGGATATATAAATTATTTAACTATTAAAATTAATGATGACTTTTTCAACTTTTTTCAAATAAAAATATACTTAGCATAGCATAATTTATATCATGGATATTGTATCATGGATAATTCTATTACAAAGTTTCTATTATAAAGACAAGATTTTGAAAATTTCAGAAAAAGCATTAATGAATATTTTGCAAGCAAAAAGGGTAAGTTTATCAACAGACAGTATTATTAAAAATTTATGATTATTATATAATTTGTTAAAGATCTCTTTCGTTTAGATATTTCTTCTAGATATTTAATACTTATATTTCAAATATTTAATACTTTAATACTTTAATACTTAAAAATATTTGAACGAAAGAAATGAATTTTGTTAACTCAGAAAAGCTGTCGAAGCGAAAGCTATAAAAATTATAGAGATTTTTTAAATATTTATGTGATGATGAGAATAATTCGCGCTTTCGACTTATTTCACTCCTTATGTTTATTTATATCACAAAGTTTACATACATAAATTGATTATAACTAATTTTCATTATACTCTAAATGAATACTTATATACGTTAAAAATAAAAGATAAACATTCAAACAGAAACATACAAAACTGTAAACATTCAAAAACAGAAATATCGAAATGCTTCAAATGCCAATCATGCTATCTCTCGTGATTTTGCCGCGCGTGTTAAATTTCTTATGATATTTCAAAAGAAATGTGCGCTATAACTTTCTTTTGATACATCAATGATGTTTACGAGGAAAAATGACGACAAAAAATTTTTTTTTTTAACATCAATATTTATTACAACTGTTACCATACATAAAAGATTCAGCAGTACATTTGTCCAAATAATCATGTAAGATATACAACTAGTGTCGTATCCTTGTACAATGTATAAGCGTATTCGTAATAATGTGAGTATGCTATTTAGAAATGTTTAACTATGGAATATTAGATTAATAGATCTATAGGTCTTTCTCTCTTGAGTCTTCTCACTATTTCTCTCGCCTTCAAAGTTATTCAGATGCTTTTCTAGTCTGTCATGATATCTTTGACAGTATTCCTTAACAGTTTCTTGGATGGTTAGTATCTTAAGATCATGATATGTCATTTGTGAGGTACCAGGGAGCATTAGTAATTATCCTGAGGATCTTTGATTGATATCTTTGTAGTATCTCGAAGTTTGAGTTTGCGACTGTGCCCCAGAGTTGAATATCGTATGTTCAAATGAGTTTTAGTATGATTTTGTAGTATAATAGTATAATAGCTTAACAGTTTCTTGGATGGTTAGTATCTTAAGATCATGATATGTCATTTGTGAGGTACCAGGGAGCATTAGTAATTATCCTGAGGATCTTTGATTGATATCTTTGTAGTATCTCGAAGTTTGAGTTTGCGACTGTGCCCCAGAGTTGAATATCGTATGTTCAAATGAGTTTTAGTATGATTTTGTAGTATAATAGTATAATAGTATAATAGTATAATAGTAGTATAATAGTATAATATTTAGTATAATAGTATTTTATTTTCCAGTGACAGTTGTGAATTTCTGTCTAGTAACCAGTATATTTTACTTCGTTTGAATTCTAAGTACTTATGTACTTCTTCCAGTTTAGTTGTCTATTAAAATGAATGCCGAGATACTTGACGTCTTTGGCTTGTGAAATCTGAGTTCCATTCAGATAAACAGCAAGACAAGTTGCGTAAATGTGACATGGATTGATTTGTTTTCATTGACTTTGATCCGCCAAAATTTTCGCCAGTTTTGTATGAGATTTAAGTTTTCTTGAAGATATTTGGACACTATGCTAGGACGCTATCTTTATGTATTGCAAATACCGCCGTATCATCCGTGAACGTAGTAAAGGAAACATTTGTGTCTGCTGGTAAATCTGCAGTGAACAAATATAGAAACGGTCCAAGGACATTTCCCTGATTTGATTTCGCAGATCTCTGTTAACGGCATAACATCTTGTTGTTTGATGAAGAAATATCTTTCGTTAAGATAGCTTTTAAGCATATCGTGAAATTTGTTTGCTAGATATTACTGGATTTTAAATAGAAGACAATCATGTAATACCTTGTCAAAGACCTGCAACACGTCAAGAAACGCCGAATAATACTTCCCCTCCTCAAACTAAAACTAAACTAATTTTATTTGCAATTCTGTGAATATGTTCAACTGTTGTATTTGCTACGAAAGCCAAATTGATGATTTGGTCTTCCTTCTGCAATCGCAGACATTAATTTCTGAAGAAATAATTTCTCAAATAGTTTCGATATGATGGACAATAAACTGATTGACTTAACGTCAACTGGAGCCTTATTTGGTTTTGGAATCATGATTATTTGAACTATTTTCCATTGCGATAAGAAGTATCCTGCTGTTAATATAGCATTAAATAATTGAATAAGGTAAGTTAAACCCAATTCCGATAATTCCTTCAAGATTTGACCGGTTATTAGATCGTATCCTGGGGTTTTTTCGCGTTTAGATGTTTAAAAATAACGGCTCTTATCTCGTCTATAGTGAGTCTCGTTATTTCAGTCATTTGGCTGATAATCATATCAGGTAAGATATACAACCAGTGTCGTATCCTTGTACAATGTATAAGCGTATTCGTAATAATGTGAGTATGCTATTTAGAAATGTTTAACTATGGAATATTAGATTAATAGATCTATAGGTCTTTCTCTCTTGAGTCTTCTCACTATTTCTCTCGCCTTCAAAGTTATTCAGATGCTTTTCTAGTCTGTCGTGATATCTTTGACAGTATTTCTTAACAGTTTCTGTTGATTCTCAGTGACCAAAAACGGTCACTTCCTCTTTAGGGCCCACCTTCCTGGCATTAGGAATGAAGATCTCAACGAGATGTTCTGCAAATGTGTCTATTTTTTCCTAGTCAGATTTTAACTATATAACCGTCTTGTTTCATAATAGGAGAGAAAGTTTGTTGCAGTTGTTTCGTTTTTTTGTAACCTTCCATAAAGTGTAATCAGAGCGATTGAAGTTACGGAGATACATTTATATGCCTGCATTTTCTTCCTTAGCAAATTTTTTAAATGCTTGATGGCTTTATTTAATTTAGTCTTTATTTTTGGAGATCTGTAGTATTGCCATTATTTTCTCAGATTACGTTTTTCCTTTAGCTTTTCTCTTATCGTTAAAATGTCGATATTCTTTGGTATCACTAGATGGAATTGAGTTCTAAACTGCTTGTTGGATAGTAGCATTGAAGTATTCTATTGTTTGTGTTGTGTCACTATAGTCTTTAAAAGACATTTGTGTGTTTAGGGTATTCACTTGTTCGCGAAAAAGATCCCAATTTATCCTTTTGTTATGCAGCACGCAAGGCTGTATCTTCTTGATCACTTTATTATCGACTTTAATTATAATTGGAGAGTAATTAAAGACAGCTCTGGGTTTGCTTTAATTGAAAAGTATGTTCTTGCTATATCTTTTATTCAAAGCTCCAAAGTCGATTATACCTGATTATATCTGATACCTTTTTTTGATCAGTGGACCAATATATTGACATACTTTGTGATATAATATCCAGTTGCTTATTAATGATTAATGTTGGTTTTATAAAGCGCTCTGCTTTTAGGATTTCTAGTCTGAATTCCCAGGGGTGATATTTGGCATTATAATCACCAATAGCTATGAAACGATCGCCTAAGATTGCAAAGAAAGCCTCAAATTGTTCGCTAACAATTATATATTTTAGAGGCCAATATACAGATGAAATAACAACAGAGCCAGATCAACTTCTACAGTGGTAGTTTGTAAAAAACCACTTTTAAAATTATCTAGCCGTATGTTGTTTTTAATAATAATGGCGGTACAACCATATGTTGTGTCATCTGGATGTGTTGTATGGTATATTAAGTAAGATGGTATTTTGAAATAGTGTTTTTTGGTAAAGTAAGTCTCCGATATTAGTATTATATCTATTTGATTGTTAAGGATGAACATTTTTACTTTATTCATATCTTGGGACAGTCCATTTGTATTCTATGCGACTATTTTAAGCGATTGGGCCATTATGATGTTTAGTAATCAACTGTTTAGTAATCAACTGTTAATATGTTTAACATTAAGTCAATTCCAAAACCCTTTACTGTATTCTTCAGTTCCAGGATATCGTTTGTTTGCTGTTCTTGTATTTGTATATTGCTTTGTTTAAGTAATGTGCAGAGATGGAGTTTTTATTACTTGAGCATAGTTTGTTGAATACTTTGTTTGGTTCGGGCTGCACCTAGCTAGCTAATGAAGCTGAAATTATTGTCTTCTTCCTGGTCTAAGTGCTGGGAACATGTTCTTTTGTAGTTCCTTATATACTTTGTATCTCTTATAATTTGCAGAATGATTGCCGTTGTACAGAACACATTTGACATCCTCAGATCTTGTCTTCCTTGGATATTTGACAGCGTGTTCTTCAGCGCACTTGATGCATCTCTCTTGCCGAAAGCAAAAATTTTTTGTATGGCTATATCGCTGGCATCTAGAATATTGCGGTATTTCACGTCTCACATGAGACTCCTCAAATTTTACTTTGTATTGCAATAAGAAGTTTATGTTATACGTATCTTTATTATTTGCTGCTCGTTTCAAATCGATAAAAACATAGATAAGGTTTCTTTTATAGTTCTTCGCCGCACGTTCCATATGTTTGTTCCTGTATGTTTGTTTCCTATATAGTCTTTACTACTTATATCTTATTTTAATTTTTCTAGATTGACCGATGAATGTACACGATTTTTAATACGACTTTAAAACTTCTTTTATCTTTTATTTTGTAGGTATGATAATCTATGTTTCTTGCTTGTTATTTTTTAACTATTGATAGAATATTTTGATAGAAGTATATTTTATAGAAGTTTTGAGTTGGATTTTAATCTAAGTGTTATTTGATGTCGTATTCATTTTTAGCAATTTTGTCTAGTAGAGAACGATATGAAATGCATTACTTGTTTTTTCATTGTGTACAAATATCCTACATAATTATACATAGTTGTCCATCTTACATTAACATCATGCTGTGAAATGCGTTGTACAATAAATCACATGCACATTATTTTCGTTGCCATCTTACAACATGAAATAGAAGATTGCGTATGGCGATGCGTATATTTTTCAAAAATGCTACTTATAAAATTATTTATTACAGCATTGTTGCAAGCCTTTCCTTGTAAACCTCAAAGCGTTTAGTTACTTCACGCTCCGACTTTTCTTTTAAATCACTAAAATAAAAGTTATTTGCCGAAATGTAGAAAATAGGCATTACTTATTTGAAAGAAAACATGGAAACGTATTTTTTCTTTAGAATTTCTTTGATGTATAACATTAATCTATAACGCGATCTCTCTTCTTTCTCATCCTTCCTTCTTGAAATTCATTATCATAATGTTACATGCGCGGAGTTAAATGCTCTAAAAAGAAATTGCATTGCTCGGTGTTTATGCTCACCGATTGTATTCGGCGATCGTAGCGAATGTACATAGAAAATGTCTGTAAATCTGTAATCTGCGCGTGCTAGATATAAAGAAATCGTAACGCGAGTGCTCTAATTGGAGGCCGTGTAAATAGAAACGAGCGCATGTGGCGTCCAGCTTGAAGGTAAACAAGTGATATTCGATGTGCAATCCGACACTCGATCAACAATGTCCGACTGAGAGGTCTTTGCTTCCCGTAATCGCGGAGATCTCTCATTATGCCATATGACGTGTAATTCAGCTTGCAGGAGGCACGTTCTTCGAAGCATCATCTCTGCGAGCGGCAATTGTGTACATAAAACTATTATATGTACTCATTATGATGTAAATGTGTTAATGTATTAATATATTTTATAATAAAAACCGAACGAACCTAAAGCACTGCATTGATTTCCCCATTGATTCCTCCTCTCCCAGACTATGCCGCACGCATCCTGAATTTTAAAATGATAAATCAATCTAAGGCATCAGTAACACAACTTCACCCTTGATCCTTTTAATTCTGTTCGATTTGCAGACCTGATATTCATTCGTCCAAATTTCCTTCCATCGTACATGTTCGCGGACAATCGCGCGATGATGATAATGCGGTCGCGGGCTTGATGATTCTCACTGATCGCGTCCTCTTCTCTCTCTCTCTCTCTGTCTCTCTCTCTCTCTCTCTCTCTCTCTCTCTCTCTCTCTCTCTCTCTCTCTCTCTCTCTCTCTTTCTCTCTCTCTCTTTCTCTCCCTTTCTAGCAGGCTGAATAAGGTGACAGAAGATTTATAGATCGCTTTCGAGGGCAAACGCTCTTACGCAACATGAAATAGTTTCCTGGACTAACGTAGCAGAGAAGAGAAAGGTAATGACATCGAGATTACAGAGGATGAATCAAGATAAAAACACATGATGAGATAAATGCAAGCACGATGAGAAGCCACATCGCACACGAATAGATGAATTGAATCGATAGCGATGGGAGATGAAGGATAATTTCGATAATTCAATGATGGGATATCATCAGTCGCGAGCGCGAGCTAAAAATAAATGGCACGCGATCGACTAAAGCGCAAGGGTGAGAAAAAATCGTATTTTATTGCACTCTTCGTTCGAACACGCGTTCTCCGAGAGGCGCGCGCTATAAGAGAGGGGGTAATCGCAGGCGTTTTACGAGGCGACGATAACAAAGGTGCGAATAACGAGGAACAATCCCGTGTCGAACGTGCACATTCGAGAAAAGAAACACACAAACGTTAAAACGCTTCTCGAGGCAGCTAAGGGACGAAATTCGGCGTGGAACTTTATTTACGTAGAAGCGAAGCTAAGCGAAGCTAAGCGAAGCTAAGATTAATCCGTGATAGGAGAGAGAGAGAATGTGCTAATTGCGAGTAAGGAATCTAGAGATCTGTCGGAGATTTGTCGTTTCTTCGCGAACAGCATATATGTATAATCTGGTCTTCAACTTCGGACGAGAGCCGGAGCATCTTGCGAAAGTTAGCACTGCGATAACAGGAAGATTCCACGCGGCTGCGGAGCAAGCATGTGTATGTTGTAAATCGGAAGCAAGGTAATCCGGTGACTCCCGCCGGTTCAGAACTCACTGGCAAGAACACTAACGCTTATTAGAGTTTGGGACAATCATGAGGAACAGACGGTTCGCGATTAGCCGATATACCGCTGGCTGATGGCTATGCGCCTCTTAGTAGAGCATGATTAACAGTGAAGAACCATCACGCGGATTATGCTGATGCTTTGTCCAGACCCTCGAGATGTTTTTTGGAATTCATTTGAATGTTAGTCAAGATTGACATAACGAGCTCTATATATCTGTGAGTTTACGCGAGATGAAGAGAAACTTGCAAGACGCCCATTCGATATTTCGCGTGATGTTAGCGGAGGGAAGGTATCATGCACAAGATCAAACGAGACCGAGTTGAATCTAGCAGAATCGAAAAAGATTCTTAATAAGATTTGACAACGCGATAGTAAGAACCGACAAGGTTCAATCTAACGAGTAGATGCAATGATATGGACAGGGAGGAAGAGGAGAATGGATGCTGAATCAATATCACTCGATGAAGGGCAATAAGACAAACTCGAAGAGTGAGAGAACTGCTTAGCACTTGTATATCGAATCCATTCACGGATCTGATTGCGCTTTAATGTCCCACGGATCGACATCTCCAGCGACATCTTCCCCTTCGTCTCGAGCGCTCAATAAACTCCATTTAGAGGGCGAGTGTGAAGGCCTTCGTGAAGTAATGCGAGGCGTCGATCGCGTGCGCGCGAGACGAAATCCCGGTAATGCAAAGCGGAATAAGGCAGTCCGTCGGCTTCGTGAACCAAGGATACCGCATCGCTAAGGAGATTGGAAAGTGGGATCTACGTGTGAAGTAGCACTTGTCGTTGCACCCTCCCGATCAGCTTTCTTTCTTCTTTCACTTCGCACGCGGGATCGCGCCTTACGTGCAGAATTACCCGGAGCGCGAAGCCGCGGGAAATCGCGATGCACGTATATCGAAGGGAATTACACCGAGGAGGGTGAGACTAGAAACCAGACTGCCCTCGCGCGTTCTCGCGCGCGCAGATTTCATATAACTTCGGCTTTCATTGCGCTCAACTTTCCCAGCTAGCTCTCAGCTGCGGAAAGTGCAATGGTTATCTGAGGGACGATATTGTTGCTAACTATTGTTACTCGCTGAGTAAAGCGTAAGGGGAGGAACGTGGGTGTAAAATGTAAAGCCGTAAGGCTACGATTAGATCAATGAAAGCTGAAACTAATTCCTCATGTAATCTGAGAAATTTGGCTTCGCCGTTACGTTGAATGATTGTATTGTAGCATGCATTAAACACCATTGTACGTAATCTCTTTTTCTTCTATTTTCGCAAGTTCGAGACAGCAGCTAATCTCATTTTGTAATAAACGCAAATTATATAAGATCAGGCAATGTGAGGTGAATGATTTGTAATTATATCGTTTTTATTATGTTCGATGTGCATTAATAGACAGCGTTTCGTATCATCGCTCGTTGCTAATAATTAAACAGTCAGCAACAGATTTAGCTCGGATATCAGCATCTCATCTAGATGTAAAGATGAAAAGTTTCAATGGAGCACAAAGCGTGCTCCGAATATATTAGAACAATATTGTATTGATTGATTAGTCATATCATATTAATTATATTGTATGAATATTTTCAAAACTCGAAATATTGCTTTCTTCTTATAACTGTCTCGATGAAACGTATTCTATATGTGTGTAGTTATATATTCTGAATTAAGCAATCCGCCAGTTTCTTCACACATTCATAATCAATCCAGATCTGTAAAGGATAAGATTATTATTATTATTTAAGGTTAAAATTATAGAAATTAAAATTCCATTTGAAAATCCTCGAGGAATCATTTGTCTTAAAAATCTAAAAAAGCTTTTGCGAGTAATGGCTTGTCTACGTAAATTAATTTCAATCCATAATTTTAATCTTCATAGATTCGAGTTTATCCGTGAAGAACGGATAAACTATTTTATTTGGAAAGTCTCGGCTATGCGCTATGAGCTATACTATCTTGCATATCAGATTACTTGAGGAATTCATAACTTTCAAACCGAAAGCCACGCTGTTACATTAAGCTGTTCCAAGCAAGTTGACAAGAGCAAGATAACCATAACAGAGCTTCGTAACTGCAATATATATCTATATATACATATAGAATACATTCTATTCAGTGAACGTAATGTACATAGAATACGTTCTATTCAGTGTAAGCGTAATGTACATATCCATTAAAACTCACATAGCTTCAAACTTGCTAATTATGAATTATATCGAAATAAAATCCTACGCAATTACGTGTGCAAATTAATTTCTTGCTCTCTTTTTCTCATCGAAATCGAAAACTGTTTAAATTGGAATATCTCTCGATCCTTTTAAGTGATTTAGTGCTAATATCTATCTTTTAAAACGCATTGCATGAACTAGTCAAGCGGGTAACATAACCTCTAAAAATAGATGCATACATGATGGCAATAAGGAGCATATTCGGCAGTGCATTTTCTTCTTTTCCTATAAAAAAAAACACATACACACACAGACACCGCTGAAATAATTTGTTGCTCTTGTTGCGAAGATATAGTAGCTCATACGATTTGCAGAACTTAATATAAAA
Organism: Eciton burchellii; assembly: GCA_020341155.1. Classification (NCBI taxonomy): domain Eukaryota; kingdom Metazoa; phylum Arthropoda; class Insecta; order Hymenoptera; family Formicidae; genus Eciton; species Eciton burchellii. Next base: position 306,101 of record JAHMML010000038.1, read on the forward strand.
GATTTCGCGAAAAAGACTTTAACCTCAAAGACAGAAAACGATCCGACCATCCTCGAAAACGTGAAGATGAGGAACTGCGGCCTTCTATCAGATCAAAACTCAGCTCGAAAGGAACTTACTGTTGTACAGTTCAGTATTGTACAGCGAGTTGTGTAATTTTTGTACTGTTGCAAACAAATCTTGAATTTTATTTAAAAATGAAAACAAGAAATTAATTTGTGCGTCAGTAATAGATTGTTCGAAGCTGTATTTTTTATTTCACAGCAGAATGCGGAAAAGCGCATAGACTTACGTGCTGAGGTGAGTGTACGATACATGTGCATTTACACAGCTACGTCTCACGTACAACATGGAAAGTGCCGCTTACATGGAAAGTGCTCACTTGCAAAGTGAGTGAATGAAAAAGCTAGCAGATTCGCAGCTTCTTTCGGAAAACGAAAGTTCCTGTACGTTCTCGTTCCTTTCGTTGGGATATATTTGATGAAAACGACGTAAAGCCAATGTATATTTTGAAAGCCAATACGAATTTAATGCACATGATAAAACGATATAATAATAAATAATAATATAAGATTTAATGCATTAATGATTATGAAAAGTGAACAACTGGATCGTTGATTATCATCTCATCTCATTTCCTTCACGATTCTTGAATTTCCGATTTTCGAAACTACGACTTTGCAATAACGAAACAATAACTTTGCTACGATAATAACATGGATTACATTACAAGTTCACGTGAATCAACACGATATACAAATTCATTCGATGTATCGTTATACGAGGAAGAAGCTGTATTTTCTTTGAGTGAAAAATTCACGCAAATTAATCGTGAATCTTGTGCCTATCCAGCGCTCATCTCCGTCCGATATTTACTCGCGTTCATCAAGGCAGCCAGTTTTCAGGCGGTGCAATTTGCACAGACTCCTCCCGTTCTTCGCTTATTCGTTCTTCGTTCTATGTACTTTTCTGTGGTATTAAGACACAAGAATATTTCCAACTCATGCCTAACGCAGTAGACCAACATGACAGAGTATGTTGCACGTGAAGTTTTTAAGCTGTTTAGTAGAGTATCGTATCTGCCGCGAGTGGCTCTGTCGCGGCTTATGAACTTACTTTGAGCTCGATGATCAAACAGCGCGGAATAGTGAGGGGAAAGTTATAAATTCGTTATAACTCGAATATATATTGAGATATCGATAGAGTTCGCGAAAATGGCATCCCCAAGGTAAACAGATGACGGATCTACGTGAATATTCCACGGTGTTGCATCTATTACGACGACGAGAGCTCTTGAAGATGTTTTCAAAGAAAACCAGACGAATGGCTTCCAAGCGACCCCCTAAATGTTTCCTCAATGTTTGCCGCCAGATTGTTATTTTCGTTACGATGTTGGATAGAGACTCTCGCCACATTCTTGATGCAACGCATGTCTATCGCCGTTTCACGCTCGATCATGCAGTCCTAGCGATCTAAATTTCATCATTTGGCTCACTTTTTGCGCGACGTTTCTTCATCTGCCTCATTTGGCGCAAAACTTCACCGCCCGGACCAAGTAGAATCCGAGCGCGAGATCCAGCATTGGGGTAAATGAATTAAACAGAGAGGCGGTATGCACGCTCACGTTCCAAAACGTCTTTTTCTTTTTCCTCCCTTCTCTCTGGCTCAATTTACCTTTAAATTTATCTTGTCCTACCTGCCCACCGATATTGTTTCGCTCATGCCGGGAAGTTTGTTTTTAATTACTTTACTTTCGGCATAAATTGCTTGTAACGTTTATTGCCTCCGTGTGCAATAACCAAGCTTATGCGGATGCAAATCTTCCAAAGTACCTTCACTGTATATGACCATACTTGCAGTTCTACTACTTTAACATCTACAACGACATTCGCACGAGAGTGTATCGACATCACGATGTTATAAATATTCTTTTGTATTTCCCGTCTCTCTATCCTTCCACGAAGGATATCTTTTTTAAAAGCACAGCTGCGCACGTATTGGCATTTGAAATTATTCTGCATTAAACGAAAATGACATATGTTTTTCTAGAAAAAGAGTTATCGAGAGGATATATCGCGCAGATTTTTGATACGCGGCAGTTCTGTTAACAGAACTGAAATAATTCATAGAATGTCAAGAGATAATGTTTACAAAACGCTCAACAAAATCATTATTTAATATTACGTATAGTTATCGAATAGAATTAGGTATGCAGATTAATTCAGTTTATCGAACGTATCAAGGTGAAGAACAGAAAGTCTTCTGTTAAACTCAGAAACAAAGTCAAAAGAGACGTATATTTATGTAAATCTCTTTCATCGTTATATTAAATCTATATTTGAACTTAAAAGGAATTCCTCTTATATTACATTGTTATGTACATTCAATTTACATGATTTCTAGAAGAATCGTCTTTCTTGCTTTGTGCCTACAAAAGATTTATTTTTTAAATTCCGTTAATATTTTTTTATATTCTAAAAAGTCTTTAAAAGTTATTGTTATAACCCATGTCTGCGCTCAGAATCAGTTATACGATAGAATTAATATTAAGATAAAATCGTTTACAGTATAAACTGCTTATCATTGTTTGCAAATAGGATAGCAAATAGAGCCATTTGCATTTCAGCAGGCAAAACAGTTAGATTCTTGCAGAATTTTTTGTAATGAGATTTTAATACAATTATAATGATTATTATTCGGTCAAATTTTACAATGCTAGTAACAAAATAAAACTATTGAATGCGAGGACGTGAGAATATTTTCTTTTTTAGTAAGAGTAATTAAGTTTATAAATTTTAAATATTTTATATTTCGAAATCCAGAAAAGATAAAGCAATAATTTAAAAATATTACAGATGCGTTTTGCATAAAAGAAATGGTGATTAATTAAGAAAAATTATTAATTTATACCACGCTATGTAATTAAAAAATTTTAGAATTCTGAGCGATCTGTCGATTAGGAATGCTTTACGCGTAAGCCTCTTTTTCATTTCAAGCGCAATTATACACAATATAAACAAATAGATCTGCTTTTAAATTTTAAGATTCTTTTTAAATTCTAAAACTCGGAAGAATTTTCTTTCATAGAGATTTCTCGGTCGTCGCAATCCTATAAATATAGGTCACATCAAGGCTACCGGTAGCATCGAGGTAAAATCAGATTCAAATCCAAGTTACAATCCAGAAAGATTCAGAACAAGATCAAATCAAGTCAAGGTCTAAATTCTCACTTGTAAAATTCCTCCCTGACTCTATCACCATTTCTCCCAGATATAAGTTTTTCGGATTCAGTTTCCAGTTTAAATATTTAATCCTTCATTCTTATATCATTTTAAATACAAAACAAGCTATTGTAATTTAAGTGCATTGATTGATATCCAAGTTTTCCGTTCCGAATTTTTACTTTTTTACGTACTTTGCCCGAAGACTTCTTCTAATAATCGCTATAATATAGCAACAATTGTCGAAACTGCAATATCGTGATCCAGTTCTTTATCATTAATAGTTATACGACGTGTATAAAAAGATTATTATATTCTTACTAATTAAAGATTTTACTGCAATTTTCAAGTAAATGAGCAATTTACTTCTTCTTTGCGGTAATCAATGTGCACTTTTACAACTTTTACACTATACATAGTATACATATTCTATAAATGTTACACATATAGATATACTTGGGTCTGTTTCTACATGATGGATGCGTATCGATGGATGCAAATAAGAATCGTCTACGTACAAAGTTACGTAGAAATATCTCTGCAACAAAATATAAAGCTTACGTTAAGGCTTACGCAAACTATATAAAAAGCGATTTGAAATATAGAAATACATACATTGAAAGCATTTTATTTAACACATGAAAGAAATGTTGATGCGTTAAAAAAAATAAAAAAGATATCTTTTTAAAGAATCGGTACTTTATTCATCACATTAAAGAAAAAACGTGCAAATCTGAGTAAAACGTATTTAAAGAAATCGCGTGAATATGAAAAAATATGAACAGAAGTTAAGTTGTTAAGAAAAACCGATGTAAGTGTGTGTGGATCCGTGCGAAAGGATATCGCAAATCGTGCAAAAAGATATATAAAATGACTTGAGTATATGTAATAAATCTCTTATATAAATAATTCTATCCTTCGTTTCATTTTCCGACTGTGCTTTCTTCCTTGACTTATCATACCCGACAACTTCATGCACGAATGTTGATCGATGCCCAGCGGAAGTAAGCGCGAAACGCGAAGGGTACGCGTGAGCTTCCGTGTTGGATTAATTCTTGCGGTGTCGCGGTCTGGCGACCTCGGCGTGTCAACGATACGCGACTGCTGCCTCTGTTCGCGTGACGGCAACTTTGCCGGCAAGTAGGACGATTATGTCTCGGAACCCGGGATGAATATTTGCTCGACTTCTCCCCTTCAGGATAGGTCGCGCGGGCGCTACCGGTATGACGGCTATAAATACCGCTTTGTATGCATGCCGAGTGAGCGGACCGCCAAGCACGGATAATAGAGAAGGAAATCCCGGAGAAGCTACTTTGTCCCTTCGTCCTTCATCTCGTCGCCTTCCTCGGTCTCTTCTTGTCATGTGCATCGATGCTGCTATGCCGTAAATGTAATATAGGCTGCCGAGGCTGATGATACTGGCGGCTCGGGTCCACCCACTACACGTCTAATTATAATTATCAAAGGATTCGCCATCGGTGAACATTATTTTGATCCCTACATTACAGTCACTCATTAATAAAGCGATTATCTGTGCGCGCGCGCAATGCATGTGCAAGCATTAATGATTCCAACCTGTCACTTCGCAAATTACGCATAAAGATATCATTTCCATTAATATATAATGAAGAGAGAATGTAAATGAACCATTGATTCTTGCTTATTAATTATTAAAATATAAGAATTCACAACGAAGATATTTATGACATTTGCAGGATCTAAGATGTCATAAGATGAGTTAGGAAATGAGCATGAAGAGACCATGTAAAGAGGATGGATAACAACCGGCTTGCAAAATTCACAAAAAATAGAAAACTAAACAATCTCAGGTTTGGACGGCTTCCAAAATATTAGTGCGGGAGTTGGATATCAACATCACACGCACACTGAATAAAACACAGGTCCTATAAGAAAAAAAAAAGAGAAAGAGAAAGGAAATATAAGATAGAGTCTTTATATTGCTTTTTATTCGTCATAGATTTACATTCACGTTTATATTTTCTCTGATATCTGATATCGACCATAAATTTTATTTTGTAGAATTCTAAAATCGAGATTCTAAAATTCAATGGCAAATTCTTTTTATATTTGCTCTAACTCAATTGTTATTACATTTCATTGTTGTCTTAATTGTCGCTTTGTATCATATGCTACATTAATGTTTGCATTATTTTAACGCAAAAGACCTTATACCTCAGTGCAGATAAATTTCTACACAATTCTATACGATTCTTTGCACGGTACGCATTCATCGTGTAGAAAAAGACTCAAGTCCCAATATTTGTATGTAATCGTATATAACCCAGTACGTGTAATCATATATGTTAATACGAATTAACAGCAGAAAAGTATAAACATGTCCATATTTATTCAAAAAACTTAGTCAATCGTAATTAGGGAAGTGCTGCAAACTGGCAATATACGCCAATAAACCAGGTCATGACTTTCAGATATCATACAGCTAATGATAATCTACATTATAAATAACAGAAACCTGAAAGAAGAAGTGCAAGTACAAACAACCAAAACAGCCATGATATCTGACGATCTATGTGATATAATTTGGAGAAACAGATACATTAACTTAAAGAGCAAGATATATAAAACTTATGTGAGACTCGTAATGATTTACGCCATTGAAACAAGAGCGGAAACAACCAAATCTATCATCAAACCTATCACCAAACCACCTTCGATTAAGAACAAGGAAAATGAAACGCATCACTCGCAACACTTTGCGGAATAGAATTCGCAACGAAAACATTCGCGATATTTGCGAGATTCAAGATGCCATAAAATGGATCAGAATCAGGAGGCGACTATGTAGAAATCATACAAATAAGATGATAACCGGGTTGCAAAAATCGCAAAAAATGGAAAATCAAATACTTAGGCCTGGACGGCCTCCAAAACGTTGGTGCGATATTTGGATATTAGCATCACAGAAAAATAGGCATAAAAAAGATGCCTTTACCTATAAAAAGACGAAGAAAAAAAAGTCCTTGCAAAGCTTGAGGGATAGAATTCGCAACGAAGATACTCACAACATCCGCAATATTCAAGATATCAAGATGAAATGGGCCAAGATTAAGAGCATGGAGAGCATGTAAACAGGATGGATGATGCAAAAATTGCAAAAAATGGGAAACCAAACATCTCCAGGCCATCTGGACGGTTTCCAAAATGTTGGTACAAAGGTTGGACATCAACATCAACACAAAAAGAACAAGCATACTGGATAAAATACAGAACATGATCTTCTAGAAGAAGATCTTCTTCTTCTTCTCTAAGAAGAAGAAGAACAAGAAGTAAAAGAAGAAGAAGGAGAAGGAAAAATGAAACCATGTTATGTCTATTATATATAGCGTAACAATGCACATTGATTCCCGCAAACAAGATTTCAACTTGCCTATTTACTTGCAAAATCTTCAATTATAAGAATACAAATATTCTTTTATTTTACAACTAGACACATAACAAATAAACTAAACAGCGAAATGTTTACAAGGAATTTTAGTCCATCTATCTCTGGCCATTCCATTCATGATTTGATTACATCAGCGAGAGATGCCTAGCTCATTTGTGAAATTATTCGAGATACCACAAAACACTCAACGATATCTTCGTCACGTCAGGTTGTTTTTACGCACACTTTAAAGTCTGATCTCTCTTCCTCTCTCAATAAAACACTGAAAATGATTTATAACGCGCACAAATTCGCGACATCGAATGGAGTACTCCGCGCGTGAAAACATTTTATCACCAGCGTATTAACTTATACAAGTAATGTCAATTATGGGATGTATAAGTCGCTCGGACGAAGAGATTCACGTTAATTTCGTTAACATCATAGACGATACGTATCGCGAATCGAGCGTGCATACTCGTATGTGTAAGACATCCATCACAAAGTACGTAACTAACAAATCGTGATCAGTCATGATGGCATAATTTATGTGAATAGATTTCATCTAGCCGCGTGATTGCATTCCGGAATGCATTACATCAAAGATTTTTTCACCAATAGCATCGTCGTTTATTTCGAGCGAATTCGTTTCGAATTTACTTCTTCCGAGTAGCTCCATTACTGAACGAAAGTATCATCGAAGATTTGCGCATCATTGCGGCGCTCATTTATTAATTATGTCGAGATTTGGCGTCAAGATGTATCGAGATCCACCGCGTGTGGAGTTATCGGTAATCTTTTTCTTATTGTGAGAAAGTCTCTTTTAAAAATCCCAATAGCAATTTTCTTTTAAGCGGCACGTTCATCCCTTTTCCTCATAATGGTCGACAAATAGCATCAAATTTCAACATCGATGCAAAGGCAAATTGAAGTTTTCGATATTAGTTAAGTCATATAATTAAATTGTATATAACGTGTGAATATATTACGCAAACATCTCGTAAATTTCCCCCGCACGCATTTCAACCCTTATTTATCCTAATTTCAACTACGCATTCATCAGATTTCTCCAATCTCGACGGACTTTGTTGAAGGAAAGGCGCGACGCGGCTCAATATCAGGCTGCAAAACTTGAACGAATTTCTTTTCTCGCGTGACAGGAAGTTTGCGCTTATCAAGAGACGTACGTAGAAAGATTGAGGTGGCAGACAGGAAGGATGGGAGATATGGCGGATATTCTGTGTAGCTGCCGCAAAAGTAGTAGCGGAAGGAGATCAGCATGCAACGCAAATCACGTTGATGGAAAAGGGCGAAATTCTCATAAAATGCAATCGGAAATGTCAGAGCAAATAAAGCGGCTGACAATCAATGCTGCGACCGTGCGAGCTCAAATATCAGAAAAAAAATGCTCGACCAGAACGGAGGAGTTTTGCCTGTGTACGCACGCGCGCGCTTTTATCGAGTCCGATTTTGCGTGAGATCGAATTACAAAGAGGAAAAGCAAAAAAATAAATTGCCAGAGAAGTCGCGTCGCACTACCCTTAAGAGTCGTTTCCCCCCGAAAAAAAAGGAAAAAAATTGGTATTACGGGAAGAGAAAGAAAGATAGGAAGAGAAATTATGTTTAATTATGCAGATGATTCCGCGATTCCTTGTATATTATATTAAAAACATGGTCATTGAAGTTCGACTCATATGACAATTTAGTTTGAATCATGAGAGATTCTTTCTATCTCTATCCCTCTCTCTTGACACTGCGAAATCAATCACGTCGAGACCACTCGCATTATTCGTGCCATCGCTTCAAATCGATAACCCAGAAGACGGAAGAATGTAAAATCGTGACATTTCCCGGTCAGCCGTGATGCACGCACGGGAAACGTAATGAATATCAACCATTGGAAGTGCGGATGGTAAAAAGGACGAAAACACACCACGCGTAAACTTGGTGTTTCAGTGTCACGTCTCGTCCACGCCAGTGCGACGTTTTGGTATAATAGAAACGTCGGTACAATGCCCGTTATTCGGCATGGCGATTCTTCTCTCTCTCTCTCTCTCTCTCTCTCTCTCTCTCTCTCTCTCTCTCTCTCTCTCTCTCTCTCTCTCTCTCTTTCTCTCTCTTTCTCTCTTTTTCCCTCTTCCATTTCTATGTCGACAACTCGTCAAAACAATCACTGCGCATCGCGCCGGCACAGCGCGGGCGCAGCGACGTAAATTTACCGAAAAATCCAATTAATCTTAATCAAGGACCGGCTGTATAAAAGTCGCTTGCGTGCGCGCGAATTCCAGGCGGAAGCGGCCCTCCGATCGCCGGCGGTATCGCAAAATTGATATTACACGCCGGAAACGTACCGGCCGCGCGTGGAGACCACGCCAGCGGAGTTAAATGCCATTATCCGAGAAAATATACATCGTGGAATGCTCGCGGCGTTCGTCGTGTGATAACAGTATTATTGTCCGACAATGTACGCGTATTATCGAGGGCGCTTAGCCTCTCTCTTTCTCTCTCCCTCTCTGCCAGGACGCGATGGTCAAGCCTGTTAAACAACGCGCAGATTGGATTTTTAATGAAAGTTCTGCACGCTGCGATAATTTCGATGTCCCGATGCGCGCAATCGAATTGGGTTCCAGTAGTGGCAGCGGTTCTTTATACAACCGGAAGTGTCGATAGGATACGTACGTGTGTAAGTGTGTCTGGATCATATAACGATGATGCGAGAAGACACGGAAAGGTGTAAGCGAGATACGATATAGAGAAGGCAGTCGAGACACAACGAGAATTCCAGAGCTTGGCTCGCCAGCACGGAAAGAAACGTAATTACAAACATAGTTTTAGCCCTTTAGCCCGCGCATAGTCCACCTTCCGGTTGGCGCGCGCCAACTTCCGCTGGCCATTCGTTCTTCCCTTGCAGTGCGCAGCGAGTGGACCGAATTTGATAAATGGCGGTGCCGATCGACGGGGTTTCCACTACAGCGGGTAATTTCTGGGAACGTTCAATGTTATCCCACGTTTATTAGATTGAATCGATGTTGCTGACAACGAAGACTGATTTACCGTTACCGTTGGAAACGCCACTCGACATCTCCCTCTCCCTAACGGACTTTTTAATATCTCTGTTACGGACGAATGTTGCTCTCGCGAGACATTCGCTTCATGTCTTCTTTCATTGAAACTGTGTATTAAATTCGATAAGAGATCGCTGGGATGTATTGATAAGATAAAACACATTGTTAAGAAGACTTGTATGTATCGTAATATTAATTGCTATCCTGCATTCTCTTAGATTAAGAGAATTAAGTAAATATTTTCGTATAATAATGAGCCATCGTTTAATTAATAAATAACTGTCGGTGTAATCACAAATTACTGCTGCTCCGTTATAAATTATTGTTATTCGTTTATAGCCGCCGCGTTAATTTAATTAACGTGTTTGATTATCTGAGCGACAGCGGTTTCGATTTCCAGCGTGTTTTAAATAAATCACGTTTGATGGCTACTCGATATTCGAAGAGCGCGGGGTAAGTTCGAATTAACGCGTCCGTATACCCGAGCCACTGAAATATAAAATGGTCGAGAAGTAATAATAAACAAAAATACAAGTTAAAAGGTAATAATAAACAAAAATATATCCAATGTAAAATCGATGACAAATCGTGACATTTATATTTCCGTTAGATTAATTGGCCAGCTAATTGTTCATCGTATATTTATCGAAACAGTTCTCGATTAACGGATGCGCGATTGATTAACCTCAACGTGAAACGCGACGAAATTTCGTCCTGCCTTCGTTTTCCGTAAAATGCGATTAATCTTAGATTTAATTCGCTCGCCACGCCGACATGAATTTCATAATTAACAGAGAATTATAAAATATAAAATTGTGATTTGAAAGCAAACGTTATGTTTGCGAGCAAATGTTTCCCGGCAAGCAATTCTTTTATTTACGTCTTTTTTTTCGTTTTTCTCTTTTTTTCTTTTTCATCAAAGTTTTATCGCTCATGAAATTATGAATGCATAATTAAGTTCTTGTCTTTAACGCAGCTACAACGTAGGAAATTTTAGGAGATAGCATGGTGTGCATCTTTAATTTTTATCGATGCTTATTTCAATTCATACTAATACAGTTTAAGTAAAACAATGATAAAATGATAAGGCTTATACATAATTATTGCGATAGGTGCAATATTTGTTTCTGTAACATTTATTCCTTCATTTTTTGCCATCGATCCTAATTTAATTATTCTTTGAATTAGTTCGCGCGCGCTATTACATTGTTTGTCGCTTATTTACCCAATTGATGAAAGGTTAATGAGCATAAAGCTTTATTTAGCGTAACTGTTAGATTTTTAACCAATTTAAAATCATAAAACTATATGCATACGTTGTCAGACAGTAATTCGATCGCTTGTAATTGCTATTTTGGATTTAAACATCGAATAGATTTACAATCGATATTACACTTTCATTTTATATTTTAATAATACGCTCAAAATTAAATCTATATATATATATATATATATATTAATATTATTTAGCAAATATTATTACACTATATATGCTCTCGATTTCCTCATGAATGTCTAAACTCCCTTACGATACGTCTAAAAACAGTGCACAGATTGTTCATCTCATAAATTATAATTTATAGTTAATATGGTTAGTATATTAGAAAGAGATGAATAAGAGAAAAAGTTACATATTAAATAAACTCCAAAAATGATTTGATAACAACGTAACAAAATGCGTTTAACGACAATATCGAGACACTTCCGACGTAAAGGAAATCAATGAGCATTTTATTTTCTTATTTTATTGATATCCTAAGATAGAGAGGGAGAGTCAAACGTCTCATCAATTTCCCCCATAGAGATACCTATCATCTCATCTCCGCAGCGATCGCATCGCGAAAATTACGTAAAGGACGGAGGAGAGCGCAGCGATGCGCAAGGAGCTTTCGATCCTCCTCGCGCCGACGATGCAAATGAAATCTCATTAAAGAGCGCGCGCTGGTCCAAACGAGCGCGAGATCGGCAGGATTCGTGCGAGATCGGCAGAATTCGACGTGGCGGCCCGCCGAAGGCAGACAAGTACTGCCGATCGCGCGAGGGCGCCTTTGGCGGACCGCGGCCGCGGCTGAAAGTCGCAAAATCGAGAACTCGCGCAGTCATCAGACGCGAAAGCGTCTTCATGATCGTAGAAGGGTTTGTTTCGCTCGCTTGCACGGAATTAACGTTGACACTCTGTAGCGATCCTTCAGTCAGCCGAGGGAGCGCCGAGTGCTTCGTTAACTCGTACAGCCCGGCTGAAAGACGTGCCGAGGGTGCGAACTGGAGTCTCGATCCGAGGCAGCTGCTCCGTAAGACGACGTATCCTCGCCAACCACTGAGAGCCTGTCCTCGACCACGAGTGTTCCTCGAGACACCAGTAGCGATTGCAACAGCATCCCGAAAAGGGTGGCGTACCGCATATGTCATAGCGCATACAACATCGGATCAGGCGTGCAAATTGATTTCTTGCTTCTCCCGTGAAGTTCAAAATTCGTTTATAAGAGAGAGATTTTAATCCATGAAATGGTTCTCATCATTTCGCTGGCTAATCGCGGTAGAAACCTGGCGATGTCGAAGCTTAAAATTGGAAATAAGAAATTAATTTGTATATCTACTATAGTATACACTTGCTATCAGGGATTAAAGTCTCTCTTAGAGGAGCGCTCGATCTCATTTTTTATCAACAGTATATCTGCGAAGAAAAGTTCGATTGTTAACATTATCTAAAAATTATTTTCCACCAATGCGATTCGCATTGTGGAATGGGTATTTCAACTCTCGCGAATGCGGTGCAGGGAACGGTACTTAGATCTAGTGGAATCCAGATCTAGTCGGATCTAATGTAAACGATTGGTCTCTGGTAACTGACTAGCTCGACAATCGACTTTATTTATTTGTAGTAGAGTGATAAAAAAAAAGCAAGGCGTATCCCGAATGTTTTCGAAAAAAAGTACTTTCTTGCAATGTTCAGTAAATATTATTCTTTCAGAGCTCTTGCTATGTCGTTCAATTATGTTATATTATTCTATCATCGCTAACAGAATTAGATAGTTCACATATCATTATGATTGCGATCCCGATAACAAAAATTTAATATCAAATTAAAACAAGTTTTTGTACAAATTGAAATGCCACGAATTTGGGATGATCGAGGCACTTTAGTCTATACGGAACTATTAATATCGTAACGATGAATTACTGTATTTTAATATCAAACTTTTCCGCGAGATTAATAGGTAATCAGATATTCTCAATACGACAGTACTGAGAAAATATTGTTGACTGTGTTTCAGACTTCTTCTCGATAATCGTATAATTCTCGATTTTATCAAGATCTTACAGTGTTTGTATAAAGAAATTAGTCAGTTCGAAGTTAAATTTTCAATCTACCGAAGAATAACAAAGCGCGATACATGGACAAGAAAAGATGGTAGTACTTGTGGCCGAATCTCTGAGAGCTGAGTGACGATTACCGATTTCGATTATCTGCAATGCTAAGAAGAAAGAAACAGAACAAAAAGAACGATCGGTTCTAAACAAAGACGCTCGTAGATATCGTTAATTGCATTCGATCCTCGACCGAATTAAGGTCTTTTGTTGCTTCATTATTGCACCCTCTCCATGAAGCTTAACTAAACGAGAGTCGCTAAGTCCGTATTAAAGACAAAACTCTCTACCCTTCAGTTAATCCCGAAATTGCATATCAATTACTACAATTACACGACCAGTCGTGTGTCGTAATATCATAAATAAACGGACAAAAGTTAAAAAGTCCTTCTGCATGTGCCCGAAACGAGCGATGTCTTTAAATTTTCTTTTACCGCATAATAAACCTGAAGATAAAAAATTGTAATAATTCAAAACGCAGAAAACGTTAATGAACCTTTGCTAAAGAAATTTGATAGTTAGATAGTTAATTTGTCTATAGCTTTTCTGATAATATTGATCTATAAGATTGATTTATTATGCTTCTAAAGCATTCGACAGGCAACGAGAAAGCGCTTTACACATGATTAGTTTATGGGTACGTGTTTTTCGCTTCGAATCAAGCGAATCGGGATTATCCTCTTTTCTACGCATCCTCCATTTCTGGTGCGCGAGATAGAGTCATCCTATTTCAATTTTCTCGCCTACTTTATCGTCCATTGGCTCCCTATGAGCAAAAACCAAGACAGTGCTTTATAAAAAAGATGGACTATGTATATCATCAGATGTTTATCGTAAAAATATGAGAGAATAATATTAGTCGACATTTTAATGTTATGATTTTCAACTCGAAACCGCAATCTCGCTCCACGTTTACACGAAGAGCGAGGAAAGGACATGCAGTGGATAATGTTTTCGCGAAGCTTCTAGTTGAGCACGATTATCGAATTTCCATAATGCCTTGGGCAATTGATTCCTATTAACGATAAGTCGTTCCCATCCAAAATCTCATCCAAATGATCCTTTTATGTCGTAAAATTTTTATCCGCTCTGTGAGATTCTGTCACGCTGTATCTGCCGTGCATGAGTGAACAAAGTAATTAAATCTCACGTTTCAGAAATCTCACATTTCAGAAACGTTGTAGCCCAACGGAACGTACAGTGCCAGATTTTTTTATATTAGAAGCGCTCGCGATAGTAAGTATAATAGCTAAAAGAAGAAAATGTTTATGAGCTTATTCACTAATTGACGCTAATTGAACTTTAGTCATATATTATTATACGCGTACTAAAAAAGAGAGAAAAAAAGGAGAGATTTATATGAAAAAATTATTTTTCCAAAAAAAAGAAAGGTAAGAAACGACCCCGAATTTTCAAGTATGCTATAATAACAATAATCGTATAGAGAATTATATTAATTAATTAAATTAAAATGTCATAAGAAGAAAAAAGAAAATAGGAAGAGAGCGCTTTAAAAAGATAGCTAACGCATAAAATTCATCATTATATCTGATTTATTAATCTCATTGGTAATTAGATTTCACAAGTTTATTGAACAAATATTGAACAAATGTTGTTTGAATTAATGCAAATTTCTAATCTCTTACCTTTTTTATAGTAAAATAAACTCGAATAAATCATAGCATATGGACTTGATGTCTTTTCATCTATTTTCGAGATGATTTTTTGATGGACGTATGACATAGTTGAAGAATATTATTACGTCAACCACCATGTTATGTCAACGCTAACGTGATAAAGATTTGAAATGAAATTTTGGACACGTATAATATAAATGCATAATATGGACATAAATGAACATAAATGAACATAAACATTTCAATACAGATTTTCTCAATTTGTATCAGTTAAAGATTAATCTTTGCAATTTATTTATTCAACCAGCAACATGTCCGGAAAAACGTTCTCACATTATAATCTGTATAGAACGTATTATAATAAAATAAAAATATATATAAGATAGCAATAATAACTTGTAATTGCATCTATATTAAAGAATCTATCATTATTTCTATTTGTATTACTTAATGGAATCGTTTTAAATATTTACAACATAATCTCTCTCTTTCTCTGTTTGCTGATTCTTTGATTATTTAAAATTTGCTAAATCTATATTCAAAAAAGAAAATGAAGTTTCTCAAAAGCAGTTTTATGCTGCTATGATGAGCAGTAAACACATAAAATATTCCAAACGAAGCATGATACAACACGTTTCGATTGTTAAAACATTTTACGAAAATCGAAGTTCAATTATGCAAACACGATAAAAATGTTCGATCGAAAATGTATACCAAGTGTTATCGCGATTCAACAGTTAGTGGGCATGTTTGAAGAGAATGATTTGATGGCAGATCAAACAATGTCTGTGCGTCGTTGTCCGGTGCATCGGATCGATCGGTTGTTCAGTAATTGCAAAATATTGTTGCTATGCATAAAAGTGTGACCGAGAATGGCAGGATCTCAATCAAATGTCGCTCGCAGCAATCGGCTTACCTTACAACACTATGCGAGGAATATTGATGATACATCTGCACATGCGTGCATATAAAATTCAGTTACGGTCGTGCTCCGCCAGCTGTAGACATCGGGATCGCGGCGATTGATTGCTAGGGCTTAGCCAAGCAGATTCCGAAATTTAGCGAAAATCTACCGTGAGCGATGATGCTCGCTTCCGCATCAGCGGCTTGACAAACAAATAGAACGGTCGGATCTGCAGAAAATCCGCGAATTATCGAGACATCCAGGTGACCAAGTCTAGTGCGCAACTAAGTTAAGCTTATTCATCAGTTTGACAATCTTCTGAGAAACGAAATTATAGAAAACAACGATTGATAATTAACAGCAAATGTATGCACTTCATTAGAGCATAATTTAATTGAGAAATGAAAGAGTCCAATGAATGACGACGATCTTGGGAGAGCAGAATATCGCAAATGAGAGCTGTACTCATAACGGTCACGGTCTGCGAAGCGGGCCATTTGCTAATGGGGGCAATCAAGTCAGATTGATAAAAGAATTGAACTTAGATCGGAGATCTCGCGGGAATATATATAAATGGCAGGAAGTCGACAATTGTCGCATACGCAAAGGAACGCTTTTTAAAAAGAATCAAACAAGAATCAACAGCATCGCTCCCATCATTCAGGTGCGCGAAAATACACTCTCATCTCAAAGGCAAGCGGAATATCTTTGCAACGAGTATGCCCGCGCCGACCTCTGTCATTATCGCGATACTCCGGCATTCTAGATGTTGGATATTTAACGAGATAATTGCTTTTTGAACGATCTCGCGAGAGACGGGAGTCAGGAGCGATCTTTCCCTTGCAACTGTCGCGACGACTTGTCGTCATCCCCATTATTCGTCCGATCCAGCCATGCTAACGTCTTCTATCAGTCGGTGTATACGATGTTTATCAACGAAGCCTTTTCTTAATTTAATTAATTAATTCCTCAGTTTTTATCTCTTATATTTAACTTCATTTAACAAGCAAAGAATGATTAGCCAACGCATATGCATATTCTCCTCTTCCTCTTCCTCTCTCTCTCTCTCTCTCTCTCTCTCTCTCTCTCTCTCTCTCTCTCTCTCTCTTTTTATCTCCATGCGCAGGAGGAGGAACATCACAGGGTAAATTCTGCAGAGTAAATTCTGATTCAATTGAAGCAGTGTAATTTTACGCCATACCACATCGGGAGAAGAATCTCGCGCTCACAGCGCATAATGCAGGAAAAATACGTCGCGCTCTGTCTTATTCTCTCTAATGACAGATAAACAGGAGCCCATCTGTGCCGTCGCATTTAATTTTCCGGCTTCTGGCAATCAGGAAATTAGCATTGTCTGAGAGTTGAAAAGCGGCTCGTCGCCGCTTCTTAAGCGCAAATCGCAAATGAGGGGCCGCCGCCTTCGGTCTGGCAGAAGTTTGACGCGTGTACGCGCATACACGCAAATACGATTCGCACTAACAAACTAGCTCGTTAATTCTCATCAGATGAGATCATCTGGCAGCGCGCGGTGGAGCCATGCCAAGAAGCAATCCTGCACGGGGAACTTAATTTAGTTCTTGATTGTACTTTTTTCCCCTCACTACATTCTTTTACGTGCCGCTTCGTTAACGCAATCTTCCTCTTTCTGCTAATTACATTCCGTGTCCTGCTCGTCTTTGCAGAGCATACCTGTATTAGCGGACATTTTCTCGACGTAAGTGCGAGCGCAATGAACATAAACGCTATCACACCTGCAATCTCATCACCTAATCAAAGGAAAGATGTTATCCCGTACGCGGAAGTAGTCAAAAGATTCCGGAGTTTACTTTTTCATATGCGATCCAAGAACAATTTAGCGATAAAGCCAGATCTTTGATCGCAGCCCGTGATCACTTATCAGAACGAAGACCGATGACCAGAAAATTTACGGACCATCGCAAACGAGAATCATCTTCAAATCGCTCAGTTTGCTCAGCAGGCTGTGATAAAAGTCTCACTTCGATCAATGAGGCGCGCTCGCCTCATCTTGCCACATTAACAATGAAACATCCGCTGGTCTCGGTGTAAACATTCGATGCCACCCTGTTGTCTCGCTATGTCGCCGCTACCTCGTGGCATTCAGGCTGAAAAGCTAAAAAGCCCCGCGCAAGGGTGCGAACGGCGGCAGGGGTGGCCCGCTCAGGCCGTCTGTTCTTTATTGCGGCAGTTAAACAAGCTCGCTTGAATATTTGATTGGCAATTCCATGGTCTCACAAAAGATCGCGCCGGGATCCAACTGCTGGTCCTCTAGGGCGCGAGGTTCTCTAAGCGGAGTATAATCAACCGCACGTATAATCAAGCCTAGCCCCATCCCCCTCTCGAGGGCGAAACCGCGCCGTTCTCGCCGGCGATATAATCCCGGTCGCGCGAGCGCACGCCGCGATCGGTGCGAAAGGGCTGGATTAAGCTCGGTGATCCTAATGAAATTCGTCCTCGGAGGATTCTCGCGAAACGACAAGCTGTAAAATCTTGTCGGCCGCTCCGTGGAAAATTGTTCGCTCCGGAAGCGCGGAATTGTCTCCGGCTGAGCGTGCTCCCGCTGGCGCTGATCGCGCCGGAAGAACGATTAATCCGCGAGCTCCGGCTACGCTCGATGGAGTTCGTTATTCCGCGCGCTGTAATCTCAGAGGGAATGAATATGAGAGTGCCAGATCGCGAACAATACCGCTGTAGTGAGAACGACAAATTCCAGACATGATTCTGTGATTTAAGAACCTGAACATCTCGTCTTAAATCTTGGAGAATCCAGAATCTTCGAGAACAACGCTCTGTGCTACCAATACTGATTGAACTCTCTTCTTCTCTCCGGACTTATCATTACCTTCATTTAATCCGGCCGGATGCAATTAGATATTATAATTTGTTGCAATTATAAGAGTCCAGATAATCGTAGCAAGCAAAATGAAAACAATAGTCAGGCTTTGAATACATGCCGATGTTCTTGCCAAGCACATACAAACTGTCTTCGTGCACACATTAAAGAAGTATTGAAGAAGTTAAACTTCGAGGAGTGAGTACTCATTTATCAAAATTTCTTTAATTCCTTTTAAGCGCCATTATTATTATTATTTTTATTTATCATTTTAGGAATTATTACAAGCTATCACAGTGTGATATTTAGTAACTGATTTTTGTCAGTCACATGTGAAAAGGTTTTGGAGAATATATGTTCTATAAAATTACAATCCGATCAGGTGCATAGGTTTTGAAGAAATCTTTTTAATCTGCGTAATGTTTTGGGATTTCTCATGAGATTAATCATAAGTATGTTAGGATGTTCCTCCAATCTATCAGCTCTAGTTGAGTTTTCTTATCTCGTTCCTAACGTAAGGCACTTAAGATGTAATGTTAGTACATGTACCAAGAAGCATTAACGATAACTCGACGATATTTATTTTGGAATCTTTGTAATATTTTTATATTTTTATTGGAGGCCGTGCGCTATAATTGGACGCCATAGACTCAAATAGATTTGAGAATTACTTTGTATAGCAATTTTTATATAGAAATTATATATAGCAATTTTTATATAATTATATAATAGCAATTTTTCATCCGATAGTTGTGGTTTACTGCCAAGTAGCCAGTACATTTTATCCAATTGAAACTCAAGTTATTTTCGTTTGGTGAATATATGTTTTTTCCAATTTAGTCTATTTAGTCGAGATGTAGTCCTAAATATTTGATATCTTCAAGGAATTCTCAGACCGTTCAAAGTTACTGAGACCACGTCTCTTTACGGGTAATGAACGTCACATATACTGATTTTGTCCCATTAGTTTTGATTCTCCATTTTTTTAGACACCTCTGAATATAGGAATTAGGCTTTCTTGTAAACGCAAAGATGCTTCTAGGGCTAAGAGTAATGAGTCATAAGAATATCTATATACGCATAGATTGCAGTTATAGTACCCAAAGCGACTGGAAGATCTACGTATAGCAGATAAAATACCAGTACATTAGGATTTAAGGAACTTCAGAGTTGATCTCTTTTAATTGTGTGACTACTTTTCCATATTTAACTATAAAAGTTCTATGTAATAGATAGGATTTTATGACGGCATAAAGGTCAGAAGCTTCCAGACAGCTGGAAAGCTGTCTCTAATTTTGTAAAGTAATTCATTGTGCCAGACCTTGTCAAAAGCCTATAAAACATCAAGGAAGACCACGTTATTATTATAGACACAAATATCGGGATGACCGATAACAAAGATACTAGCGCGTGTGGAAGCATCCTGCGTTATTTTGCGATCTTCATGATTACCGAGAAATTAATTCAAAAAACTTGCTGATACATATCTTGAAATATAGCGGCCTGGCAATAGAAAAGGAATCATTTTTGACTGTCTCGGACGCAACAGTTTTGGAAAGAATAAGCCGAGATAAGCTGCATTTGTGATTATTTTCCGACATCTAAAATATTTTAGACGCTTTAGGTGAAAATTGCAGCCAATTATGAACAAATTAAAATGCACCAAATAAATTGCAAGATCAACAATGATATTCTTATGTCCTTCTATTTGATAGCGGTAATCATAAATATTACTTCATTTCGAAACACACATTCCGACGTGAAATGGGTCATATGGTTTTACGCGGAAGAATACGAAGCTATCTAAAATAATATCCGAATGCAATCGCGCGCGATTGCACTCGTTTATTTATTAAAAGGTATTGTGTATATAGACACTGTGTTCGGTGTTTTCTCAAAAAATATTAGACAGGAATGTCGGGGCTCGCATTGCTCCTCCCGTTGCTTAAGTTCATTACAATATACATGGCCGTATCTACAACCTGATCGCTCTAACAGACGTACGCTTTCAGTTCAGTTTTCTCCGATTAATTCTTTGATAATTATTGCGAGAAAAAAAGGATTGCAGATCTGTGAGGAACTCCTTCGTTAAATCCGGCTAACGTGTAGCATTCTGCATGTACAAAGTGATAAAATAAATCACGTCTTTTCATTCTACTAGCCTTCTCATATTTTATCACACAATACAACACGCTTGAAGCGTAGTCTGTTGCTATTCGAAGCCATGTGAATCTCTTTACGCTGAGCTACATTGTTTAATCCAAGTTTCTCGGTGTTCTCGCATTCTCTCCCATCGGTGATTCTCTCTACGACAGGGATTTATCGATTGGCCGATTGGCATCTCACATTTTTCTTGGGCTGCATGTTTTAGCGTGGAAGTACACGGATCTATCGACTGTCTTGCATTTTTCTTGCCTCCATTCGACCATTTCTATCGTGTCTGTGATGTCTACTGGCTAGCTGATTGCAATTCTTATATCTTCGTTGTTTATATTCGGTTGTTTTCGGCGCGTTTTCTTGCGGAAGGTTCGATAAGGATCAGCCTGAGGCGAGCGCTGCAAGTTCACGATGAACGGTAGTTTGAGTTTTATTCTGTCCCGTATTCTACATTTTGTACCTGGTATTTCGCGTGTCCGATAAATGTGTATTTGTCATATACGTAAAGAGGAGGCTGCCTTACTGAACTGA
Organism: Eciton burchellii; assembly: GCA_020341155.1. NCBI lineage: Eukaryota > Metazoa > Arthropoda > Insecta > Hymenoptera > Formicidae > Eciton > Eciton burchellii. The sequence goes on from JAHMML010000038.1 coordinate 327,242, forward strand.
TCGCACGCGTAATTATAATTATCTCGTAAAATGAAGAGAAAAATCTGAAAAACTCGAGGGAATTTGGACCTCTGTGCGGAAACAAACGGAATAAGGAAAGTTAGTTTTCAGTTAACATCTCCGTCCGGTCCAACTTCGGCTGAAGAGGACTTCTACCTGAGACTTTGTTACCGCGATTCCTTAATGCGCGGAGTTCAAAAGTTGCGAAAGCCCAGGATGAAGCGGGTCCAACCCCAAATTTCCGTTAAAGCTAAAACCCGCTTCTGGGCCACTCGAGGAACATGCGCTCGACGTCTCTCGCGTATGAATGATGTTCCGAAAGTATCGAAGCGCAACTTGGCATCCATTTGAGAGACCATTCACAAATAAAAAGCGCGAGGTGAAATTTGCGCCATGAAGCATCTTTCCATTCTCATCCCGTGAAGTCAGTCTCACCCCATAGCTGGTCGATTTAATGAACGTAATGCTCTCGCTGGAGCAATCGCGAGTGGAAGACCAGCAGCATCGAATTAAAAACGATGAGCCTCGAGCGAGTCCGTAAGTTGCAAGAAGAGAATGCGGGATAGGACGCACGAAAACCGATTCGAGGGCGAAAAGAAAGACGGATCGCGTCGTGAGGACCGTTATTCTTGACAGGATAAACAGAGCCGTCTTATCCCGACGACACGAAAGGGCGGCAAGTCGTAATACCTGGGTAATATCCGCCGTGTGAGCTGCGGAGGGAAACGCTGAAACAGATAAAGACAAAGTTGACGGGAGCTGCGATCGAGAGGTATCAATTGTCGTCGACACGCGGATGACGAACAACGCAGGTCGCGGATAAATCCGCTTCTCTCTATCTGGAGAATTCGATTTCTCTCTCGCCCTCGGAGGGAGGAATAAGAGAAACGCGATCGAACTTCGCGTCCCCCACGAAGAAGATATCGTAGCGTTCAGACTCTGGACAGAGTCTGAAAGTTACTGTACACGAACTCTTCCCCTTCTCCCCCTCTCTCTGCAATGGCTTTTGCGTTCATAAAGTATACAATTGTTAAATACAACAGGATCTTATTTATGGCTATGGATAACAGCTTCAGCTTTTCCTGTCGAAGTTCGCGTCATCCGAATTCCAGCAACACACATCCGGCGTGTGTATTCAAAAGACTACACTATTTCAAGAACGACATGCTATCAAACTTTCTTCGTTTCTCCTTCGAGCGTGCGCGGGACTTGCCCGCTCGCGATCTCCGTTTTCGATAAAAAGAGTGAAACGAGGAACCTTCAATCTGCGTGCAGAGGAAGCGACGTTTAAGCGAAATTAGATCGTGAATCTTCCGGTTCCGCGGACAGCTACGTAAAAGCTACGTAAAATCACAGCGGTGCGATGTGAATTAAGCGGTTGGACGCAGTGCAAAGTGAAACGCGAGCAGCACATGTCTAAAACGCCATAATTTCCTTTCTAGAGGGCGGCGTAAAGGGTAAATTAGAGACTTTTACGGCGGCGCAGAACGATAACTTTGATCGTCCGTGCTAATTTACCGTACCGACGTCGATTACTTAATTGAACTCGAGAAAACGAGCTCGTTTCGAAGTCGATTAGAACAGCCGCCGACGAATTTATCAAGATACGGACCGTATTTGTCGTCCGGTGCATCGCGATCCTATCTTGAAGAAATTTTCCGCTCAGAAAGAGCGGAATAACATGCCATTAAGTCTCCCTCTCCTCCGGACTCCTCGAATGAGGAAATTGCAAACGGATATGTCTTTCCGTCAGTTTTCGATGCAATATCTTACAACTTTTATTATGGCTTTGAAAATCAAAGCGCGCGCGAAAATTACGTTTATGTGAAGCACTATGCACTATGCACTTTTGTAAGCTTATTAAAATTTATTCATGATTCGTTCATAATTCTTTTTCCTTTTCTGCCAAATGTATCTTACTAACGAGCGAATTCTGGCTCAATGAATCGAGCTGGAAGATTTATTAATTATATAAATAAACAATTTCCTTATGTATCGGTAACTTCAAGGAGGGTAAATAATGAACAATATTTGTTACTGTTGTACGAAATTCAGCGAGAAGAATACGGCGAAAGCGTATGAAAGCTCCTGCAATCTCGGCTAATAAAAAATATTACGACACGAATAATGCGACATGAACAAATATCGGAATTTAGGGAAAGCAATTCTGATCTGCGCGTGACCGTTGGAGGTCGCGCCATGAGAAATGGCGAGGATGCCGAAGAGTTAGTGGACAAAAGTCCAGCTCCAAGCTAGGGAACTTGCTTCGCACTTGGGAATAACCCAACCGTAAATTTCAAATCGATCATCAAAGGAAACGACTCTTTATGAGATCGTCATCCAAATCGCCGCATGACGAAGCTCCTTTCCACGTGGCCGGATCGATCGAGAACGCTGAAGCTCGGCCGAGATGTTTTAGCGTCTTCAAGAAATCACTCGACCGAGAAACATGATCGAAGCCCGAGACATGTGAGAATGAAGAATACTCGAGAGGAGTCCCCGCAGCGCGCTTTCTCGTAACCGGAAGACTCCCGTCTGATTGTAAAAGAGTCGGACTAAACGATCCAAGTGACTGAAGACGATTACTAGTCTCCAAGTAACGCCAGAGATTGGATATCGGGCTTGACGAGAAAAGACCTGTAATTCCCGGCACTCGAGGTCCGAAGAGAAATGCGCGACTTGGAGTGTCATGATGGATTTAAAATCTGAAGCAACAGCTTCTCCATGGCATTGCGAGTTAAACTTCCGAAATTGCATAATCCGCCATTGCCGATGCATGCGTATATTGTAGAGATGTCCAAAGAGGACAACCTTCGTGACGTACTTGAGTGTCGTAAATGTCTTCATGCCTTCGTTGCTTTTTTGAAAATTTTTACGGGTGAACAAATTATATATCGACATTCGTGCATCATTCGTGACGCGCGATTGTAATTCAAGGGAGATAATAACCATGATGCGCGCTGCAGTGGAATAACCATGTTACATTTATTTCCGTAAACGTTATTTGTGACGTGTTTGTTGATCAATTGATCGAATGAATGTCGACACGCACTTTGTAGCAATACATGGAACGATCTACGTAAATTAATGTAATCATATAAACCTGTTTGTACAATCACTTATTATTTATCGATGCAACATGATTATACCTGGTTGTTCTGCCTTGAAAACTATCAACAATCATGATGCATGAATAATGCTCGCAGCTGAAGACACCTTTCTTAAGTGAAAATGAGACATGAGGCTTTGTGATATATTATGAGTAATTGCGGATGAATATAAATATAACTGAATATACATTATATTTCCGAAAATAAACTGATTATATTAAAGAAAATATATATTAATATATATTATATATTATATATTAAATATATATTAAAGAAAATCATTGATCATATCTTTAAATAATCGCAGACAAATATTCAGAGTCGAGATTTTACTGATCAAAGTAGCCATGATGTATACGCGATATAATTTAGAGAAACAAGTATATGAGTATATTGCTTAAAAAGCAAAATAAGAATATATAAAACTTGTATGAGATCTGTAATTATCTAGGTCGTTGAAACAAGAACGGAAACAATCATCACCAAACTAAGAACAATATTAAGAACAATGAGGACCTCAAAGTGTATCATTGGCAACATTTTGCAGGATAGAATTCGCAACATCTGCGAAATTCAAGATGTCATGAGATAGGCTAGAATCAGGAGATGAGCATGAAGAAACCATGTGAAGATGGATAATGACCAGCTTGCAAAAATCGCAAGAAATGGAAAACCAAACATCCTTAGGCCACCTGGACAGTCTCCAAAATATTGGTGCAAAAGTTAGACATCAATATCATAGGAGAATAAGCACACTGGATAAAATACAGGACATGATCCTATAATAAAAAGAAAAACATGAAGAAGAAGAGATTGTTCTGAGATACTGCGGCAGGATTATTACTGCATTCGAGTCCGTCCGAGTACTTCGTACAAGAGAACAATTTTCCTGGCTCGATCTTATGTTCGCCAATGCTATTGAATAATTAACGGCATAGCCGGATCGCGTCATCTGTTCCGGAAATCTTCGTCGGCGCACACTCCTTGCAGATCGATCTGTCGCACAGCGACATGAGAAATTTCGCTCGGTAAAGTAATTAACCGACGCCGATTATAAAATCCAGCTTCCTGAAATTTTAATATCCGGTGAATCCTGCAAGAAATCCTGATGTAACTTCGTATCGATCGCGACGAATAGTAGAAGCGAATTGCCGCGAACTCGCAATTTTCGTTTATGATTGCACGTCAATCTTCATTTTATTCTTCCGAGAACGAATATGCCAAGTGTACAGCGATAATTATCGCTAAAATTATCGTTATAATAATAATCATAGTATGACATTTAAGATAATCATATATAGCGATAATTGAAATTTAAGAAGAATCGATGCAACTTTCCCACGCGTGCCTGTCCCTATCTTTCTGGACGTATGATGAGGATATTTAGATGCGTTTAATCAGGAAAATGTATGACGACTGTAGTGTTGGAGGTTAACTTTGCGCGGTATGTATGCGGATCCAATTTCTGATCTAAGTGTTGGATGGCAGTCGCCGAAAAGTCCGCAACGGTCAAACAAACGCGCGAACTGTCATGTCATCATCTCGGCTAGAGTTAACCCCCTCAGGAGTCGCAAAGTTGATTGCGATTATCTGCAGACGAGAGGGAAGGAAGAGGAGGAGAGGAAGTATGGCGCGCATTTAATCCCGTTCAATCGGACGGGCGAGCGAGTGGCCACGTTTCGTCAGGGAAACGCGGCATGTGGACGCGACTTGAGCTTTTACGTGACTTTAATTTTCGTCGAATTTCATCGGGGTAGAAAATTGAAACGCGAAACTGGAGCCGGCCTCAACGACTGAGCGATTCGACGAAGCATTCTCGGAGGAGCGAGAGTCTCGCTCCATGATCGCATCCCCTTCTCTCTCTCTTCCACTTCCGTTTCACCCTGTCAATCCAAAAGTATAAATTGCGAAAGTTCCCTGCACCCTGGCACCGCAGCGACGTAGTTAACGCTCAGTTCACGTTGGTTCCCGATGAATAGAGAGATTGCAGTTCTACGAGGCACAGATCAAGATGAAGTGAGCCCCGATCTGATCCTTAAGCGATTCTTGCACTTTGTAATTGCATATTGTGCTACCTTTGCCACCAAAGATGCGTAATGGAGGCAAATAGCACAGGGAATCATGAAGTGATTATAAAGTCGCGCAATTTAGCTTTCTTCTCACAAATAAGAGCATTACTCGTCAATGTGCATGCTCGTCCGCTAGTTAAAATTCTGTCCGTTCCTCTGTTCATTAAAAAAAAAAGAAAAAAAAAGGGAAGAAGAAAGACCTTTCGAAAACATGGCGTAGCAATGCTACGAAGTAACGCATCGACCGGCAACGTAATTGCCGTCGAGCGCGTCGCATACGGGAACATGTAATTACGAGGGTAAAGTGCAACGTGTATTCTACATGCATTGCCGTGCTTCGTTGCCGATTCGATCGCCGTTCGGCTGGAATGAGGCCGGGGATGCGGAGAACAGAGAGGAAGGAGACGGTTTCCTTCTCGCGGAAGGAGTCGCGGCTGCGGCTAAGATTTATCTCGTCGCGTCGTCGACGCTCTCGCCGGCGACAGTCGCGGGAAGGCATAAAATATAGAGCCCATAGAGCCCCCGGAACATACCGAGCGGAAAATTACAAATAGTTGGCGGGCCGGGGTCGCGACCCCGCGAGCGTAATGCGCGGTGTCGCGCAAAAGCGCGCTAGAGAGGAGGAACGCTCTTTGGACCGGCGTGTGAACCCTCGTCGCTATTTGCGAGTGTGCCTTGATCTCGATTCCGTTTCTCAATGAATGCCCCGAGCGCACAAACGTAGGACGATCTTCGCCTCTCGCTTCGATAAAGAATATCCTTGAAAGCGGATCACGCGATTCGGGATAATTCAAGAATTAGAATCGAGGATATGCAGCGATGGCAAGAGCATGCTACGCGACATTTCGCTTATTTTCATGTGTCGCAAAAATATGCCTCGCCGCTCTTGCGCGAAACTTTCCGCGGAATAACATACCGGTGTTAAACAAGGGAAAACTCACGACAGAAACTTCAATAAGCACACCGCGACTTCCTCCCCCCCTCCCATGTCGCAAGTTTCATCTTTACAGCCGCAATTTTGCACGCCCCAGTTGGGGAGTAGTAAGCGCGTCGCATAAATATATAATACGGCAATAACGCACATAACCCTCGATCGGGCGCGGCAGTATATGCGTCAGCCGCGAAGGTAATAAAACAAGAAACAGGGGTAGTAAGTAAGTATGTAATATCAGTCATGAAAATGCGACTTAAAACTCCGTAACATTAACAACGTTATGACTTTAACAACGTTCGAATTTAAATGGATGAAGACTCGCTGTAATTGTATCCTAAGAGCTTAATTGATAAAATGCTTTTTATCTTAAACGATTTATGATTACAAATTGCTGCATGTTGGCGTCTCGGCATCTTAGATGAGATGAGAACTTTCATTAAAAGGTAATTAGGGAGTATTTTAATCAAAAAGAATCTGTTATTAAAATTAATGTCAGACTTTCGGCAACCGACTTATTGCCGGCCACCCCTATCGCTGCCTTGTTCTCGCACTTATACGTGGTTCCAAATGCAACATTAATGGCAAATACTCCATGGAAGAATACATTTATACCATTCATACATTTATACCAAAGCTAGTGAATATATAAAACATATAAAAATGCGCTAAAGAGTTAAAGAATCAATATCGTTAAAGTATTCTAGCAATTTCCAGTGGATAAACTTCCAGCCCACTTTTGTCGAATCGAAAGAGAAAGAGAAAGAGAGAAAGAGAGAGAGAGAGAGAGAGAGAGAGAGAGAGAGAGAGAGAGAGAGAGAGAGAGAGAGAGAGACAGGAAACGTCGAATATAGTAAAAACCGTGAGATTACATTAAGCATGCACGAGCGAAGGCGCGACGAATAGCGAAAGAAAGAGAGAGAAAGAGTGGCGATCGTGACGAGTTTCAGGACTCGCGTGAGCTTTCAGTGACTCGCGACCTACAGTATTTCAATAAATCGACACGTAACACGTGGTTCAAGGACGGAGCGCAAAGCGGAATATTGGTGACGAACATTGATGCATTCCGTGGTCGCTTCGAGGCCGAAGCCTCGATTTCTCTTGCCTCCGGCGCGAGAAGTCTCGCGAAAAGTCTCGCTTTCAATAAAGTTTTACAGTTTTTCTCTCGCCATCCTCGTCGTCATCGTCATCGTTATGTACACGCCGGCAGGGTCTAACGGCTGCCATCCTTGCGGAATCGCACAGCGGAATCCACGAAGCTAACTTTCCCGCCTATGGCGATCTTTCTTCACCAACCTCCTGCATTCTTCTCGCAGCATTATTCCCCATCGCTCTCTTCTTCCCTGGCCAGTTCTTCGGCCTTTCCTCCTTCCCTCTACATGGTCGGAGAGGATTAGAGCAATGCATTCGCTTTCTTGGTGGCCGGTCATCCGTGACGACGTGTACGTGATTATCGGTATCCGCCTCGGAGACTCTTCTTTCTCTCTCTCTCTCCCTTCTCTCCCCTCTCTCCCTGCCGACGCGCGTCCTGAATAAATTATAAGGATATTCTCTCGGACAAGGATATGAATTCCGGCAGGATATCATCATAATGTCAAACATTTCGCAAGGTATCTCCTAGAGCGCCCCCTCTCCTCGCCGCGCACCACCCGCCGCCGCGCTGGTCGTAATTAATTCTATTTGTGTGGGCTTAGCGACGTGAAAAACGTAAGCGATTCCACGGACGCGTCCGGAGGATGATACAATGGAGAAAAGAAGGAATAATGAAGGCGGCGGGCCTGCCAGTGGGAGCATATCCTGCTGTGGAATTAAAGCAAAGCCCCGCGAAATTGCTCGAAAGCCACGGAGTTTCAATAAACGTAGCCGCTGTCCCCCAGAGCGTCCCGTGATGGATATCGATTTTAATTTAAAACAAATCCTGCCTCTTTCGCGCGACGTTTAACGCGACCGGGACTACGAAAATGGCAAACGAGACGCGAGAGGGTAGCGAGACAGAAGGGGCGAACGCAAGCATCCAGGCTTCTAAAAGGTCAACGATGAATACTTTCGAGCGAGATGCTCGTCATAATCGTGAGAGACGAAGAAAGGAAATAATGCCGAGACGTGCCGACGAATGATATAAATGACACACGACGATGCGCGGCTGCAGAATGCGTGGATATGTCTCTTCCCGTTCTCCGGATTTGTGCAAGCCGAAGCGGCTAAAAAGCGGCGGTTGCCTTCCCGCATTTGCACGTTGATTGGCTTTGTGCAGCCATCAGGCAAACATAATGCAAATCCCGTGCCAGTATAGTTGGGTTCGAGCTGCAAAATCGGCTCGCAAGGGCCTGTGAAAACAATTTGAATAAAGGTCGCGTATGAATAGTGAAACAAGTACAGGCAAGAGGGTGTCATTGAAGATATTCCCATGAATCTGCGCCGGAGCAAAGACGGATTACGCGAGCGCTATTCGGTGAGTAAAAACTCTTTATAAATCGCGACATTGTCCGATTACCAATTCAATTTTTACCTACAGTTGCAATTAACTGCTCGTGCAAATAGAGGCAGAATTTGCAGTGATATCGCGATTGAAGACTTCCTTCTCTGAACAATTATTTCAAGCCAAGTTCTCAAAATATCATTATATCTGATTAATTTACAGATATATTTGCAATCATCAATTTGTGAGAGATTGCTGTTACAAATGTGTCTGTTATACGGAACAAATTTCTTAAAAATACATTTGACCGAATAAAATATTATTTAAAATAATGCGATGTTCTGCCTTGCAGACAAATAAATTCTACTCCCTAAGATAAGACAATACAAAAGACGCGCGAAGAAATTGCCGTCAAGATAGCGATATATATATATATATATTTTTACGATATATATATAGGGGGTTATGTTATCCGCTCCATTAATTCCTAACAGTGTTTTGAATGCGTAAATCTCAATGCAAAAATCACCAAAGAATCTTAATAAATATTCTAATTTAAATTAGATATTCTAATTTAAAATAGTTTTCGACAAAAGGAAGCAAGAAATTAATTTGTACACATAATATAAGTTATTCATATATATATCGGTACTTTAAGGTCGACTCCATCCCTAATGCGCAGTTTCTATTCTTGAACTTAGTTTTCGATGTCCGTCGTTATAGCTACTAATTATTCTTGGGACGTCCACGCCAGAAAGCACTAACTACAAGCGGAAGTTCGAAACCAGACCTGTGAAGTTACGTTAAGTCTACTCTGTCTGCTATGTCCTCCAGCCAATATGCTCGACATAAATTTACCGACTATCGCGTGCAGGAAGCGAATGTTTTTGTTTGAACGTACAAAATCTAAAAGAGAGCAATTAAACACAATACTGCACATAACATGTAACAACTGCACTTTTTTTCTTTTTTCTTTACAAGAGATAAGAGCAAGCGATAATTCCTCTTTGCAGAAACGCATACATGAATAACTTATATCATGTGTACAAATTAATTTCTTGCTTCCTTTTGCCGAAAACTATTTTAAATTAGAATATCTGCTAAGATTCTTTGGTAATTTTTGCGCTGAGATCTAGATGTGCATCCAAAACACTGTTAGGAATTAATGGAGCGGACAACATAATCTCTAAAAACAAATGTATGCATGATGGCCTCTGATAAGGAGCAGTACATTCTTCTCGTGTTCCAGCTAAAAAGGAGCATTTGAAACCATTGAAACGATTTGTTTTGCTCTTTGTGAAGACGCAGATTCGTACAACTTGCAAAAATTATAAGAGCCTCGCGAAGGAAACGTTAACATTAAAAATGGAGAAATTCCCGATCAATTGTAACATCTGCATCAAAATGTATAAAAATTCAGTTCAAACAAAAAAGGAATTATATCAAAGCAATTTATACAATTCTTGTACGTTTATAAATAAATTTCGAGCTTTATATAGAAAGCAAGAAATTAATTTGTATACTTATACAATTACTTATTTGTATACTTATATCTGTATATTTATATATTTGTTTACGAGACAAAACATTGTATTATTTTAAATAATATTTCAGTCAAAGATATCTTTATGAAATTTATTCCATAACAGATATATCTATAATAGCAATCTTCCACAAATTAGTGAGTTAATGATTATAAATATATTTGTAAATTAATCGGATGTAATCATATTTTGAGAACTTGACTTGAAGTAATTGAAGAAGAAAATCTTTAATCATGTAGCAATATCATAGTAAATATATATATTGCAATATACATAAAAATATATATCTCACTTCGTACATCTATTACATTACAAATAAACGTGACAATTCGCTTGTATCTATAAGGCTAAGAAATATTCCGAAAGTTTTATTGAATATTACAATGGATACGCTTAACGTACAAATTAATGATTCGTATGTTGCTTCAAGATGAATTATGTGAAAAAAAATTCGATAAATTGGGAAACATAATATACTGTTGATTAATTTAAATTAATGATGTTCCGGGTCAATAGTTGATGCGTATAAAGACAAAACTCAACGAGATGTTTGGACAGGTTTACGCATAATTAAGCGACACACAGCAGAAAATAATCGTTTGTATCGATCACGCATATGTAATTACTTCGATGCAAATTGTTGGAAGCTACTTTTTGAAGTAGCCGACGTGAAAAAAAGCCGCTTTTGAACCATCAGCTTTGTCATTATTGATGAAAACTCGCAAATTATCACTTGGAAGCGTTATTGTACCGCTTGCGTTCACGAGTTCTACATCAGTATCGTAAACGTTGTACACAAAGAGAGGACTATGATACAACACACGATGCAAACGATATTATGTCACATTACGTTTAGTCTCCAAGTCGGCACTATGTTTCACATCTGCAATTCACAACTGTGTTGATATGCAGATATCTCAGTGAGCACAATAAGTCAATACAGAATGTTTTTATTATTACGAAGCACGCAAATTATCAGTGAATCAAAAAGGACTTTACATTTTCTGATCCTTCCAATTTTTGGTTTCAATAACAGCTTTTGTGCACACTATTTAATCTAATAGTAAAGTTATCCATATTTATGAATTTAATGAAATTTTACTCATATAATAAAATATTAAAAACAAAAGTCGTAAAATTATTGTTGCTCCCTATCCTCATGATCGTGACTGTTCTTGTGAACGTGAGAACGAAATAGAACATGTATAATTGCAATTTATGTTCGTACATATAATAAAAGAATATCGTATATAAAATAAAAAGAGCAATAAAAAGCAACAAAAAGAGCGCAATGAGGCATCAAAAGTATCAAAATTGTACATTTTGATCATTTAAGCTATTCAATCCGCCAATTATAAAAAGACTTACTTGTTAGGGACGAAGATGTAGATAACAATTAAAGTCGTGAAGATGAAAGTCTCTCTTGCAAATCTATTTAACGAAATTTTGTTACGCAATACGCCCACGGAACAAAGGATTTGGTACGCGACTTAAGAAAGTTCAGATCGTATTAATTCGTCACCCGACGAAGTAAGCAAGAAGAGAACTTTGAGATCGCTGCATTTAATAAGCAGCACTTGAACCCAGCTGGCGAGTTTCACGTTAATCTTTTGATCTTGGAAAGGGCAGCAAAAGTTCCACTCGAGATAATTCTGCGCGCCTTGAAGTGCATTACGAGAAAAGAGAATGCTAAGTTACAGATATCATTGGAAACGCGTAAACTCGATATCTGTGCATTATGTGCAGATTACGGAGTGTGCACGAAGACTATTATTAAAATAACATAAAATTTATCGAAAAAATGAAGCAATGCAAAAATCTTATTCTTTTGAAGATAAGATTAGATAGATTTAGTCATAACTTTGTGTTTCGTAGTAACAAAAATATTCCATGCTGTATTGCACTCGCCGAGATATTTCCCAATGCGCTTATAAATCGCAGATGTAAAAACATAAAATATATTCAACATATCACAATGTATAGATATCGATATCCATTAAACAAAAGGAAACATAATATATACCATATGATAAATAAACAGATACTAAGCGATTTGATTAACTTGCAGTTGCAAAGCAATTATCCATGAAATATTGGCAAAATAAATCACATTCCATAATGGAATGCATGAAAAATTACTTTGTACATGCTTGTACTGCATTCGCAACAATGAGAGATATATATAAATGAAATATCTGGAGATAAAATGGTTATCTTTTCATGAACAATAGTATCAACAGTAGTATCATATAGTTTAATTAAGTATATAATTAAAGATTATTAAATGAGAACAATATGTTATCACGAGGGCCTCCTTTATTCTTGTCACATATTGGAAGAATTACATTTCTTATAAATAAATTTAATTTTATCTTAACGCAAATAATCTTAGATGTACCAGTCTATAGTGGATATTTCAATATCGATAAATTAAATAAATATCATATTTGTTTACATAAGATATTCGAAAAGAATTAATGATTAAAAGTACATAAATATTATTTATGTAATCTTTTGGAATACATAAAATTATTAATTCTCTTACTTTCGAATTTATATATATATATATATATATATATATATATATATATATACATATATATCTATTCAGATATATATATAATTCCCTATATATATATCCTATATATATTTATATATTTATATATTTATATATTTATATATTTATATATTTATATATTTATATATATTTATATAATTAATATTATTTTTCTTCAAAAATTCATTAAATTTTTATTATTTAAATATTTAATTTGATCATTAATGTTAATTAATGCTAATTAATTTATTGTTAATAAATATAAAATTAAAGATTAATATATAAATATATATTAATAAATATAATGAATATTTTTAAAAATCCGCTAAATATTTTTTTAGTAAATAAGCTAAATTAAACTTTTAAATTCATACTCTAAATATAGAAACTTCTCTTATTAACTTATAAAACATAAGTTAAACTTAAATAATATACCTGAATAAAGGATTATTTTGATAGAATAAGTGATGCAAATTATTACATTACTTTCATTATCCTATTTAATTTATTACAACTATATCTAATTAAATTTAATTAAACTATTTAAAAAAATTTCAAACTTTTATGCCTTCTTACATTAAAATATACTAAATATACTAACCCCTCATTTCCCTATTTTTATTATTTTTATATCATTATTATTATTCTGAAAAACAAATTTAATATTAAATTTACCTTTTTAATCTTTTTTTAAAAAAAATAGGCATAATAAATTTTAACATACTATAAAACCTTTTGCTTTAATTTAATTATACTTTTATTAACATTCTCTTCAATAATATCATTATTTATGAATGATATTTTAACTTTATGATTCATTATAGAGATTAATAATTCTATTTTTTATTTTATTTAACATTATTCATAAAAAATAAAAAAATTATATTTCTTTATTTTTTTATTCAAACTATTGCCTCATTCCTCTTATTAATATTAATATTAATGTATTAATATTAATGTATTCCGCTATAGTGCACTCGAGACGGAAAGCTGTTCGTTGTATATTAGAAAGTTATTAGTGAGCAACATATAAGTGGAACAAAAGATACAGCCATTAAATTAAACATGTTCTAGAAATCTACGAGAGCAACACTAGCAAACGAGAATGATTACATGCAGGGATACTTTATAATATATATTCTTATATATAGAAATGTAGATATAGAGAGAAAATATATTTTGCATAACGCAATAATCTGAAATGATAATAATTTGCATATATAAATGTATCATTTCATTGTATCATTACTGATATAAATCAGTAATGGAAGATAATATTATTTCATGTTGACAAAATCAACATATATGTAAATTGCATCCGCGTTATCCGGAAAAAGAAAGAGAGAAAGAGAGGAAGAGAGAGAGAGAGAGAGAGAGAGAGAGAGAGAGAGGGGCGGGGAGGGAGAATTAACGTTTAGATTGCAGTAACTTTTCTTACAACAATGTAAACATGATTTAATAATATCTCTGTTGAATCACACACGCATGATAAATTTTCCTAATACATCTTTTAGAAAGAAAGGTTCTAAACAAGATTGCAAGTTACATATTCTCTGCACGCGCATAGATTTTGATGTTTACTTAAATTTATTTTGAATTTATTTAGCTCTCATGTATTTTATTAAAATACATGTATATAGATGCCTGCAATCGAATTTTATCTTACTCGTGATCTCCTTAAGTGTTTTGTTTCTCTATTCGATTGTTGCATATTCGATAGCTTTTCCTTATTTTTTCTAACATGTGTGGAAAACGAGAATCACTGGAATCGATCAATGCCGAGAAGAAAAATTATCGTTCGTTAGTATTCGTTAAAACTTATTTTTTCAAGGAAGTTATTCTTTTTATTTATTCTTCTTTATTTTCAAGATAACCACGCGAAAATATTGATTTCTCCGTTACGCGCATGAGACGATGCTTACTCGAGTCTGTCTCGATACGTTGAAATAATTAAATGTACTTCCTGAAAGATAATGAAATACGCGCGCACAAAAGAAACGACTGATAAAGATAAATTTTCTCTGTTAATTAGATTTCTCTAGTTACTAATAGCCTAGTAATTAGTAATTACATTCCTGTACAAGATAGAATAACAATCGAAAAGACTCGCTAAACATCCCGAAAAGGGGTTAACGGGTTCTCTGATGAATTTCTACGCAACCGATACTGCTACGTATTTCCCGCACGCGATTCATAATTTCATCGGCAGCGAAATAACGGAGAGAATAATTTTTCCGCGAGTTCACGATTTATCTCCGAGTACCTGTGCTCGTTTTCCCTGTACGCCATGAAAAAGAGCCGGCTATGATGAGGGCATTACGCAGGTTTATTTAATCGCTTAAGGTCCGCGCTCACTCCCTTAACGAGCTATCATTAAATTGATGTTAACATGGCTCAACTGCGCCAGCGTGCGCGGCGGGAGAATTGCGTTGCCAGGGTCTATGAGGAAAACTAGCAAACGAGAATGGTTAGAAGGTAGAAATCGAGGAAGGAGAGAGAGGAAGAGTTTGGGGAGGGTTAGATGATTCCGGAGGACAGTGGCCGAACGGCAGATAGAGCTTCATCGATCTCATTAAAGCTTGCTTCCCGTTACTTTAGGCATTCTCTTCTCTTTGCTTCTTCGCCCAGATCACTCCACAACTAAAAGATCCTTCTCTCTCTCTTATCCCTCCTATACCGCCTATCCTCTCTGTCACTCTCGTTCTCTTCTCCTTCACCCTTTCTCGCTCACTTCTTAGGGCTTTCTTCTCTCCATCTCTTCCCTTCTTCAATATCTTGGCTAACTCGTCTGGTCCACTACCATCTTCGCCAACTGACTTTGCGAAATTGGTCGACCAATCGGTGGACTTCGAAGCCAGATTATAGCTGCGGGGTAAATTTTACCTTCCTTGTCCGCCTCGACGCCGCTCTATTTAAACGCCACCGCCGAAATCCTGTTCCAAGCGCAGCAAGTCCGAGCTTAATGCCTGCGCCATTGTCCGCCTTGTTACACAGCTACCAGAATCTAGGGGCGCAAAGTGGTGGTTTGCCATCTGAGGGATGACGAATGAAGCATGAACGAGACACACCGCGATAACGTATGCGCGAACGCGACTGAAATGGAGATTTTATAAGCAGAAAGGAGGGAGTCGTGATTATGTACGAAGTTGCATCCAGAAATGCAAGTTCCGTACAAAATATCCTGCCGACTTTTCATCACTGTTTAACTGCGCAACGATCTCCGTAATGCC
The DNA here is from genome assembly GCA_020341155.1 of Eciton burchellii. Classification (NCBI taxonomy): domain Eukaryota; kingdom Metazoa; phylum Arthropoda; class Insecta; order Hymenoptera; family Formicidae; genus Eciton; species Eciton burchellii. Next base: position 343,102 of record JAHMML010000038.1, read on the forward strand.
TCAAGTTTGTTTAACATGTCTTGCAACACGCGCAATATAACGTGCTATGGTTTTTTTACGAAACGTGACAAGTAAATTGATATCTAGATAAACTCATCGCCGGCTGATTTCTCCGTCATGATTAATTAAACCTTCATTGATGATTGATGGGAGATGATTGTAAGGTCGGCACAAAATGACAATTTGCCATGCTCGCTATGAACAAGGAAATCGGTTTCCTTTACTGCGCTCCCGAACTATGGCCCGAAAACGATTAGCAGTTACTTGAAGTTCAATCGGCGAAAGTTACTTTCCAACATCAACGAAGTAGAGTCAATATCCGTAATAATGGCCGGAACGTTTCGTCTAGCTCCTCATCCGTTTGATGCGGACAATAAAGCAGGAGACACGATATGTAGAGTAGGCAAGTAAAAAAGAAAGAGAGAGAAATAGAACGATCAGAAAGGGAGAAGATGAAGAATCGTAACGCTTCAGTAGAAACAACAACCGCACCCGCCTCGCCCCCTCACGAAATCAAGTATACTGGAGCGCGAGCAGTAAAAACGCGGCGTGAATTTTCAGAGATGTTGTCGATGGGTTGTCAACTTTACGGCGACCTATTAATCCTTCCGCGGCATTGGACGACTTCGCGACTCGCGAATCGCACTGACGTCCGTTCGTCGATACTACGGACGTCAATGACACGATGTACATCGCGCTAACGGCACCTCGATTGCCACGAGGACTCGCGACGCGAGTATTCATGTCACGGTGGCTACACGTATATAGATCATAATCGAGGAATAAAACGATTCGTCCGCCCCTCCGGGTCGGATGAGGACTTGTCGCTCCCGTCGCCGATATTTTTTCGTTTGACTTCACTCGCAAACCGACTTGTCAGTATTTTCCACATTTCACCCCGACGTGACGATCGAAAATATGTCAAACTTTTTTGTCCTCCGATACAAAGACCCTAGATCGGATTGCATTGATAGCAGACGGTGTTGACCCGGTGGCTCGACCTCGTGTCCTCAACGTGCTGCGCCTCTTCCGATCATATTTCCACGTGTAATACAAACGGGGTGAGGCGGGCGGGGTGGGAAATTGGATTAACGCTGATGGACGTTGGCCGATGGAACCGCCACCTTTATGTTCGCGTATAATTTAATACACGGGCCTCACTGCGGGGCTAAATGATTGTTACCGTAAAACATAGGACAGCGATAAGCTAGTTTAATGACAGCTTAATCTAGTCACGGCAACTGATAGAGCATCGTCAAATATCCGCTACGGCATGGCGCTCAAATTCGGCCGAACGAGGAAATTTGACGTTAGTCGCGATGACTTGCCGAAATGTTTTTCATGTTCTCTCTGTATCGCAAAATTTCAGGAACTTGAAGGAAGGGACGATTCCCCATCAAGTGCCGCAGAACTCCGCTACGAGGGATTTAGAGGTTACTCTCGCATTTTCAGGCGGTACGACTATACTTCGTAGGAGTTTTAAACGTTTCTTGGCTATTTTGATGTGCAAAAGGATGCCGCACTCCAAAAGCTATCAAATATAAAAATGTACTTTAGCGTATTGAGCAAGTTAGGTTTTTAGTATTCTGCATTAATTCTCTTTATACACCTACCGTTACATAATTTGTCGTTCTTCCTCACGCTCTATTGGTTCTAGTTGCATGCTGGTTTTGTATTTATGATAACGCAGATAGACTTCAATATTTTGATGTAAACGCATTACGTTAGGTCTTTTCTGTTCTTCTTATTTCTTTAAGATATACATCGATTACTCTTTCCTAAAAAGCAGTTAACATCAAATCGCTTCAATTGCAATTCGATGCTGCATGTCGTTTGAAGATATTCATTAATTCATAATTTTCTTGTATGCGTACACATTAATTTCTTGCTTTTTTCATCGTGGAAGCTATTTTAAATCAGATTGTCTGTCAATGTTTTCGTGATTTTCAAGTGCTGACGTCTACGCTTTCAAAAGTGTATGATCTAATACACTAAACTAGTGAATTAGACTAGTTAAGCGGATAATTTAATCTTCAAAAACAGTATACATGCTGTATACATGGTGATCTCCGATGAAGAGTATATTCGGTGCTCTTTTCGTTTTCCAGACACGAGTTTCATAAAGTATCCCGATGGAAAGGCCAAATATGCATAAGTAACGGTAAACTGCGCGCAGTTACAACCCGAACGGTGCCGGAAAGGTGCTCCCTTAAAACCGGATAATCGCGTCGTCAGATGTATTCCGGGATATGGAAAACTGCTGCCGTGAAATCTGACGAGAACGCATCAACGACGATTCCCCCGGGGTGAATAACAATATATCACGTCCTAATTACTCGAGATGCCGAAGGCAGCCCGAAGTATATAACGCGGAAGTGAAGCATCCGCCGTTGCCGTTGCGGATATACTCGCCGATGGAATACGTAACGAGCGCTTTTATCACCCGATACTCCAACTCGCGACGACGGTAATGCACGCATAACGTACGAAACTGGCAATAAACGAAACGCCGTGATCAGCCGGTAGAGAATCAAGCACGTAGCGCGAGCATCGTGGATAACGTTAAAATTATACGTGGCTCTGTGGTATACGGTTCGATAAAGAATGAATTGTTTTCCTTGCTCGCCATTTGTTTAACACCTCCTCTTGCCGTACGTAAAAGCGCACGGTTAAACCTAGATTATCCGGCCTCTATTTAATCGCCACGTCGCACCCCGCGGTTCAATCTAAACTAAACTCTCGCCTCCGGCTTTAATCCATGCTGTTTTTTCAAGCGACTCGAAGCTTCGCGGAAATTGAAGCGCGAGAAATTACAGCAACGATTCACGAAAATGAAAACACCCACCGCCTGGGATTTGAGATTTCCTCTTCAGGAAGCGTTGCAGTGAACCCTTAACTCTCGTTCCTCCGATCCTGTTCGCTTGGTATCCGCTGGAACCCTTTCAAAAACGATCGTGACCTCCCCTCCCACCTCGAGTCTGCAGGAACCAAGGAATCATGTTTGGATGCGAGCACGATCGCATTCATCTTCACCTCTGGCAAAGCGCATCGCAATTTAATAGATATTACTGAGAGATATACTGCGCGGAGAAATAAATTGCGGAAGAGGGACGGATAATAGTAGCCAAGAGGAATTTTATCCACGCTCGTTATCCACGGTTGTCGGGAAAATAACCGGTCACACCCCTTCGCGTCGGCCAAGCTTGGCTGAGAGAAAATACGCTGTGACGAGAAGAGAAAAAATCTTATTTATAAGCATGCTAAGTTTCCGAGTTTTGGCTACTTTTCCTGCCGCTGCTATCTCTCTCTCTCGCTGCCTACCTTCCGCCCCCCCATCTTTTCTCTTTTCCCTTCTAGCCGCAAGCTTTCGTATGCCGCAGCAAAGAAAATTAACCAGCACGCGAAAGTTCAGCGTTATGCTGGCGTATCCTAATAATATTATATTACGATTCGACCTTTTCCAGTTGGTAAATCGCATCTCGAAACAGAGAAAACAAATCGAGACAAATGGGGACATTATTAGCACAGTCTGATATCTGATATCGCGTAGGAAATGACTTATGCGCATGATACGAAACGCAAAGTTTGCACGAGATTGCATCTTCAATTTGATACCAACAGTATTTTTAGAGACTATCAATTTAAGCTTAACATATAGTTATGACATATAGCTCGATAATTAATTTATTATAGTTATGAATTCAACTCTTATAATAATGATTATATTATAATAATTAATTTACCAAGTACTCTTTGGTAGGAATTGCTGCTGGCTTTCATCGCATAACTATCGCCAAATATACGAAAAGTGTTTAGTTGCACAACTTTTGTATTCTTATAAATGAATTTTGAGCTTTACAGAGAAAGCAAGAAATTTGTACACCTAATCAATCAAGTTTTTTACAAATCATTATTTTACAAATAATTCTTTTTATTTCTAAGATAATATCAGCGATGTATAGTAATTAAATAACTCTACGAAAATTAATGTTTATTTCTTTTTACTGAATACTGTTTTATTGAACATTAAGAAGATATATTTTTTTCAGACGCTCGTTTTCTTATTATACCAACATGAACAAATTATGCACAACGTCAAGCATCGAACAATCAACCAGTTTTCTACATCTGGTAATTTAGTGCAATTATTTTATTCATTAACGCGCACAGTTCGACAGATTAGCGGTAAGATAGATTGCGCGTGATACCGCTATTACGATATATACTAATACATCGCAAATCCGCGTATTCTCGTTGCAATTATCCGAATTTACAGGGGTTTCTGATCACGCGCGCGCTACGAGAGAGAGGGGGGGAATCATAATTTACTGCGTCTTCTTTAAAAAGAACTTATCTGTGTGTCAGCCGGTAGATTACGTAACAGCAGGCGTTCCTTCCAAAGTTTACACCTGTTGCAAGTTTTACGGACGAAAAATGATAGCGCCGCAAACAGTACACTCCCCTCCCTCCTCTCTGAAAGAAAACGGGGTGACGTAATTGTCGTCGTCGTCATCGTCGTAGTCGATGTTGTCTGCGATAGCACCGTAATTCCGTTATTCGTTCGGAATGATTCGGTTATCGAGGACTCGCCGCATTCTTGATCGATAAATCTACCCCAATCTTCCTTGCTCTACCTCATCTTGACGAACGTAGATCCGATTGATTTACAAGAGCTTTCGCCGATCGTACATTGGCCATGTAGCTACGCGACGCTCTCGCGAGATGAATTGAATCGAGAACAGAGTCCGTGTTCGCGATATTATCAACTTCCTGTCGACATTATCGACTTTACAGCTGATTTCCAGTCAAGAATTCTGCATGGAGGGGATAAAGGCGATTTAAGGAAGCCCGATTGAGGGAACGGACGAAATATTTCAGTTATGGGATTTCAGAACCGATCCGAAAGTAATTGAGAGCAAAAGTCATTCGAAAGAGATCAAAGGAAATATCTCGAACGCAAGATCTTTTTTCGATAATGCTTTAATCGGTATATGATAAAACAATAACTGTATATCACTATGTAGAAGACTACATCGTGTTATTTTCATTATTGTGTATCTTTTTTTATTCTCGTCTCAAAAGAGATCAGGCAAAGTCAAAGACAAGTCCCAAACGCAAAATTATATTTGATAGCATTCCGATCAACATATAATAAAACGATATCTACATCATGTATGATAAAGGATTATATCGCATTACTTTTATTATTATCCTCTTTATGCATTATGTATCTTTTTTAATTTAACTTTTAATTTAATGCCTAACTATTTTGAATCTATTTGAACCCAGATGTAGAAAACTGGCTTGATTGTTCGGCTCTTGATGATGTACATAATTTATTTATGTTGGAACAATAAAGAAGCGAGCGTCTGAGAAAAATGCATCTTCTAAATGCTCAATAAAACAGTATAACAGTAAAAAGAAACAAATATTCTTTTTGTTAAAAAGGAATTATTTAATTACTATACATCGCTGATAAAATTTACCTTAAAAGTAAAAAGAATTATTTATAAAATAATATAGAAATTTGATCAATTAAATGCACAAATTAATTCCTTGCTTTCTTTGTAAAATTTAAAATTTATTTATAAAAGTACAAAAATCGCTGGCATTCTCGGAAGCGGAAAGGGGAAAGGAATGAATACAATTATGTGTACAAATTAATTATTTTCGCCGATTTTAAAAATTATTTCAAATTAGAATATTTACCAATTCTTTCGTGATTTTTGAAATGCTGACAGCTATGCTTTCAAAACATTGTTAGGAACTACTAGACGGATAACATAACCTCGAAAAACAAATGTATGCATGGTGACTTCGAATAAGGAGCATAATAAGACAAAAGTTTGATTTAATTTATTTTATTGATACATACAAATGAAAATATTATAAATCCAAAGTGACTATACAATTGTATTAATATCGCGAAAGTTAATATATCACTAAAACATTTGGTGTTTTTATAAATACTAGAATTTATAAACGATACCTCAGAAATATCCCATGGGGATATTATGGGAGTATATATTTTTATATTTGTAAGCCTCAATATCACACTCTTCGCGTTCTATACGGACTCACAGCTTTTGTTATCATATTGTTGCGCGATCATATTTTCAATAGATAATTGAATATCCTTCAGAAATGGAGAAAAGAACAAAAGATCTTGCGTACCTATGTATATATGATGCGAACTGATACTCTGGCCGCCGTTAAGGGCCATTTGAAATAAAATATGGCGAAATTATACATTGAGACATGAAAAATCGCTTAAAGTGAAATGCGAGAAAGTGCAGAGAGAAATGCGCAGCATTTTCATGTTCCTTATACGCATTGTCTATGTCTGTTTGAAACATGAAAAGCGGCAGCGGAGTTTACATATACGAAACTATCCGTTAATACAGATAGAAATAGACATCGGCAAATTATTCAAAAATCAAAGCAACATATTAAAGACAAAGACATAGACATAAAAAGACAAAGCGACATATTAAAGAATACGTTCTGAGAGAAAATTTGTAAGCTTGATAAAAATAGAATAAGGATAATATAAAAGCCCTTGAAAATGCACTTTATTATGCTCTTTATCGTCTGATGCATTTCAACAATATAACATGCTTTGATACAAACGTGATTGCCCGCTTCAATTGCGTATTGAGGATACACGCGCAGTTAGCGTGTATTATAATTAGCAGGACTAGTTTTTTTGAAGGAACTGCGCTTGCAGAAAAATTTATGATAAAAGCGTGATAGATAAGAAATCAATACTTTCATGCGCGAAAAGGACACGGCATTTTTGAGAAATATTTCTTTGCGGGACGAAACAGTTTCTTCTTTGCCTTCTCGAAAGTCGACGAGCTTTTTACAGCGAATATAAACATGCGTGACGCGTGCATGGAACATTAAGTTCCAAGCTGGCTCTACCATCAAATCCTCTTATATTTTTAAAAGGGTTTCCTGTAAACTTAAAACATCGTTTTAAGTATCACGTGCGCACGATGACTTATGCCGTTATAATTTTTATTTAATTCGACTCTGTAACTCCGCGCGACTTGTAAAGAATATTTCATATCAAATTTATCTTATTCGATAAATTCAATTATGAAATACCTTATTTATAAATTACGTAGAAAAGCGTAAGTAGAAGCTAACTCCTACAAAAACCAGATTTATTTTAGATTTAGATTAGAAAGATCCCAACAACATTATTGAAACAACTGAACGAAACCTCGAAGATATCGGAAATACAATTGAAAATATCAATGCCCCTCTCTTTTCCGGCTTCTGTTCTGAATCAACATCATTCCCTAGTTCGAGGCCATCGAGCTATCGCAAGGCAGTTTTGATCGCGATCGCGGCGGAATTATAGCCGCCGGTCGCGAAGATATGAAAAACATGTTACAACTCCTCGACGGACATCACAACCAACCGGAAGCTACCGAGAGAACATCCGACGTTTGCTTTTCGCAGAAACGAGTGTTCCACACATCGAACATATGAAGCCGATGGCGGACATCAAAGGCGATATTCGGATATGCGCTGGTGGATCGAGGCCGCCACCGCGTGGCGGAAATCGCAGAGCTGACGCGACCGGATAAGGAAAAGTATTATGCAACATAGACGGTGTAACGGTATGTATCCGCTCTGTGGATACCGCATGTGTACGCGCCTCGATGCCATTGCTACCTCGCGATCCACATCACCATGGTGGATGAATTCATATATCCGCAAATCGCTTAGATGTACGCGCATGCTATATATATACAAAGTTAAGACGTATTATTGCATCTGCGAGATAACGTTTCTCCATGAAACGTTGAAACAGCGAAACAGTGAAACAGCCTTTAATTGCGACGAAGGATTAGATATTGGCGTCGGCAGTGATTTTACATGTCGCGCAATGGAAAGTAATTTACAAGAGAATTACGTAGATTCATACTTCGATGTGGCATTAATTTGACTTTTCGCATCATTGAAGATATATGAGATATAGGGGCGCGTATTAAATCTTGATCTCAAGTGCTATAGCAAGATATAAGATCTGCTTATTACTGAAAAAACTTTTAACAAGACTCTTTATTCATTGACGATAACTGTAATAAACGCGAAAGCGAGATGGAGATTTCATTTCCTCTCTTTAATACTCTCGATATATAAATATCGAAAGAGTCTAATTAGATTCGTTGGATTCTGGAAGTAAAAGAATGTTGAATTTATTTTTGTTCAATTTCTGCGCAAGGCAAATTTTTGACCAATTGATTTGAATATGAAGCGCCATTCTCAAGTGTGTACGAATTGAAATATTCTTATGTCGATAAATTAAGAAGAAATGAGGATGTCTCTTGCTTTTATAATTTTCATATATCTGCTATCAAGAAATCATTCTTATTCGATCTTTGCATTAATAACTTTTTAATAATGATTCTGATTTTAATCGCAGCATTCAAGATCATTTTCAAGATCATTATTTATAACATATATTAAGATTAAGATTGTAATATATCTCTACAAATAATGGCTAGTTATAAATTCGACTCTTTAAATACATACATTAAATACAATATCTTATAACATATAGTATAGTTAAGCAAAGTTATCTAATATGTAATATATATCAATAATCTAATATGTAATATAATTCGTTAATATCTAGTTCGAAATTCCTTATCTCGCAAGCGAAAGCAAATAAAGCAAAGACATAAGTCATGATGATTTTCTTGATAAACAAAACTTGATTATATATGTGTGCCATAACTGAATATATATATTATATATAGTTATTGTGTGTGTGTGTGTGTGTGTGTGTGTGTGTGTGTGTGTGTGTGTGTGTGTGTATTAGATTAAAGTACAAAGCAAGCGTATCCCATTCTCTTTTCAATTTTTATGTTCTCTATTCACTTTTCTCTATTCACTTTTTACTTACGCATCTTTGTATAAGTCAGAAATAACGTACACATCTTCGGTAATCAAGTTTTTTTGGTCCGGACCAGTAGAAATCGGACTACGTGCCGGAAACATTTCCCCGGAGGCTGGATTCAATTTCAGCAACTGAGACGCAGAATTTTGCAATGTCGGTACTAAGCTGTCTGTAAACTCGCATACAATCGAAACTTACGCAATAAGTCCTTTGATCATTTGTCTTTTTCTTCTACATGTAAAGAAGATATGAGTAAAGAGAGAACAGGAAAACAGAAAAAAGATTCAAATAAATAAACAGATGGATGAAAACCAACGATTTTTGTGGACATTGCAGATGTGCCGGAAAAAAAAGTTTCATCTGCATTGTTTCCTCTAGTCTTACCATTAATTATTAACATTTAATTATAGATGCTATCGTAATCAATATAATTATATGAAAAGAAATATAATTTCATGCGATATTTGAATTATGAGTAATTTAATTATCTGTGTGTTAAATATTCGATAAATATGTCTTGTTCTTTCTTTTCTTCCTTTTACTATAGGACTGTGTCCTGTATTTTATCCAATGTGCTTATTGTCTTATAATATATAATGTTGATGTCCAACCTTCGCATCAATATTTTGGAGACCGTTCAGGTTTTCCATTTTTTGTAATTTTTGTAAGTCGATCATCATCCATCCTCTTTACATGGTCTCTCCATGCTCTTCTCCTGATCCTGGTCCATCTTATAGCATCTTGAATCTTGCGGATGTTGTAGATGTCTTCATTGCGAATTCTATCCCGCAGAGTGATGCATCTTAAAGTCCTCAACTTTTACGAGAGTCTTCTTCTTCTTCTTCATCTTCTTATAGGACCATGTCCATGTTTTTTATGCCTGTTTTCCTATGATGTCGATGTCCAATGTTTTGGAAGCGAATTCTATCCCGCAGAGTGCCAGTGATGCACCTCAAATGATGTTCTTATTCTCATTGTTCTTAGTAGGTGTTTAATTATGATTGTTTCGGCTTTTGTTTCAATGGCGTAAGTCATTATAGATTCCATAAGTTTTATATATCCCTATCTTACTTTTTAAGCTTCATGTATTTGTTTCTCCAAATTATATCACGTAGATAACCAGACATCATAACTACTTTGGTGATTGAGTACATAAATATGTATTCAATACAATAATATACGTGTGCATATATATTTATGCTGCACACACATACACACATACATACATACGCATGTAAATATTATATATTTATCTCAATAAGATTATCATTTCAATTGAAAATACAACAAATGCAATAGTGGTATCTGGAACTACTATTATTATTCCTTTAAAGCAGAAATGCATCATATCCATCGTGAATCTTGCGGTGCAGGATTCATTGAACGATGCTGAAGCAAGACGATTGTACTTTCAACAGATAGTCGAATCTGTCGTGATATCGATTCATCAATTATCACTTATTGTGACAAAATCGTGACATTAGGAATACCTGATCCGATTTTTACTGGGAACTTGATCATCGAAAATGTCAAATCTTTGACTTATGCAAGCATATGTAAGTAAAAAGTGAACATAAAAATTGAAAAGAGAATGTAATACTTAACTTGCTTCGTATCTTAATCTAAATATCTATATATTTAATAAAATCTGCATATAACGCAGTTTTTGTTTATCTAGAAAATCATCATGACTTGTGTCTTTGCTTTATTTGCATTCGCTTGCAAGATAAGGAATTTCCAACTAGATATTAAGATATTAAGAATTATATTATGTATTAGATTATTAACTTTGCGAACAGTTATAGTTATAGTTATAACATATAACAGTTAGTACATGAATTTGAAGAGTCGAATTTATATTATTATAATTATTTACAGAGATTTATTACAAGTAATCTTGGTCTTAACATATGTTATAAATATCATGATCCTGAATATGAATTCAAGTCAGATATATATCTTCTTTTTCGAAATCGAATTCCATAATAAATAATTAGACTATTTGCGATTTGTATATTTACATTCACTATATTTGTTTTCATTGCAAACGAACACTCGTATGGCCTTACAGAATCTTCAAGATTCAGTTGCATGTTTTTTGAATTAAACTGTATACAATTGATTCAAGCTCAAATGCAACATTGATCCTGAAAAAACAAATAGATTTGATTGAAGTTAATTGAAATCTTTCACAAATTCATTTAACTATTTAGTGCAGAGTTAGTCTAAAGAAGAAAATCATTTCCAGAGAAGATACGAATCATGAATATTTCGCGCATTATTGGAAAATGTTATAAAGAGGCGACTTTAATCTCGAAAAATAAGCAAACGGACCAAAGAGGTCCACGTGTTTTGTTACATAGAAAATATGCATAGAATGCTATGAGTTCGCTTTCAGGAGATCGCGCATAGACACATTAAAAGCAGAGAAAAATTTATAAAATTTTATATTGGAACATAAAAAAAAATAACAATAAACTTATTGAATACGCACATTAAATATGACAATAATAACTTGTCAAAGAAATATCGATACAAAATAAATACAAATTTGAATACGCAACTATGAGCTGCAACAATTCACTGCTTAACGAGAAGTCTCAGTATTCGACATCCGTACAACTTTGTGCCTTAATCACAATGTGCAATTACATAATAGGTATGTGCTGAAGTAGAAGCTCGAATGGTGCAGAGAACAGAAACAAAATGGATGATACGCGGCAAAGAATTATGATATTTCACGGGAAAATGTGAGAAAGAAACATGGAATTTTATGATAATATAATGAGAAAATTCATGCTGGAAACGAATATTACATCGAAATAAAACGTTACGTTATCGACGTTATATCGACGATAACGATCAAGACATAAATGTCAGGAATGCGAGAAACTCCTGGAAGAGGCTGCAGACAAGCATTTTTTTCTCTGGGAAATGTAAAAAATATAAACTTGTCGCCATAAACGTATTACAAGCATTTAAAAAAATATCATGCCAGTAATAACACGCGGGATTTTTAACGAAATGTGCAGCGCGTTACATATACAAAGCGCTGTGGATCGGGAACTAGTAGGAATGCAATAAGTATCCCGTTTTACGAGTTTCCGTTCGACTAACGAATAACGAAAAATATATCGATAAATTCGTTTCATGGATCATTTTGTCTCGATCCGCTAAAAATCAGCGGGGACAATATGACTCGATACAGGATTGAAAGCAGACACACGCCGGTGATCAGCAAAGCTCGCACAGAGAAGAGAAAACGCGGTCATTAAGTGCGGCGCTGGCTGAAAATGACAAACCGACATGTCCGTTTCGTGAATTTCTTGCACGTATCCAACAACAACAGCCGGACATTCGTGTCGTTGCTTCAACGAGACGCAGCGCTCGCAAATGCGCGCGTTTGTCCGTATAATGATCGTTTGGCGACATGAGCGAAATTGTAACGCGAATCTACCTATTGTGTTAACGTCCGTTGATGGATATTTACGTCAAGCGACCGCACAAGCGCGTTATACAAAGGATTGAAATAAACAAATTATTTTCAGTAAAATATTTTCAGAATATTACTTGAGGCCTTCTATATATACGTATATAAATTTTTAATTTTATTATATTTACTATATTATTTATTTTATTTATTATATTATTTATTTATTATTTATGTTATTCTATTTTATCAGTTTTATTATGTTATATTTATTATTTACGATATAAGAGATGCAATAAAAAGTTGACTATACATTCGCAACCAATGTCCCTCTGAACGTTTTACAATATGTTATTTATTTGAACTTCAGTCTATTATTATTCGACATTATTCACCGCGCGTTTACTTTATTGCTCTATGTTAAAACATCCCGAAATATGAGCGACAGAACGCATGTGCACATTTCATGAAATTTAACTCGCGACAAAACCGACCTTTGAAAATTGTATGTCGTTCGGTTTTACATTCCGAAATTCCCAATATAATTATTTCCCATGAAATCACAATGGGAGTATCAAAAGCTTTGGCAATCCTTTATGAGATAAATCGTGTATTCTCCAAGATTTATCGCGCATATAGCGGCTATATTTCAAAATGGATATATAGAAAGTGTACACGAACGCTTCGGACATATCGGGCGCTCTTACCAGAAATCTTTCACTTCGTATGCCACATTTCCTGCGCATGGAGACATCCACAGAATCGTAAAATATTAAATAGACGTCGCAGCGAGCAAAACACATCGTGCCGAAGTCGATGTAGAAAAATGCACCACCGCGCTACTAAAAGCAAACGATTCGAAAGGAAGCGCCATTCGTTGTTCCGAATCGACATATGAAAATATCTCGCTATTGGGGATCACTCTTCCGTAACGCGATATATCGGTATCTATCGATATAAAATATCGATAGAGCGCGCATACGAAAGACGCGCGAAAAACAAAATCAACTGGCGATACCTTGTATAGCCGCGCTTCTCCCTATTTGATCTTCTCGTGATTATTTATCAAGTTCCGCCACGCGTTACAAATATCGTAACGTTAATATTAATGATGCTTTTACAAATAAAAATCTATCGTCTATTCGACGTGACGTGATGTGTCAGTTGTGATACGATACGCCTCCCAATAAACGAACGACTGTCAAAATCCAACCATTGCTACATGGCCTTGAGAGGAAAGAAAAAGGTTCCAAAGGAAGGAAACAAGGGAGGACATGTGGAGGAAATGCGTCAATAATTTCCGATCCGCATCGACCGCGATCGCGGCAGATCCAGGCCGAGGCGAACATTACGCTGCGAGCGGTCATAAAATGTCGAGCGTTTGCTTCTGTTACTGCCGCGGTAGGCAATAAAATAGCGCTACCACAGACTGGGACGTTATATGTTACTACGACATAGCTAGTTCTCGTGTATTTATTTCGGAATCGTAGTAGCTCGCGCTACGCTTGTCTGTGAATCGAGATAAAAACCAATCTGTGAGCGCAAATATAATCGCGATTATATACAATCCTTTTATTAAAAACGTGAATCGATACACCGCAATGCAGCTAGTTGTACCGCACGGTGATATCGCAAATATTGATCCAAGTATAAAACTACGCAGGTCGAAGAGGGTCATTAGATCATACAGAAGTAATTCCACTTGCGAATTAAGTCACGAATTATCGACTCAAAGATCGTGTACTTACACGTGCGTGCATCGCGTCGATAAAGCGTCGATATAGCGTTTATTTAAATTTATATTGGCGGAGACAATTCTTGTGAGAAGCCTCGTTGATGCAATCGCGTCGATGGAAACGCGATTGAAGATCCCGCTTCGCGGGATCCGATTAGAAACCTAGCCATCGATCGTATCTCTCCGATACGAACGTTACAAGCTGGCGGAGTAAGGAGAGAAAAAGAGAGACAGAAAAAAAAGGAAGAAAGAAAGAAAAAAAATAACAGTATGCCCGAGCGCGCGTATTTTCCAGCTGGAATAAATAAAAAGTACAACCGGCGAAATACATGCGTGTGTATGTGTGTGTGTGCATGTATATGTGTATACATACACATACGCCAGCACACCAGCGGCTTTGTTCGTTCCGGTACGCCACGCACGGACCTTGTTTATGTCATGTACGCTTTCGCTTCTGATATCGCCTATATTTGTCGGCGCACTGACCAGAATGAAGAAGCTAAGCACGTGCTTACACGTGAGCGCCGCGCCGCTCACCGAACGGCCACTCGTGCGCCATATCGGATCTCCGCTCCTGTTCCGAAGATCAATCCGCTTTTTCTCGTGCGTTTATGCACGGGCGGCGTTGCGCGCCGCTACGGGGATTTCCCATGCAACAATGCCGCTCAGATGTCGCGCGCATCGCTGCGATCCGTGACGAATCGAGTCTAGCGGCGGTAGCGAGCATTTCGCTACCGATAGAAATCAGACTTTATGCTGGTTTTTGTATTCTTTTTTCGTTTTTTTTCTTTTCTTTCCTTTTTGCTTCTTTTTTCTTCTTCTTCCTTTGTCTTTTCTTTCCTCGAAGAAACGAGTCGATGGTTTGTTTCTGGGAGAGGGGAGGATTGATGATTCCGGGAAATCGCGGAAAGGGAATAAATCGTGAAATTAGACATGGTAGAAGATCAGAAATCAAAGGTTGCCTCGCGTCGCATTCGCGCGTATGTCTTTTTCCTTTTTTTTAAAGCGCAAGTTACTTTTTTAACGTTAAAGAATATCATTTTCATGTATAATTTTTCTACGAATTGAAGAATGAAATTTTTTAATTCTGCGTCTCTTTTTCTCTCTCTCTCTTTTTATCTCCCCTCGATATGGCTCTCCGTTGCGCGAGCACGATCAGCTCTGTTTACATTTATATTTCTTGTGTAAATACGCGAATAAATAATCGCGCAGCAATGCCGATGTGACATTTGATACGCTATAATAAATCCGTTTGCCAAATATCCGATAACTCGGTACAAGCAATGCAAAGTCTCGTGATATACCAATTTTTGAGGTTTACTAACATCGCATCGCGATGATGACGACAAGGCGTCTGTCAATATATGTCAATAAGTTTAAAAGTTTGTTGTTCGTATACAAATTAGCATTTCAATGTCTTGGTAATTATATTGAATACCATGTATGGATGTATGTATGTACGCATACAATGGCAGGTAGATCCAGCGATTTTATCAATTTGCTTGAAAATGCGAGCGGATAATAGCAGATTCATAATTTTAATCGTACACAATATCCGATTATAGTCGATTAAAACTTCCGTATCGAATGATATGGAGCGAGCGTAATTAGCGCATTCGATAACAAGGGGCTGCATTAAACGGACGTTGATTAATATTTATGAAATAACAATATATTATTATTGAACGGGAAGGGGGAGGGGGGATATATTATCGGGATAAACTCCCGTTTGAGTCTATATGAGGGATAAAGAAACAGTAATAATTCACAACGTTGTTATTGCCATTTTGCGTGCACATAAATGATCATGAAGATAGTCGGGCGAATATTGTTGCGTACGTTTCAGGCAAGAAAAAAAAAGAAGAAATATTTTCGCAGCGCTGAATCCGAGCATTGCGTTCATACCCGACGATAACACGCGGCAAGCCAATAGAAACGTGGGGAAAAAAGGGAAGGGAAAGGGGAAGGGGGAGTGGACGTTTCGTGGCGGTTCGCTCACTACCTGTGCCACCCACCCATCGATTTCTTTATTGCCCCCTATATCTCCTTCCCGTTTCTGATCGTGGCATTGGAAATTGCAAGTTCGTCTATTGTCGCCAACGGCGCGTGCCAAAAAAAAAAAAGAAAGAAAGAAAGCAAAAAAGAGCAATCCAGGGAAAGGATTGAAGAAGCGCAATAAAGGAAGAAGAGAACCGAGTGCTGCCGCACCGCATTCGCTTTCACGATCAAGCCAAGCGAAGGGAGTCTCTTTCGTTTTGGGTTCTTTTTTCCTGGTTTTTGTTTCTGAAGGTCGAAGGGAGGGAAAACTCTTGCCGGGGCACGGAAGGATGATCTTTAATGAACTAAAACCGCATTTGTCCTGTCTTCTGGTAGGAAAACGGCTTTCGCGGAAGAAGCTCTTGCCTCAAAAGAGTCCCATTTCTATCGCTTCAAAGAATCACGATGTGAGATCAAGTGAAACCTTCAATTGCCTCCGCATGTAATGTTTGATTTCGTTCCGGACATTTCGTGCATGTCGTAACGTAACGGCATTTGTTTTGTAAAACTTACAATAATGCAGGCCATTACGGGCACAATGGGGAATGATTTCAGTGATGATGTTTGGAAATGTGCAAAATGTCTGTGTGCAAAATATGTTGCACGAATTATATTTTTTCTATGCGAATCACGGAATGTAACTATACAAAAAGTGCTTTGTATTGTGTTATAATCACTCAGTACACAAACAGACAGAGAGCATAGTATGAAAATTATCGTTGTTTAAAAATAATTGCTAAATAATATTTTTGTTGATATAATTTTATTTCCTCATGTCAAGTTCTCTCGAAAAGTGCGTTTTTAGAAAACCTTGATAAAATTTTTGTCTTCAGAAAATTCATATGAAATTTATTCCAGAATGACTTCTTGATATGATAAAAGTTTCATGAATCAATCAAAAGCAATTATAAATTTTCAAGTAGATTGATTACTTTAAATATGATCAAATTAATGTGGACGGATAATGCTCAGTTAAGTTCTCGGGATACCAAAGACCCAATCTCGTGTGATTATTTATAGAAGCGTACTATCAACAATCAGTAATGTACTTAAAAATAAAATTAAACTTACCATTGTAAAAAAACAACATAATCAGAGTACAGACAAAAAAAGTGCTTATGCTTCAGAATAATAGTCGTCGACGATCAATGTTTGAAATCATCAAAAGCTGCGGAGATTCTGCCATAATCGCCACATGGTTTAGATATGACTCAGCAATAGATCTGATTTTTTCTTGTTTATTCAAATTCAACTCAACTTCAAAGAGGCTTTGCATTGCATTCAATGACAATGGAGACAATGCGAAAGAAAGTGTGCAAATTTAGAACATTGAACAAAGACTTATTTATTGGAATAAAGAAATTAGTATAACGATGAAGGAAATATGTAACTGTTGAAAGGGAAATTATACAAAAAAATAGGTAGCACTGTTACAGCAATTGAATAAACTATGTTTCGAAACGAAACCGTTTGTCTCCTTATTCAGTGAATGATCCTCTGTATTGCTACATAAAAATTTTTCCTGCTTTTAAAATCATAAAGAGTCGCCTTTTTTCCTTTGTCGTTCCCAATAATAATAATAATAATTTCATTCGAGCTGAATAGATTGCGATTTCGCATTTACAAAATTTCATTCGTGCATTCTCTCAAAATAACATAAGCAAATAAAAGAAACTAGGTCAAATCAGTTCGCCATAGACGAAAGACGTGTACAGATGCGCGATTCAAATGTGATGTCATGTGACGCGAGAATAGAGAGGTCGAGTTCGCGCCTGGCGATTCTAGAATCGCGTAAAATTTTAATACAGCGTCTCAACCGAAATCTGCTTAGCTTGTGCACCACACATGCGCACACGCGCGCGCGCGATTTTTATTTCGCTGCACATACATCACGCGCGCGCGCGCGCACTTTGCTTTAGCAACGCGAGAAGGGGGCATTTCGACACGGCGGTGAGGGAAGATCCATGTTTCTACACATCCCTAGGGTGTGTAGGCCTGTACGAGGATGCAGATACGTTTAAACCGAAGGAGGAGAGGAAGCGCCGCGCTGCTCCCTCTTCCCTCCCCTCATCCTTTTGTACGGAATGCTGCAGCGCGCGGCATGCGCCGGTAGAAACTTTCTCGTATCCTTGCGATGCGCGTTACTGCGATGATCCGTGCAGGTGTACGGTCGCCCTCGTTAATCATCTCGACTTGAGCCTCGCGTCAGATTACTCTTAGTCGTGTACAATCCACACTCGGCGGGGATGGGGGCGAGCAATAACAAATGGCGAATTAATTTTATTCCGAGGAGGAATTAATTTTATTCCAAGGCGCGCGAGATATCTTCCGCTTCCGCCGCTCGCGAGGATTTATATCGACGGATATATAAAAAGATACACCGGCGAGACTCATTAGAAGAAGTTCAATAATTTGGCGCTCTTGGTTAAACGGCCATCGGGGACAGACAGAGATAGACAGAAAGAAAGAAAGAAAAGAATAATTTACGGACATTTTCAGAATGTTCTCTCTCTAAAACTTTTTATAAGATCGTTGAGCCGTGACGTTATACGTAATACGATTATTCGGCAGTTGGTGCGGCAAATCGCGTAATTACGGATTCTTTTTAACTTGAGCCGGTGATTAAGCGAGCGTGGCGGATGAAGTTAAGTTTGCAGCAGCGTCTTGAATTATAATCGCTCGTTTCACGCGTTGTGAGATCAAGTCAGATACGTGAAAGAGAGAACATTTTTAATCAGAGGCGGGCTCCTTTTCATAGGCGTAATCCTCGCAGCCTCCGGTGCTGTCTGGTACCTTTTATTCTAATTTATCTTTTTAAGAGACGGCAAGATCATTCAACTAAGTAACGGAAAGTGGGAAAACGGGAGAATCACTCGCGAATGAACCGAGATCTCGTGAACCGAGCAAGAGGAAATGTACGTTATATTCGCATATACGTGCATGTAGCATTTACCGACACAGACGCGAATGCAGCTGAAAAAGAGCGCGAAAGGCGGCGAAGCGAACGGAGGATACCGATGAAGAAAGAGAGTAGTGCTCGGTCGGGCGATGCACCGAGGTTAGAGTCGGCTATTATGTAAATTTTAATGCAATAGTGCCTCGGCTGCTCCGCACTCCCTGTAACTGCCTTACATCCGCCATTCTGCGGGGCCGCTCTCTTCGCGGAACACTTATAAAATTATGCCAGCCGGCTTGTTTTCCCTTCTTTCCCTCTGCCTTCCCTAGCTTTCGGCCTTTTAAGGGAATCACTCGGGATACATGCAATTCATGTGCTTCTTCCATCTCTCGCCGCCGTAGTTATCCGCGAAAAGTGATGACAGCGACGACGTCGCGCGCCACATTAATGCGTCGGGACGCCCGTACTTGCGGCGCACTCTTCTCCTCCTTTCTACTTTAAGGGAAGATGGCGCGGAAAAGACTCTGCTTGGAAAACAGGTCTCGCGAAGGCAGCGAGATTTCCAGGAACAGCAGGATTGATGATTCCTATCTGCAAAGCTGATCGCATAAAAATTCTTTTCTTTATCCGTGAGAAAAGAGAGGAAAAAAAACATACGATAACATATATTAAAAAAGATAATATCGTATAAATCAGCATACCACACGGAGAAAAGGAGAAAGGGGAATGTGAATGACGATGTAGCTGGGAACTTATGTGTATCAAGCGTACAAATTAATTTCTTGCTTTGTAAAATTTCGATTTCATCAGATTTTTTTCATTCCAATTCATCGCTCAATTTTATATGTTTCCTATACGAGCTTTGATGGAATTTTGATCTACTAGAAAGTGGAGTCTCTCATCTTCAAATGAGTTTGACTGGAATGTTCTCTTTAAAATTAAAATATTCTTCATAGGATCTCTTCGATTTCTCGCAATTTCTGCAAGTTCTACGAATCGCTGCATCCTTCGCCAGGACCAAATCAGATCATTTCAGCGGCGTTCCTTTGGTGAAACGCGAGAAGAATACAGTGCCGAATAATATGCTTCTAATCATACGTATACATGTGTTTTTGAAGATTACATTATCCGCTCCAATAATTACTTACATGGTGTCTTGAAAGGATTTTAATGTCTAAAAATCGCAAAAAGATCGGTAAATAATCTAAAATCTTTTATAAAGTCCACAAGAGAAGAAGCAAAAAATTAATTTGTACACTTGTAATAAATTAAGAAATAATAAACAAAGTAACAAAAGGAAAATAATTTTTTTAAATAGGAGAGTTTTCTCAACGGAGATCATTGCTAGAAATTTCTCAAGAATAGTCATCATGTCTCCTTTGAAAATCCGTAAACTGCTCACGGATCAAGCCAGTCGTTTAAGCTGATCGAACAGGAGGCTTTGTAATGGTGCGCGACGACGTACGGTATGTACGGGCCATTTCTCCTTCCGAACCATCGCTCGCTCCGGCTCCAAGATATTGAAATATCGGACGTGATTCACTCTACAATGGAGGGTTACGAGCATCGTGACGACGACATGATCGCGATCGCCGTCAATCTCTATTTGAACAAGTCCGCACAACGGCTTTCGTGCAACGACGCGATTTGTCATTCGGCACACTACGCGACATGTGTGGAACCGCTGTTCTGCGTACGAGCGATAAAATCATGACTGATTGAAAATATGCCAGTCTCTTTTGCATTGAAATAAAGAGAGGGACAGAGAGGGATGTAGAACGCAACGAATGCTATACGAGAGCTCGTTACAAGTTATTTTTTTCTTCTTACGAGTGACAGTCGTATGTAGAATTCACATCTCTTCCTTTGGCTCCTTTCACCATGTATTGCTTGGTGATATACAACCGGCGATCTCTCAGCGGGATGTTGAAGGGAATCGACTTCACTTCCGCGGAAAGTGCATCGTCGTTGGAGTGCTATAATCTTTCTTCTAAACGCGGGTTATTGTTGTTGATCGATCGCCTTTCTGTGCAAGTTTTCTCAACTTCCTGCATTCGTTTCAGATATACTTAATTGCATGCCCGAGGCAAAACAACGGACGTTTTTTTGATAAGATATGAAAGATTAAAGCATAACGTGTGATATTAATTAACTCTGATATCAAGCAACCGCGGAAGGTTGCACGAGATATTTTTTCTAAGAAGAACAGTTTCAGAAAAGTGCTGAACGCGTCTAAAAGGCTGAATAGGCACGATGAGAGAGAGAGAGAGAGAGAGAGAGAGAGAGAGAGAGAGAGAGAGAGAGAGAGAGAGAGAGAGAGCCAATGAAATCCAGCGGAAGGGGAAAGGGGCGCGCACCTGCGAGATTCATTTTCATGCAAGAGAGTCGAAAGAGTTCCCAGTAATTATCATATTCTTCGAACGTGATATCTCACTCAGGCGGGAAGGATGGAAGAGAAGGGAGGGGGAGGGAGCGTCTCCGGGGACCCAGTGCGGTCCCCGTAATACGGGGGTTGAAGTCGTTACGTTAAAAACTCGTTAAGAGGGGAACGGTTGCGTTAAAACCTCATCGCAATACTTGCGAGGAAAGTTTCAACGATAAAAACTTCACTCTGTTACCCTTCTATCTTCCCCTGAACCGCGAGGTTGCGTTCCGCGAGTTTCCGCGCGATCCCTTCTCCCCGCAATTACGCGCGTCGCGACGAGTTTTCCGCATCCCGTTACTTTGCTCTGTAGACTTTAGATAAGGGTACCAAGCAGCTTTATTATCGCTTCGCATCTCGTAGATATCCCAGAGCATGTCATCTACGGCGCATGAGGTCACAAGAGGACAGCACGAAGCGTCACACATATCGACTAGTGAACCATACAACGCTCTCTATCTTTCTGTTTTATTAAGAAATAAGATCTATATGAGGCTCGAGCAATCGATGGCATGTCAGATTATGAGATTATGATGACAGAGAGGATTATAAAGTCTCAACAAAGTTGATCGACAACCCAAATTCATTTTACATAACAAAAGTCTTTCTCAGTTTTATCCTCTATATAAAGGGATGCGTTATGATGCAAGATCCAAAAATGGAAGATCTCATCATCGATGAGTCGATAACTCTCATTGAGTACATTTCACGTTACGAATCTAAAGAAATTTACTAACGTTGCGCAAATAATGACACGCTCTTGTCGGTGGCTGCGCGGTTAGTAATCGATTAAATGTTATAAAATGTTATATTATGTTATGTTATGGAGAATAAAAATTGCATGTGATGTATGTGTAATGTCAAACAGATGCTGTTCAGTTTCGGCTATTAATCTTCCATAGATACTTGGAATCTAAAGTCTTTTCTTCGTTCTAAGCGGCCTGTCTTCTGCTTCAGCTGACAAGAAGCAGCATCAGGGCGAATGCGGAAAACGCAAATAGCAGGGTAGCTATTTGTATATACGTATGTCGTAACGCGGATGAAAAGATGGATGAAAGATTCACGCACCGGAATTTTATGTTGTGCTTTGAGTTACAAGAATTTTGATAAGCGTTAAAAGAGAAACAAATGAGCTCGCATATAGTATCTGCTTAAAAATTGTTGCAGCATTTATCTCTTTCAAAGTGATATTTAACGTTGCTGATGCCTAACTGATTAACAACTAATTAATAATTCATCATTTAACTAATTTATTCTAATTTAAATATACTTACTTTCCGTATATGTTTTATTTGTATTTTATATCTGTATAAAAATATATATAATTCTTTAACTCTCTCTATTGTTTAATAGAACTATTTGTTGCTCTTATTACATTAAGATATAAATCTAACGATGCATTTACGCGTGTTTGTGTGAGTTTATTACTTCAATTTGTTGCGTATTTCCTTTATTTATTATTTATGGAAGTTCAATAACCGAAATCGAACAACATTAACGTACTCATTCGTACATATTTCATCAAGGGTCATTTCATCACTGTTTCATTTCGATTTAAATACGAACAGCAAAGTTAATCATGTAACTTGACAATGAACAGGCATGATTAATGAACAGGCGGATTGAAACACAGAAAAATATCATTTATCGTATAATAACCGAAATGAAGAGAGGTTTATATAGAAATTGCATCATATTTTATAATCACACCAAAATTTTTGCTAAATATGACATGACATGATTACGATAACGAGTTATAATCATGAATGCGATTTTATTGCTGATATTACGGAATCAACTAAAATTATGAGGCGATGTTCGAAGCACGTTTTGAAAAAAATATTTCAAAGCGTTTGATATTGAGAAGTAAAAGCTAATTTTTCTAGGAAAGAAGATAGGACATTACGAGTGATAGGAATATTATCATGTTTGAAATTTTTGAAGATTATTTTGGATTGCGTTACATTTTGTAATGCATATTCCTATAACAAATATATTGTTTAATCCAGCAGTACCAAATTTTCTCTATGAAATTTTGTATTTATTGTGTATCAGAAATATACTTCTTCTAGTTTTATATTTATATATTATCGCAAATCGATACTTTCTCATTTTCGGAGAAGAAAAAATCTCAAACAAGATATCGTAAATTATTTTCCGAATTTTAAAGTTTGCTCAAATTATTTTTAGTTCTTACGTGTACTGCCATATAAAATAACAAAATATACAATTGAGTTTTATTTTATCCCAAAATCTCAGAACGTTCTCAATTTTGTTTCAGGAAATATTTTTTTATTAATTATATTATCATAATGCAACCGAAAGAGAAAATTCTAAAAGAAAAGAAACAGCGAATTTATCATATCGCACAACATTCAAAAAATTTGGTAAGCTCAAGCCAAACGTATGACTAGATATAACAAGATGCCGGATAAATAATTAATAAATCGCGTGATTAAGAATTACATCAAGCGTGTCAAACGAAGATCAATGGGATCAAAAATAAACCTATAATCTGATATATAAAGCGAGGTTGAATTGATCCAAGAAATATACTACATTTACGAGATTGCCGAAACGTAACTTTCTCTTTCGTTCGTTCCCGTTTACATTTACAATCCTCGTATCCTTTTATGTTTTTTTGTGTACCACAGTAATGAGAAGAAATACCTTCTTATCCACAATTTCTGCTGCGTTTATCAATCCATGCAGAGTACATCAAGTAAAAAAAAATTCGAGTAACCGTTAATACTATCTAAAAGAGAGCAACACTTCGTAAAGAGACTAATTTTCAATATCGATGAAGCAAACAAAATCGAGAAATCATTTGGAGACTGTGAATGTTGTATCGTAAACAACTTCTAGAAGACGTACTAAAATAAAGTGAATTCTTTATTTTAGAGCGGTTTATTACGATGCGCGCTGCATGTGAATGCGCCTTCCATATTCCCGCATTTACCTAAATTCATGGTGCATAAACAAATGTCTATTTCCTGCGTGCGCAAATGATACCATGAGCATAATTACGTGACAAGCCGCGAATGGCACAATTGCACAATTACGCGTTATTTCATTCAGCTTCATACAATCCTGAAATGCTCGATGAAATTTTACTAGACCGGAAACAGAAGTGACCGAGAAATGATGCCGCATTAAACGGAAATGCAAATTTGGGACACAGATGATATGCTTCTCTCGCGCATCACGTTTACGCGCGATAAGTTTCGCAATCGCTTCGTCGTCATTTTCGATTCATCCCGTTCGATTCGCGCGCAATAATGATGATCTCGTCAATATGTCGCCAAAAAGACGACTTTTTGCGACCGTTGTCGGTTTGCGGCCGAGGAAACATGATTCGACAAAGTATCCGCGTTTCGGCCAGGACATTCAGTTTTCATGACTGTGGCTTGCGCAATCACAAACGATTATGCACGGGATGGAATTTCGCAAGGAATTTATCGAAAATTGATTCTCAGCTGCGTTCGAGAGCTAACCAGGCAAAAATGTCAAGTATGTAAACCGTCGAAATTTGCTTGATGTATGCGTCAAGTTCCGTTAAAACGAGGTGTTAATAAACGGCATAATTATCAAGCGCGATTGACAATTCCGTGAATACAACAATGCGGCGTGAAACAAAAGAAGACATCATGTACTCAACTGATATTTCAGACCGTAACATTTTTCTATTCCAGATTCAACGTATAACATCACTCGAGAACATGTAGGAACCAGCCGATGTAATAGCACTTTCGATTCTACGTTATACGATAGTCGAATATTGATTGATTCTTCTGCAGTAGGCAATCCAATACCGACCAAATAGTTAACTTCTGATGCGAATTCCATTCGAGTGCTGCTTTAACGTCATCGGTTCTGCATGTGGATATTCATTTCCGTTTTGCTCTTGTTCGCCGAGTATCGCGGTATTGAATGACGTGATAACGCGCGAAAACGAAGCCATTTCATTAAGTTTTAATATGCTTATAAATACGAAGACTTTAACGATTTTCTTTCTCTCTTTCTCTCTTCACGCATGTGTGTATACGTGTATGTGTGCATATATATACATATATATATATTACGTTATCGCGCATGAATTATTATTATAATGTAATATGTATCTCACAGATTATAATATTAATATTATTCTTCATTTCAATCCTATCTCATATCGAGAATAACTTTTATCTCATACATCTTTTTTCTTTTTTCTTTTTTGTTTTATTATCTCTAATAAATTATTTCTAGATATCTTCAATAATAGTTTATAATCTTGCAAATGTTTTACCTCAACTTCAAACTATCGAATTTATTGGCTTGTGATTTTCGCGGATAAATTGCTATTATAATATAATAATGCGTTATGCGAGTTCATTATCAGTCAACATATTGCGAGCGAATGAAATGAAACTGGTGCACGTGGCATGTCTGGATTTGAAGACAGCCATCGAACACCATCTAATCCAATTCATGGTCTAGGAAAATTGAAGATTATCGGGACATAAAGCGTAAACGCATATTTTAACGCTTAAATATATTATTCCGCTTAATTAAGTTAAAAATCGCACTCGTTTATTTCTCAACAATAAAACTCTTCGCGGCATTCGTCATATTTATTTCACTCTCCATGACATTCGTGACATTTATTTTACGCTCGATGAAATCGCCATCAAGTACATACATTAACGAATAAAAATATTATTCTTTTTACAGCTTCACCAAATGTATTATTTAAACAAATAAATATGTAAAAAGAATGCGCGTAAAAACGTGTCGCCAGAAACGCGTTGTTGATCTATAATTCTGTACAGCTTGTCAGAAAAATATCAGCATATATATATATATGTATGTATATATATTCGAAAAGGAAGATTAAAATTAATGAAAGAATAACATTTGCTCAACGTTTTTATACCATAGAGACTATTCATCCCGCAGTCTTTCCGACAAACACACGCGACGCGACACGAAATCGTCACACGAATATCGTCACATATGATAATCCTCGATATTACCGAGCGATCTCACCCGGCCAACCCATCGTAATCGTGCGAGATAAGGGGATGATGTTTCAGCGGACACTTTTGGCCGAATTTCAACGCGCCATACGACAGTCTCTTTTATAGAGCATTCCCAATGCCGATAGCAGATAGACATCTATGCATCGCCAGCTTCGAGACAAAGACGCTGCGATACGTCGAGGAAGGGTGGACGAGACTCAATTTATCAGAGATTGATAAATAGGTTGGCTCGTAGACGCGCCCTTGGGATGAGCAGAGGAGCGTGGGAAAGAACGAGGATCACAGTGGCCATCGGGGACGTGACGTTGACGACCGCAAAACGAAAATCAGGAACTCCAATTTATCGCGGGAACAGCTAATTTCCCGGACTTCACCCCCTCATCACCTTCGGTCGTATCATCCGGCCGCCACTACCACTACGCCACCGGCATCCCCGCGCAGCGCGCAAACCGCTGCCCCTGTCGCCGGCTATACGCGCACGCGCGCGCGGGTCTCACGTTCCTTCATCCTGAGATTCCTACGGTAATTGGCAAGCGGACCGTGCATTTAACCGTCGCAACAGGATGGCGGATTTAGAACGGCGCTTTCAGGGAAAACGGGCTCCTGCCCCCTCCCCCCTCCTTCCCTCTCCTCGGCGTCCCCAGACGTCTCGTCTCCCTCTGTGCTTCGCCTCCTTTCGAAATGTCGAGATCGCCTGTTGGCGCAAGTACGTAGTCTATTTAAATTACACGATAGAGCGGTCCTCGGAGTTGCATCCCCTCGTTCCTCCTCAATTGACTCGAGAGTAATCTAGAGGGTGGTATGTGTGTGTATGTATATATCGCGAGATATCACATATATCGGGAAAGACAGAGCGTAGTGAAGAAAGCGTGGACATTACGGGAAGAGAAGCACAAGTTCGAAATGAGGAAATACGCGTTTCTGCACGGGTAGTCGAGCAAAACGTTGAAAAAAATTCTCAAGAGACATAGCGAGATATGTTTGTATAATAATAGCAGCTAGCGATAATAATGCTGAAAAAACTGTTATCGAAATCTCGGGGAATTTCTAAATTAGACGAGATTTCGCTCGAGACGCATATTGCCACGTTTCTGCGTGCCATATTCACGCTTTTGATCATTCAATGATGATTCTCGATTGTCAATTAGCCGGCTGATTATAGCGTATCAAAGGACCCTTATACGATCATTATCTAGCAAATTACTGTCGCCGCTATGGTGACCTCGATTATCTCAGATACGATTGTCCACGATACGATTATATTCGAGTAAAAACGAATGTTCCGTAAAAACGACTGCTGTTTAATGATCGTAAATCTTTTGTTTATATCTCTAATCGGAAAGCAAGCGTCCGGCAAGAAGATCCAAGTAATCGCTTCGACGGTCACTTGATAAAAGGATTTGTTTCTTTCGAAACGTCACGAGTCTCGCTGTTTAACGATTTTCTACTTTACGATCTTTCCCATCGCTGCATCGAGCCAAAGTCGATTATTTAATTTCTCTTTAATCCGAATAAATAATAATTCTCTTTAAACGAATAAACTCACCGAATGAGCGGTGATCCATTTCGCGTCAATTAATATATATCGTATAATATATATATAATATATCGGATTCGATATCCGCGAGTTTTCAAAAAAAAGAGGGTATTATGGCAAACAGCTCGACCAGAGACCAAGAAAACGAGAGGGACGTTAACCCGCACGAATCTGTGTTTATCGCGAAAAGACAAAACGATAAAAGAGAACGAAAATGAGAGAACGATGCAGATAAACGCGCTCCAGAGTTCGTGAAAGAGGAAACGAGGGAAAGGTAGATGGAAGTCTAATCAGAGAGCATCAAAGTACACAAACGGGACTTCCCGCAACGCCGACAGCGAACAGGAGAGCTTGCAGATATCCCTAACGGGAGGATAATTAAGTAATAATATTCTACAGAATCTCAAAAAAAAGAAAAAACGTATACGCGTACCTGCGCGCGTGTATAAAATATATAAAAGAGATGTCCCTTTCGCATAGATCAAAGGATCGAATGCAACGACTGCGAGTCGTATCAGTGTTTTATACAGCTTCGAAATCTCTGTAGCAGCCGTAGCGAGAGAATTAATGGAATGTGCTGTTTATTGATAACCTTTGTCGCGCCTTTCAGCAAACGACTCGCGGGCAATAGTTGAAATATGGTTTCACGAACGATCGAACAGAGTGAATCGAAGCACGCGGAAACGAGGGAGTTTATCGAAAGTTAGTAATGGAGCGATTCACAACGTGAGCGCGCAAGCCCCAGCTACGTTTACTGGCGTGGTCGCGAGCACGCGATAATGCGGCCCACTAAATTAATTAAGCACCAGTGCGGTGTCCGCGTGTGCGTGTGTTATCTATGCTATACACACGTACAGCCGCGTATTGCTGCTCGTGAACTCAACAAGCACGTTCGATGTTGCCTTTGTTCACCACGTGTCGAGGAACACCATCGTTGAAAACGGTAGTCGACCGTTATTCATCGCCTCGCTCTTCACGTATATAGCCATGTATGTTTTAAGCGAATCTGATCTGTGAATCTGTACATCTGATGTGTGAATCTGTACATCTGCCTACACAGAGCCGTGATCGAGGATCTTGTCGCCAAACGTTACCGAATAGTATCTCTGGTATCTCCTCTTCAATCCTTCAACGCCGAAACGCGGACGCTTAATTTCGATATAATACGTTGCTCGTTAATGAACAAGTTGAGAGGAGGAAAGAATGAAAGAGAGAAAGAGAGAAGTGTAAGATATGTAGAATTAGCTAGAAATGTATAGATAAATGTAGAAGCGATTTATGAAATTACGACGAGATGTATGTACGTTGTAACGATCTAAATCTGTCATGATTTTGTCAGTCCAAAGAAACAAAAATAAAAACTATCAGTCAGAACATTTCTTAATCTCATTGAGGAGATCGGATCATCGCCGATTATTTTGAATATTATATAGGGAATACAGCGGAGTTTATATATTCCTTACGTGATGTTGAATGTTAAATTAATGGGTTTTCGACGCCTTGATGGAACAAGAAGTAACAAGATTCTTTATTCTGCTTCACCGATACAACTCTTATCGATAAGCCGATTGACTCTGTAGCTTCTATTCGTCTGTTCGTCGTTCGTCTGTCTGTCTCTGCCCTGTTTCTCGCCCTTTATATACTAAAAAGCGGCGTCCTACTTCAAAGTTATCGGCCAATCGTCACATATGATTATTCGGTCCTGATGAATCACGTCACGCGGGTGTCAACGGTTTCTTTCGCGGTTGTCCTTTGTTCTCATCCAAATACGCACACGTGCGCGTCGGCTTCGATTACAGAAGCTTTTGATACGCTATCGATAATCGGTTCTTTTCCGTTTATATTACATTCGGCCATCCTGCATTGATATCCGCCCTCGGATATCTGTCGGCTATTAGTATCTTACAACTCTACTACAATTATGTCAATGGAATTTGGTATACATGTGCGCGTCGATGTTACAATAATTTTGTGCAAATCGACTAGTCGATTTACGATCTAATTTAGACTATTTAAATTAAGAAATCATATTTAAATTTGCTTCATTAAAATCAAAATCTGAGATAAATTATTGTTAATAATTTCAATGAATAATTTCTTTATTCTAAATATAAACTCAATAAAAATTAAATTAAATTAAACGATCTTCTAAATCATTAAAAATCATTAATTAGAAAGTATAATTCTATTATTTCATTTTATGAAATATGTCTTTAAAAACTTAATAGTTATAAATTTATATAGTTAAAAAATAAAATCTTATATTTTTATAATAATAATAATATATTAGATATTAATATATTTATAAGTGACATTCACAAATAAAATTATTATCTTAATATCTTCAATATTACACTTTTTAACTAAGCTATTTAAATTTCAATTAATTAAATATTATATTACTACATTATGATAACAGAAAAAATAAAAATAAAAATCTGAATTTTTATAGGATAAAAGAAAAGGATCGGTGGTGGCACATATAAAAGGCTTATAATCGGCGAAGCCGATGCGCGAGCGTGTGCATGTCGCATCCAAAACAAGGGACAACCGCGGGAAAAAACCATTGATGCTCGAAAGCTCGCGGGACGACGCGATTCGTCCAGACTGTATGATAATATGTAACGATTGGCCGACAACTCTGAAATGTAGCACATTTGGGTATATAAAGGACGACGGCAGCAGAGACAGATAGACAGAGAGAGAGTACAAGAACAGAGCGAGTGTAGTCGAGTAATTGTAGAATCGTGAATGAAACCTGTGGAGTCAGCTAGCCTATCGAGATATCTTTGCGTTGTATCTTTGTAACGAAGAATAAAGTCTTTTTATTTGTTTTTCCATCAATCTGAGATGTCGAAAACCCATCATATTTAACAATTACATCCGGATAGAAATATCCTACATTCTTATATCTATCTAAATTCTGCATAATACCAATTAATTTTTACTTTTTTCCAAACTCTTTCTACTCCAAATCGATAAAATTGAAATTATTTATCATTTTTAATAAACATTTATTCAAACATAAAAATTTAAATTCCATATTATTAATATAAAAATATTAAAGCATTTCATATAATTTACTTTAATTATATATCCTCAAATACATATTATTTCCCCGTTAATTAATAATATAATTATTAAAAATTCAATAAAAATATTAAAATAAATTCCTTCTAAATAAGAAAAAATCAAATCAATTATTAAAGTATATCAAAATTAAATCAATTTAATAAAGAACCTCCAATAATTCTTATTAGGGGTTTTTGTTTCTTACTATCAAATTCTTACTATCGATAATATTCTTGAAAAATTTATTAACATTCTCTCATTTAATGTGCCTATAGATATAAATCTTATTCTTTTCATAAAAAATAAATAACAATATAAATGAATGAATGAGTATATTATTGTAAATGATAAAGAAACTAATGTTATAATTATTAAAAATACCCTGACTTCAGAAATATATAAAAATTCTATAAGTAAATCCCTAGAATAAAATCCAAAGAGAAAGGAGCATTCTAAGGATAATAATACATGAAACATATAAATGGGACAACTTCATTAAATTCCCGCAATATCGAATATCTCGATTGTTTTTTATTAAACAAATAATAATTCCGACATATAAGAATAATAAAGATTGAAACACCATGAATTATCAAACGATAAAACCCTAAGAAATTAAACCTTATTCTTAAAATTATTATTATTATCTCCAATGGACTTAATGCATGATATGTTCGCTGATAGGTACCACATGTATCGAAAGATCTGCCTCATAGTACCGCATCGAAGACGTGACAAAATTTCTGACGATTATTCCTATTGTTCCCGATGTTGTCAGAGACACTGAGATTCCTCCGAAGAGAAATTAAACCGATTCCGGTTTCGGAGTTTCGTCGCGCCGTTTATACCACTTGCCTGGCGAAATCGGCGAATTCTGAAACTTCGTCAGCCGGCAGTTAGTCACGGGCCTGAGCTCTCGCACAATACTCGCGCGTACGAAACGTTCCATGGACGTCAGGACTAACGTGAGAGCATGAACGCCTGTTTTATGCATGATCACACGAGAAACGCGCGACCGCTCCAGGAGCTGAGAAGACGAGCCGACGAGGACTAAGCGGGAATAGGAACGGAAACAGGACAAGGTGGAAGAGGAGCAAGGTGGTCGCGTGAGAGCTGCTGAAGAGCGGAGGCAAGCAAGTGCTGGAAAATGGGTGGGAGCTATTTCGGGCTAGACGGCTGGCACCATGTAGTTCTGCAGTATGCGAGTGACAGAATGCTCTCTCTCTCTCTCTCTCTCTCTCTCTCTCTCTCTCTCTCTCTCTCTCTCTCTCTCTCTCTCTCTCTCTCTCTCTCTCTTTCTCTCTCTCTCNTCTCTCTCTCTCTCTCTCTCTCTCTCTCTCTCTCTCTCTCTCTCTCTCTCTCTCTCTCTCTCTTTCTCTCTCTCTCTCTCTCTTTCTCTCTCTCTCTCTCTCTCTCTCTCCTAGACAGCGCGCGCAAACAAGGACGAAAGGGGGAGCCTTTCTGTCGCCGCGCGATGCCGCTCTCCCGATTTTCCTTTGACCATCCTCGTGGTGCGTGGCGATATATACAACGTTTCCTTTCGTTTCGCCGGTAATGCAGGCCCACAAGAGGAAGAGAGAGAGAGAGAGAGAGAGAGAGAGAGAGAGAGAAACTCTGCTCGAGAACAACCCCTCTCCCGCGCCTTGAGCATTGATTTCGTTACGCGAAAGGCGACGTGCCCGTTCTTTGCCCGCTCTCGAGCGGCCCGCCAAGCCGAGCGCATCAAAGACGCTGCACTTAATGGACGGAATAATAATTCAACGAGGTTGCCAACGAGGTAAACCAATAGTGTGTTACTTTGTAACGGAGAATCTAGTTGCTTTTGTTGTGCATGCGAGGCACATGCCTCGTCCGTTCATCTGTTATCAGCATACGCGGAACAATTAATGGGCGTACAAATTAATTCCTTGCTCCTCTTAAAACTTTGAGTTCTTTTACTTAGTGAAAAGTCTCTCTCGCTCAAATCCGTCGCCCGATCCGATACAAGTGCACTCTTTCTGTTTGAGCAGAGCCTTGATACAGACGTTGCCAGAACTTACGTTGCATTCTCTATCTCTTCAAGGTTATAAAGCTTCCCTTAGCGAGAAAAGATTTCTCGCATCGATTTTTTGCAAGCCGCATAACTCACGGCGCTTTCATCAAGCGAAACCTCACATTTCGTCGACATCAACGACGTCTTTTTTTTTCTTTTTCTTTCTATTTGGAACGCAAAAAGAATGCACTGAATATGTGCTCTTTGTCTCAGAAGTCATCATGTATACTGCTTTTTGAAGGCTACGGTACTATCTGCTCCGTATTATTGACACATAAAGTAATTATTTCTTCCTCCGATTTGATCTGATATCTTCCTCTGTGCGTGACGAGCAATGCTATTTTAGATTTTGATAGTATCTATGTTCGAAGCCCGCCCGTCTTTCTTCAAATATTAGCGGATTAATGATCAAAAATAGCTCGCATAATAAATTTTTTTTGCGATGCTCTCTGCTTCACAGATAACGTCATTGGAATCGAATCCAAATATTGCACTATTATATTTCACGGGATTCTCTCGCCAAAGGAAAGATAGAAGATTTCTTGGCCAGCGTTGTAACGTATTTATAAGATCACGCACACCTTTTTCCAAGTACTCCCGAGAAAATGCGCGACAATTCCGCTTCCCGAGCGAAGCACTCGATACATTGCACACTTGTATCTTGCGACGCAAGATACATTTTAACCATATACCATTTTAACCGTATCTAGTACGTCCGCTCGACGACGGAAGTTCAAAGTGGCGGAATACCAGAGAAAGAACGACTCAACCGATCGATATGCTTTCAACGCGATATCCATCGGGCTTTCCTCGCAACGTGCTTTAACCGAACGGATTTCTCGTTACTGTCGAAAGTTAACGTGCGAATAAGATATTGTCGCATTTCACGACATTTTGCCTTCCCAACATTTTCAATATGCTCGATCCTTCTCTTACCTCCGCTCGTAATCGTATGATAAAAAATCTCGCCGACAAAGTAGTCAGCGAAAGAAGAGGAAATGGGTTTTTAGTCAGAAGGTATGCTTGCTAACTCATCAACTCGCTTTATCAATTCGTGTAATGAGAATTTTTACGTAACATGGAATACAAAACTTTATATTTCTTATTAATGTTCGTAATATACTTGACATCCGTTTTATTTGAAAATAAAATTACTTGATAAATCTTTTTTAATTTATATACATATTTTATTTATATACATATTTTTGTTGAAATTAAATATCATAATTTCTCTTTCTCTCTCTCTCTTTCTCTCATTTTTTCTCGTATTTCATAAGATTTTTTTGAGAAAGGAAGGGCAAGAAAATTGATTTCCATTGTTTTTTATATTTTCTATTATCTTTATCTTACAACTGCTAATAATGCAACAGAATCTCGCATAATTATCGCTATAATCAAAGTACCTACGCGTTCATGAATTTCTTTCGGATTTCTAGAATGTCCTTGGGAATTAGGAATGCGATCGAAACAATTGAAATCCGAGTGACGTGCACTTGAAATGGTTGTGTTGCTACACGTATATGAACGAGTGTGCAGATGCGCGTACATGTGCTGACGCGCATCGAAACGCGGATTTGTTACACGAGCTGGTAGCGATAACTTTGTTGGACATGCGGCGAGGTTGTAGCATTCACCAAACCAATAAACTTTCCAAGTACATGGCATTGTTATTGCATATTCACAAGCGTGTCCTCATTCCCTTGCCGCCAAAAACCAGACGCGTTAGTCTTGAAAAAAAGAAAAAGAACACGCGGATAGTATATCCAAGTAAACGGAAGCTAATCGCGTCACCGGATAATTTGCGGCATACAATTAACGCCTCTATCTTGGAGTAGCCATTTGAGTCTCTTAATCCTCGCGGCCGCAAAGAATATTAATTAATCTCTGGATTTTTAATAGATCCCTAATAATTATAGAAACCGGTGGAAAAATAGGTGTCAATTAATTATGGAGAACGATCGATACTCAATTAACATTTGTACGTTTGCGCAAACGGAAAAGAAAGGTTAAGTTGTCCCCTTCATTATGCCAAGTCCTTTGCTAGCGATTTGTCGCGCGTATAATTCATTGCCAGAAACTCGATTACGATCCTCTTAGAATCTCGTTATAAAATTCTGTTCCGCATCCGAGAGCGGATTGTAACTTTGTCGCGCGATCGGGCTTCATTTCGTTATTAAATTAATTAATCGCGCCGCGAAAATTGGCGATCCTCGCGATTTATTCATCCGTTGCGAACGGTCACGTAAACGCCGCTATTTCGGCGCGCTATTTACCGCGCTATTTCACGGGCTGCAAGATATATCAACCGAGATTACGTCGCAAATATCACTGATCGTGATCCATTAGCGCGCTCATAACGCAATAACGACACGCGGACGCGCGTTTTACGCGAGCCGCGTCCATATTGCACGGACCCCTGAGGAGAGGCAAAGTTTCCACATCGATCCTAACGCGCGCTCTGTTTCGCAATCGAACCGCGGTTTGAATCGCTTGTCGAGCACGATTGTCGAACGCGATGCCAATTTCGGGGCATTTCGCGAACCGGGGCCAATTAACTTTTTCTTTATCACCGGCGTGATTAGTGCTTGCGCTCGAACCGTTGTTTCGGTTACGATTCTCTATCTGCTCCAAAGCAGCATTTCAAATTAACAAACCACACCAGCCAGTATCCCTCGAATTTTTCTATGCTGTCCGACGATTAATCGATTTAAGAGCCATCAACTCCGTCGACTATCTCTTGGGAACAACTTTTGCTTTGGCGAAACGAACTTCGCCATTTATACTAACACGCACAGCGAGAAATGTAATCGCAATTATCGGTTATGTAAAAAATGTAAGAAAAATGCTCATTTTTATCAATTTTTTATATTTATTTATATATTTTTAATAATTTAATTTATATATTATTAATTTATTTATTTATTTTTTAAGGATACTTGCAGAATTCTTATAAGTGTTTCGCATATATCTGTACACTCGTATACAATTACAACCATTTCAAATGCACGTCATTCAGATTTCAATTATTTTCATCACATTCGTAATTCTCAAGAACACTCTAGAAATCTGGAAGAAACTCACGAATGCGTAGGCATTGGCTAATTATGATTCTATTGCATTATTAGTAGCTATAGGATAGAGATAATAAAAAACATAAAAAGCGTACATTATATATATATTTCAAATATTTCTTTCGAAAAAATATAAAATTCTTGTAATTATTATCTTTTCCAATATGATGTATAATTCATATATCGGGCATATTCTAAGCAATTGATGAGATAAAATTGTGTCAGAAGGATCATCGAAAATATATAGCTTCGATCATAATCTTATTTTACCTTCTGCTTATTCGCAAATCATTTGAACGAATGAAGATTTTAAAGAAAGATTTGAAACGCGCGTAAATAAAAGAAATAATTTGCATATACATTAAATATATAGACTGTTACATCTCGTAATGGGCACATATTTTACGCAACATTCTTCCTTGTCTTCATACAATATAATCCTCTTTAATAATGTAATATTATTATATTGGAATCTCTATGAACAATATCGATAGCAATGAGTACTTTTTCTGTCGAATGGAATTTCAGATAATTGCCGTGTCTTTTTTCACATTTATATTACGTTAAATGGTAAAGATGTAAGAAATGCAAAATTGCAAAGAAATATTTTAAGCAACCTGAGATTAGTTTGCATTGATAGCAAATTTTGTAGCCCGAAGATGCAAGAATAACTCACAAAAGGAAGGCAACAGAATATAATGGAAATGACGTAGCGAAAAATGAGAGAAGAGCAAAGAAGGGGACAGAGAGAGAGAGAGAGAGAGAGAGAGAGAGAGAGAGAGAGAGAGAGAGAGGAAGAAGTGGGGACAAAGAGGAGTGATACCCGCGAGAAAAGTTTACGAGTTTTTAAAAGAGCTCGTGCGTAGACAGCCTTGTTGCAAGAGCAAAGATGTTAAGGGGTTCCTCCAACTATCTAACTGCCATCTCTTTCATTTACACGCTCTTTACAACGAGCTGAGCATTACCTTTATCGTGCCGCGAGTACGATCTCCTGAATTACGCTAGAATATGTTGTTGCGGATTGGAAGATGAAGAGATGGAAGCTTGCATCAATATCCCAGTTCGGTTGAAAAGCGGGTTTTCAAGTCGCACGGATTTGCATGGCAGCCGAAGTGAGCAAGAGAGGGTGCGCAATGTCAAGTCTTTCCCTTTGAATTGATTATCGTTCTCCTCCTACATGCTGCTCAATACATCAAGCTGCCTCTCCCCTTACCGGACATTCATCGAAGAGAAAAGTCGAAGCAAACTCTAACGGACCTCGAGATTTGTTTCAGATTAGATGAAAAGTAAACCTGGGTCTTGAAAACCTTCTCATTTCCAGTTACGCAACTTACATTACTTACTTTCGCCATCCACCTTCTCCTCCCTTCTCGATGTTAAATTCGTCTCTTCTGAGAGAAGAGATGTCTATCGATCTGATAATACAAAATCTCTATGAATAAAAGATAGAAAGATCGGGAGCAACGTATATGTGTTGGAGGGGCATAAATAGCTACGGTTATTATTTGAGAGCTTTCTCTGTCTGGCCAATGACGCGGAGATCGTGCAATAATGTGTTATCAGCACGATCTTCTGTCCGGCGCAAGAGTACCTTGGGTGATATTTCGGGGTGCCGTTTATTGGACAGATCTCGTCGCGTCCTGTCAATTTGCCGGAAGTTACGACAACGTCGGTTATACGGCGATCGGTCTCGCGTTCCGTCAGCAGGGAGGAATCGCCGTGAAGGATTCGAAAGCAAGCCGATACGGGGATGGGGGAGAGGGGTTCCTGATCCTTCAAGAGACCCTAACAACATCTCCAGCAGACGATCTTGCCGTCCCACCGTACGCTTGATCAATTAATCGCCCCGACGTCGAGCAACGGATAAGGGATCGATCGGGATGCCGGCGTCTATTGAAGCGCGAATCGACGCTCGGCAGTTTCGGACGTACCCGAAGAGAACAATTATGGCTAAAATCTATGCGAAATGCACTCGAGATCAGCCAGGCGATGCAATCGACGCGATTGCTCTTCGACGGTGACCATTACGTGCCGATGTAATTTATTTGCATGAACACATGCGCGCGCGTGGAGAGGGAACGAAATGCTACAGCGAATGCTGTATTTGTGTAACGAATAACTTTCGCGTGTCACGTCAACCGTGCGAATATTGGCCGCAAAATAATTTCCTTGCTGAAACGCCGGCATCTCTCCGCGTCCCTACCGCTATGAAATTAATTACAAATTTAAATATACCTGAAACTGAAGTAAAAAAGATCGCTCTAGTAGATTGTAAATTTTTTAGAGGGGGACAGAATTGAACGAGCAGCAGACAGTTTGAATGGTAAACAGCGTGAACAGAAGTGAATAAAATCCCATCAGACTGCCATCCGATTTGCTCCGCCAGTTTTATTGAATGGCATCGGCCCTTATATATTTTCATTCCACGATTCTCATCAGCGGAAGAAGAGCAATATCCCCTCCCTCTCTCTCTCTCTCTCTCTCTCTCTCTCTCTCTCTCTCTCTCTCTCTCTCTCTCTCTCTCTCTTCCATCTTCCTCTCTCTAGAATTTCGATATTTCTCGAATAATAATAATAATAATAATAATAATGCCCCATTTAAAGCCAAAATCGTTGATGTCTATCGTTACGTAATTCGATTAAGAAAGCGTAGTCTTACACAGCCATCATCATCGTCATTTACATCGTAACAATGTATCTCTTGTTTTTGCATTTCCGTATCGAGCAGATACAATTTGCATTCGGATACGCGTCGTCAATGACCGACCGAATCCATATATCGCCTTTTCGATTGACAGCAGCGCTTCCGCGCAGCGAATGAGACGCACGCATTACGAATATGGATACGTAATTTTCTGCTTTCCTTTCGATAGCTTCCAACGCGCGCGACGAACTCGCGGAGGAAAAATCCGTCGTTGAGATTAATTACTCGCGGGTGGAAGTAAATTTTAAAATTAATAGGATTGAATCCAAATAAATGAACAAGCGTGTTTACGAACCAAAATACGGATTATATATGTAGGAAATATAAGTGATCCCGACTGAGCCCCCAAATTTGTAAGAGAATATATTGGGATTCATATATTCCTTACGTGATGTTGAATGTTAAATGAATGGGTTTTCGACGCTAGGTTGATGGAACAAGAAGTAACAAGTTCTTTATTCTGTTTCACCGATACAACCTTCATCAGTTCGTCGTTCGTCTGTCTGTCTGTTCCTGCCCTGTCTCTCGTCCTTTATATACTAAAAAGCGGCGTCCTACTTCAGGGTTATAGGCCATTCGTCACATATGATTATTCGATTCGGACGAATCACGTCAACGCGGATGTAAACTGTTTTCTTCGCGGTTGTCCTTTGTTCTCATCCGAATACGCACATGTACGTGTCGGCTCCTCTGATTACGGAAGCTTCTGATACATGCCGCTATCGATAATCGGTTCTTTTCCGTTTATACTACATTTGGCCATCCTGCATTGATATCCGCCCTCGGATATCTATCGGCTATTAATATCTTACAACTCTACTACATATATTTCTCATGAAGACCGTTCACATTGTTTTGTGCTACATTCACTCTCTTATTCTCTGTTATATCCACTAGTTCGCTAAACGGAACCGCTCACCGTTCTACAACTGGCATTTATCGATTCCTGTGAAAAACGGGCCCGCCAAAGTAAAGAGCGGCGGCGCTGCGAGGTGATTAACACGAAATGAAAATCGCCACGGGCTAGGCAGCGATGTTTCGCCAATGTAAAACCTCCGGCACTCGTTTCGAGCCGGCCAATAATTAAATCGCATGAATTACATCGCCGTAAAAAGCAGACGCGACTGCAAGATAAAACACGTTTCTCGTACTAAGGAGGGAGATTTAGAAATGTTCAGATAAAATGGACATATGTGTTCCGCAGCGGTGCGTCGCGCATGTTTTCATATTTTTTTATTCCCAGCATTGCTTCTATATTATTTTAAAAATACTTTTCAAAAATTTAAATATAATTTATTAAATATTATTAAATATTTACGTTAAATAATCGTCGGAAAATCCTTCAACGTTATTTTATTCAACGTTCGTTTATTATTTATTTATTTATATTGAAGGGAAATTTTCTTTTTTAAATAAATAAATAAAGTAAAGAAAGATCACTGTCGCGTGTCTGACACTGGATTCGTTTTCTTTTTTTTCTTCGTTCTTTCTTTCTTCGGCTAACTTAGAATTATACATGCACATATCTTTGTCTCTTTCTAACTTCTCAAGTATATTGGTTCAAGAAAAAGCAATTGTATTAACGAATTCATGATAATTCGCTCGTGACATAATAATAATAATAACAATAATAATAATAAATGTCTTAAAAATTAAAAACGTTTTTAGAAAACGCAAACAGCTTTTTATATTCACTTATACTTATCATATTGAGCATATTGAATGTTTGCAAATGATTTTATTAATGGTTTTACCAAATATTAACATGATAATCGTAGTATGATAATGAATTACTTTTGATAATTCATGTAAATTCCGTATATACTGCTCAAAAAAACTCAGATGAACAGAAATTAATAATAGGCAGTAATCGATGAAGTAATTCAGAAATCATCGTTCGGGCTTCGGTGATTTTAGATGCCTGGCTAAAGTATCTGCCTTTTAGTGCGCCATTTTGTTGAACTTCTCTTTCATAAGAGAAGTTCAACTCTTGTTCTACAATCCTTTCAGAACGCGTTTTTTCCAGTAAACGCTATATATATTTTTTCTATTATGGAATTCATGAAGTCGACAAAATCCTTTCCACGAATGCCGTGTTTATTGCGAAGTTAAAAGATCCATAGTCTCTCCATCAATGTGAAAAAAAGAAGTTTACATGTTTTTTTTCTCATTTCGTAGTTGTTCTCGCTCCAAAAATTTAACTGCACATTTTCATCAATTACCGCTGATGTTGGTATTAGCCAATATACGCATCACAGGGGAAAGGTCATAGATCTGATTTTATACATCACGTGCGTGTCTACATGCGTTTTTCTCCGTATTGCATTTTTCCTCTTGTATACTTTTATATTTGTTATATCTCAGCACTCGATTATGTCAAAAAATCTCGCATAATAAGTAAGCATAATGCGATTATTATGATAGCTTTATGTGACATGAAAAGCTTGTAGAGTCTTATATATAAAAAGATTCACGGTTTTATATTAAATATATAAATTAATTTCTTGCTTCTTTATAAATTCCAGAATTTACTTTAAAAAAATACAAAATAAATAAATAAATAAATACAATAATAATAATTGATAAAATCTCCATCATTTTCGATGA
Organism: Eciton burchellii; assembly: GCA_020341155.1. Taxonomy (NCBI): domain Eukaryota; kingdom Metazoa; phylum Arthropoda; class Insecta; order Hymenoptera; family Formicidae; genus Eciton; species Eciton burchellii. The sequence goes on from JAHMML010000038.1 coordinate 384,582, forward strand.
CCTTGGCTATAATTTATCGCATGATTGCGATAGAAATTTGACTGTTTCGAATCGACGAAATCATTAATGCTTGAAATCGAAAGCAAGAAATTAATTTGTACACGTATAATTTAAACATTCAGCACTGGCATAAAGTGGCATAAAGTGGCAAAATCAGATTTCAATTTCAAGACGATCAAGAGACTAAATTATTTTCGAATTAAGCTTTAAACATATATTTCCTTTGCATTTGCATATATTCTTCACAGTTGTATTATGTAGTACATAGTAATAAATCAATCACGTGAATTTAATTCAATTGATAATGTCATTAAGCACGAGCATGAGCTTGCTGCTTGCGCAAAGTATATAGTATACGCGCGTAAAGACGCGTAAGAATCGGTTGTAAAACAAGGATAAATGAAAGGCGAGATCTCATAAATTTGCGGGTTAAGAATTTCGCGCGCGAGGCGCATCGCTGTCTGTTCTCCTATCGATGCCGTTCCTTTACGGTCAACCATGGAGAAACGTGATGTCAGAGGCTAAAAAGCTAGAAGAGAACGCTGATTTACGATGTTTGTACGTCCTTCTAGCTGCTCCCTTCGAAAAATACGAGCGGTCAAGCGTCGGCAACAAATTAGACGATTTTATGTAGCGCGGATTGCAAGAACGCAGAATACCCTCGCACTCTTCATACATCTCAACGAGTATTAATGTAAACTTCATCTGTGGCTGAATAATATTCTTATCGCATAAGAAAATATGAATTATTTTATTCTGACTCTTCGCAAATTTGAAGACACATTCGTCTACTCTTGTATGTTCATACTCTTGAAAAGGAGTAAACGAAAAAAAATATTCAAAAATATACGCATATATCAGAAAAAGAACGTGAAAATTATATAAAATATCAAATCATAGACATATTCATATAAGCTTTTTTACTATCAATTTATAACTTATAATTTATCTCATTGTGTATTATGTATTTAATTTTAACGTAAATAAAATAAAAGTGTGCTTGTGTATTCTTTAAACCATATTATAATCAATAGTGAATTAATACTTCAACAATTAAAAAATATAAAATAAAGTTTTATGATCACATATTTTTGGAGAGAAACGGGTTCGAGAAATGGTAGTTTTAATCGAACGTAACGATGAGTGCAACAATTAAACAAATCGTTTCGATGCACATTTAATAAAAATATGCATGTATAATGCATATTTAATAAAATACAAGTACACAAAAAAAATCATAGTATAATTTATAATACATATTACGATGCTAGTGTATTAATTTGGAGATGAAATATCGCGACTAAAAATTTCTTGTATTTAAAGCAAAGATTATTATTTACGATATTAAAAGATTCTTTCTTTATGTAATTCAACTGTTTGCTTACGTGGTATCATATAAATATGTAAAATTTATAATTATCGATTATCGATCGTTATAATTGTAGTTATCGATTTTCCCCGATTTATCAAGATATTTCGTGAATATATCGATTCTTAAATACATATTCTTAAATACATCGATATCGCGATGATAAGCTCAGCTATAATTGAACATTAGAGAAAATTATATTCTAATCATAATGTTACTCTGATAAATGCATGAATGCGTATATCTAATTTTACTAAGCTGGAAAAGTCAATTTATCGGGAAATAATAACATGAAGAGCTTGATTGTTCAGCTGCAATTGCTGTCGAGCTTGTTAACAAAAAGTTACTCGATTTTTAAAATCGTCCTCCATTTCATCATGTAAATGGATTAATACGGTATGAATGCGGTGGTTTGTAGCTGTCATTGCTGTCAAGAATTCTTATGATAGTTATCTGCGAAATATTGGAACAACGAGCGATTTCTTTCTCCGATCTCGCTATTTTTAGAGATATTTGACAAAGATATTTGAAAATTAGACGCGTTACGATAAGTAATATGACTAATAACAATAATCTTTGATTCTTCATTGATAGCGCATCTTTTATATTAATTATATTTCGTTTTTGTATATTTCTTCTTTCAAAAGATCATTTTATAATAAGATTTGTAAAAACGTATTATAAAATATGAGCGATTTTGTCTTACATTTATGTACATTGCGATGTACAATTATATGCAGCAATATTTTTATACATGTTATCATAAATAAACATCAATTTTCTCAGCAACGATAAATATATCTGTATATATAATAATAATGTAATATATAATAATGAATGATAATAATGATAATAATATAATTACGTTTAATTTGATGATATTCATTTCGTTATGAAATTTTATCTTTTAAAGATTTACAAATAACATTTTACAAAATCAAAAAGCAGGTTTATAAATATGTGTCTGTTACACTAAAAGATATATACGAGAACAAATAAAAAATATTCGTTAACAAATTGATCGAAATGTATTGATATATGTTCAAAAAAGGTTTTATTAAACGTTTATTAAATCTGTTCAAATGTATCTTTAGCTAAAGTTTTAAGCATCTAGTAAGTGAATAAATAAATTTCGTTAATAAATAAATTTCTTAGATATTTAATATTTAATATTTTCGAACATTCTTAAATATTAATAAGATAATAATACGCTATTTTTTAAAATAAATCTGGTATGATTAATTAATATGTACTAGTAAATTAATCTATAAGCAAAACAAAATCAAAAACATTGTGAATTTCAAATAAAAATTTAATTTCAGAGAGATGTGATAAATAAAAATGAAATTGTTTTTAAAAAATTACGAATCTGTAATAAAAATTGGGATTTTCTATTTGACAAAATTGAAATGAACCCAATTTTTGTAACTACTATTTATAATAAATTGTAAATAATAAATAATATTGCTATCTTCATTAAACCAAATTTCAATTTAATATAATATTAAAATATTTTCTTAATTCGTGTTTTCCAAGATATTTAGTCTCGTAATAACAATAATAATAATATATATATATATATATACACACAATAGTATATATAATTATATTCAACTTGTTATTTGTATTTAAACGTGATGTAATATTTATTTCATATTATAATCACAGCATAATGACATTGCGTCATAACATTATATAAATATAATATAGCTATAATCTTATAATTACTTCAAATTCGAATTATAATCACGGAAGTAATATAAGGAAGACAATATAACCCTCGGAATTGAATCGCCCGCGATGTTAAATGAAGTACATATAAATCTCGCGAACTCGACTTCGGCTCTTAGCGAGGCTGCGGAAAATGGAAAAACGTACTCGTTTCAGTGCAGCTGTGATGAATCGATTCGGTAGCATGAGAGATCGCGGGGCGCGAGTAATGGCTCCTCTCTCCTCTAACAGCAGCTTACGCAACCGTTTCGCGAATTTTCACGCCAATAATACCGGCAAACGAGATATAAGGGATGTTGTGTAAACTACACTCGTGCCCGTCAACGGCGCGCGATGATACAAAGCGCGAGCAGAGCCATTCGCCGCACCTGGTTAGGTTAGGTTTTTCATTTGCCGTCGCATTTAATATATCGTTCGCGTTCGTATTATGGAATATTTTTTGCAATCGCAATCTGAAGAGGCCGATGTTTCGCGGTTCCGCTTCTATTCGCGGTGACATGCTACTTTCAACCAATATCCCTCCCAAACTATCGATTATAATTGTAATATCGGGTATGTGAAGCGTTTGAATTTATGCTGCAAGATCACGCTGCGCGATCAAGCATGTTCCACCCAGCGAGAAAACATTAATAGAAACGCGAATCGCATGCTCTTTGCATTTATATGCCACCCTTTGACCTTCGCGCTCTTGAAAACGTCGCTCGGCTTCTCTGAACTTGCAGCACCCACCCCTCACTACCGGAAAAATCCCCTCTCTTCGTGCGTACAATTCGTCAGCGCCTTTGATGAATGCCGCTGAATTCTGATGTGTGAAGCGCCTCTCGCGGAGCGACGCGGAAAAGATACACGCGCCGGCTCCTGATTTGTGCCCCGTATTTGCGTCGTAACCGCGGCTGAGCGATGTTTTATGAGGTAATGAAAACGCACACGAGCAGCAGCACCCTTGCCATTAGACGGGCTTATTATACGGAAGTTACGCCGGCTCGCTGACAACACCGCCGGCTGGCAATCCATTGTGTCGCTCGCTAATGAATTACGATAGCCATTGCAGTGAACCTCGCCGGAAGTGCGAGGTTGCGTGATGACGAGAGCGGATGATTAACGCGGATGCTAGATACTGGACCAATAAAACTTGACCGAATAAGAAACGGCCACGGCTTCGGTAAGCCTTGATAGAGCTAATTTCGATACAACTGTATCGTATAATCGCAATGAGCGATCATTTATTCATCAGATCCGCGTGTAATGTTCATGCAGGACTGAAGGGAATGCGTGACGAACAAGGTAATGATAAAAAGGGTACTTCGCGCGCAGTTTCGTCGGCGGGTATTAACGTTAATAATACACGCTGATGCGTGAACTGAATAATTAACTGTCGCCGGGTGGCGCACATGTAATTCAGTCCTGCGTCTATATTTCACGCAATTAAACGAGACCAGGACACGCGGAACTATGCAACTATTGTGTACGAATGGAACCACAGTTAAATCCATTAAGATGATTTTACCAAAGGAATCTACAAATTCATTCATGCGAACGCGTAATGAGAAGGAAAGAAGTTGCGTATCGATCTAAGATAGCTTAGATCAATTATCATTTAATAAACAAGCTCCTTTAATCTATAAAACATCGTCAAATTTTCTAATTTTTAATATATATATATATATATATACTAATTAAAAGCAAATTATTAATTATTATAATAGCGTATCTAACCCTAGTTATATTTATAATTTCATCAAATTATATAATTTACATAATTATATAATTTATATAATTTATATAGATAAATTATTAAAATCTATTTCATATTTCACCATAAATAATCTAATTATCTAATTTATTCAAAATATAAAAATTAATATAAATCTTTAATACCTTAATATTCTTAATTTAATTTAAGTTTAACCGCGATTGCTGATATAATATCCGCCACATTCCATGAACCCTTGAGAGTTCAACTATTGTTATCTTATCGCTTTATACTCCTCTCGGCAAAAAGGACAAATCAGCTGCAAACCGTAAATGATCGCGTGATTCAGAATAGCTGAAAGACTATCTTTATAGAGTGAAGATCAACAAATGGAATGGATGACACACAAATCATTGCGATCTTTTATCTCTGGCCGAGTTTTTATTCATTCTTCTCATTCTTTTAACGCAACCGCATTAAAACGCATTAAACCGCGTTTACAAGTAGAAGTACAATAACGTTTAGAGTACAATAGCTTTTCTCGATCTCAGTTCAATTTGTATTTTCTCTTTCAATTTTTATAATCTTGTGTCTTTCCGAATCTTTTGTAGTAACGCGTTATATCTTCGTTATATCTCCTAAAATTATTATTATTTTAACGTTGTATAAATAGAATATATTTTATTGTTTGTATATTTCTCGAACATTTTCTTGCGATCCTTAAATAAGCTTGTGCTTATTGGCTATCCTGGTGACAACCGACACGGTGAATTGCACTTGCTGGTTTTGATAAGATTGTTTCCATATCTTCATTGTGAAATATTCTCGATCGCGGGTTATCTCCGGGAAAAATCACACGATTCGTTAATACCTAAAATTAGTGATCAAATCTCGTGTTCATAGCTTAAGAGCAGTCGCAAACCGAGACGTTACATTGGCGTTAAATTAATCAAAAATAATAAATTTACTGTTATTTACTCTAATAATTACAACCAATCTATCTCATGCAAAATACTATTTCTTCTCAATAAAATTAATAATAAAAACATTGAATGCCGAATCTCTCTCTCTCTCTCTCTCATTTTGCGCGCGCGCGTACAATTGAGAATCGCTATTGTGTGATGTTGGATGTTATTCGCTTAAATTATCCCGCGATCTCGAATATCACATATGTGAGCGAATATGTACGCGTACGGGTGTGTTGCGTACATGTATGCGCGGGAATCTTTAAACAGCCGACATACGTGATAGCGTAGCGCGCGATTACCTGTATATCGACCAGCTTGATTGCAATTGCACCTCGCGACAAATATGATTACCGGTAATAAACCACCGCGGCGACGATTCGGGCACACGCAATTCGACCAAGAATTAACGTCAGCTGGGACGCTGCTGTGTTCGCGTTCGCGCGTGTAAATGGCGTGGCACGCGTATATACGCGCACACAGGCTGTGATTCGCGATGCAGATTTATTTTACAGCGTACATCATGCGGCCGTACGGCTTCGGGATTTAGAAACCACTGCGCGTGCGTGCGTCCATCCATCAATTTATTTAATCGGATTACACACGCATATCCTGCGCGTTCATCATCGATCGTGCATCGGTGACGGAGATCGAGAGCTGCGGTGACCGTTAATGATGATTGACGTCGCGAACTTATACGTTAGCGCAACACTTCGCCTTTATCCAAATTATAGGCGTTCATCCTTCCGACGTTCATCTGAAATAATCGACAACGACAATAGAATGCGACAAAAGCATGACGTCCAACACAATACCTGTAGATCCAGAAAATTTAAATCTTCTTTCCTGCAATTTCATTTCTATAACTCTCTATAAATCATAGATTAGACCTATTAGATCAGTGGCCCTAAATAATGGTAAAATGATCTTGAGACAAAGTTGCAAACGATTATATAAAATGAGGCATGAGGCTTAAACATGCATATGTATTCGACCGCATTCTCTATTCTATACATTCTAATTCTTATTATTCTTATCTTTTATCTTTTATCACGGTTTCGTATCTTTTTCGAGTTCTTTGTGTTCAGGAAATTTAAAATCTTTCTTCTATTTTCAATTAATGGACTTTCTTAGCAAAGATATCCAGACAACCAGACCTGCATTGATTGCGAACCAATCGTCATACGTTTCGAGTAATGTTTCGAAACATTTTGGGATTCCCGCTCCCTAGTGGACAACATTATATAAGACGGCACAGGATATTTGTCTTCAGGATATTCTTGTTCCGACTTTTCATTGTTTATCTTAGTTTTGTAATTTTCCCGAGTTCTTTGTGCTTTAGTCAATGTGCTATATCTTCTCCTCCGCGATATAGTTTGTATCATTCTTGTGAGCTATAATAGGATTATTTTGCCAATATAATTGGGATTTCTCGAGATTTCTTCAACAACATCTAACAGTCATCTCTAATGATTTCTTCATGATTCTTAATAATGTAGGATCCAAAATTAGATAAAATGAAAAGTATAATGTAAATAATGGGTTTTCGACGCTTCAGATTAAAAATGGAACAGTAAAAGAAACACTTTATTCTTATCCACTAGGGTAGAATGTCGCCAGACTATAAAATGAGGCATGAGGCTTATCTCACGACGGATCTCACAACTCACAACTCTTAATTCTAAACTCTAAATTTATAACTCTCAAATTCACAATTCACAGCTCTTTTCTCACACTCTTCATAGTTCGCTCATTTTTATGACTTTCTCGATCCTTCGATCCTTCATTCCTTCTCCGACAATTTTCCGTGTTTACTTTCCTTCTCCGTCTCACATGATTACACGAAAATAACTCTGAAATATTTATATCGACCAATCATTGTATATTATTATCTAATCTAGATGTTGCTGTACGAGCCTTCGAGCGTCAACAGTTTTCTCTCGCGTTTGCTCTTTGTTTTTGGACATGACGCGTCCAAACACATACACATATAACACACACGCAACATACACATAACGCTTCGATCGATTTCTAGGTCATTAGCACGCGTCAATCACAATTTTTCGATGTCTTTTCTTTTATTCTACAATAATATAATTCGCACCGCAACAAATTAATCACGATGATCAAGACTGAATCAGCTTCTTAACGACAATTGCCATGGTAAGCTACGACTGTTGAATTCTTGTAAGTAGAACAAAACACTTTACTCTATACTTCCATCACGGGATATTTTTTGCAGACTATCCCCGGAGAGAATCACATGATTTATTAATATTCAAAAACAGTGATCTCGTGTTTCTTCTGGTCTGAGTATTAACAGTCGCGACAGCTAGGACATAACATAGATATGGTGATAGCAGTGAAATAGAATAAATTTCATCATAGAAACCTATAGAGAGGAATTCAAGAAGATGTATGATCATCAATGTGTCAAAGAAATGTTAGTGCGGCAACAATCTTTGATGGTCGAGAAAGAAAAGAAGAAATATGAATTAATTAAACACGAATTAATTAAACACGAATCTCAACTTATCAAGACTCACTTAATATTTCAAGTAGCGCAGCTAAACGAAAGATTTTCGTCCATTAATAAACAGAAACTCGGATACACGTGTCAAAATCAGATCATGATGATGAATATGCAGAAGGATATAAAGGATCTAAAACGCGAATTAGGGCATCTACAAAACAGCGGCTTCCAGGAACAGCCATTGCAATGCTCTACTCCCTTACTGCAAAACTCTGACGCTATCAACGTCAGCAACTCATTCCGAAATATATTCTTCGAACCCGAAGACCCGCACATATTTCTCCGCGAGGCCCTTAAAAGAGTTCCCGAATTTAATGGGGACGCATATCTACACCAATTTATTCTCGCATGTCATCGGGCGAAGAAAGTGATCCCACCATCGGCCGAATGGGATCTAACGAAGCTTTTAATCAACAAATTGTCTGGAGATGCTTATACAATCGCGGATCTCGCGCATTGTAAAACTGTAGAAGAGTTAATAGATACATTAAGTTGGACATTTGATCAATTGAGATGTGTCGAAGAATACTATAAAGAGCTGTTTTCGATGTACCAGAAAAGGAACGAAAGTGTGTTATCATACATACAGCGGATAAAGGACTTCCGGACGCTAATAATAGATGCCAAACGACGAGAATGCGGTAGTGTATCAATTGATAAACAGAACGAAATAGATGCTACAGTAGCTAAAGCATTTTGTCAAGGATTGCTGATGGAATTCAGACTTCACCTATCCGACATCCACTACACTCAACTTTCCGAAGCATTTTCATACGCGATATACTTGACGGGAGTGCAATGCATGGAAAAGCCGAAGACTCTGGAAATAAAAAAAAAGATGCCCTCTAACTCCACTAACAATTCTGTTACACCCATAGAGATAGTGCAAAAAAATAATTCAGTACAAGAAAACACTTCTAATTACAGTGCTGAGAATCAAAAAAACCAAAGAAAATTCGGACAAATGTGCCCATGTTGTGCAAGTTTGGAATACAATGATTGTTTTAAGCCTATGGAATAATTCATGTCATTTATCGGGAAATAATCCAGCGTTTAGGGAAAACCGGACGAATCACAAACGCAGGACCGTCTCAAACGACAGATCGTCCGATGGATAGATGGAACAACACGCAACGTCTGCAGAACCGCAATATTAAACTCCAAAACTCTCTCGCATCCCGTCTATAACGATTTTAGCCGAAAGACTATCCCATAAAAACATGCTCATAGTAAACGTATGAAAATAAATATCGTAAAAAAATAGAATTTGCATTCTGACAACATCATTGATACCAGCGATATGATAATTATTACCAGAATTACCAAAGGACAAATTGAAATGATCGGTTTGACCATAATCATCTATTTGGGACACGATACCCAATTGCATTGTCGTCGAAGACGACGTCGCTACAGCGCAGGAAGGAATCATAAAAGACTATCTTTAGAACGTAAAACAGATCCAAATTCTTCTATTTCTAAAATCTTGTCTTTATTTTGCTCATCATGCATGTAGGATTGTCAGAGAATTCAAAAGACTCTTCTGAGGATTATATTCCTTGTTGAAAAAATTTCGATATGAAATATCTTGGTTCAAAAAGCTATGAAGCAATAGAAAGCATATTATTGTAGGGGACATGTTAGAGAAAAAGTCCTTAGACAAAATCACCGAAAACTGGAGTATGTTTGTGACAAAGATTCATCACATTCGGATTTGCCAACACCGGAATTACTCGCTATCATATTGATGAAATTGATTGACGAAATCATTGTCATCCAGGACTATGCACAACATTCAATCTATGGATGGAATCTATATCTCCTCGGAGCTATATTAACACATCTTCTCTTATATCTGGACGCACGAAGCAAATCATCAGGAAAACAATTAAAAAACAGCAATGCAGCTGTTTAGTGGAAACTAACGAAGAAGTAAAAAGTATCACAATAATGATCAGATGCCTGGAATCAACATTGTTGCGATACGGCGAGTATCGCCGTAGTTAAATAAATATGTATATAAAATAAAATGTAAAAACCCAAATGTACAAAATGAAATATAAATGTCATTGAAAAATGTCAGAACAGAACATGCAACATTTTCTATCAGGAGGGAAGATGTAATGCTCGATGCAATATTTATAGACCCTTTAGGGAATTCAAAAGCTTCCACGATTTCCTATAATCCTCTCGGCAAAGACACAAAGTAGATCTATACTAAATTGCGAGTTTTAAATAATGATCTAATGACACAGAATATCCTAGTATTAGATGCCTATCGGCATTTTCTCATAATAGGAATATTTAAGACGACGTACGAATCGCCTCCAGGATATTCTTGCTCTTTCATGACTTTTCATCTTTCATTTTAGTTTTGGATCTCTCCCGAGTTCTGTCTGCTTTAGCCAATGCGTTATATCTTCTCATCTGCGAAGTAATTTGCATCACATTTGTACGACTAATAAAATATATTTATTTTGTCAATATAATTTTCTCGAGATATTCTTTCAACAACACCGAACGGTCACCTCCAGTATTTCCTTACGATCCTTAATAATAAAATTCGCGCCGCGATAAATTAATCACGATGATCAAGACCGAATCAGGCTTCCTAACGACGACTACTATTGGTAAGCTGCGATCACTGAATTCTCTTGCGCAGAATAGGAGAATTTGCCTGTACTTCTCTTACTTGTGATCGTTATCTCTGGGAAGAAACATACGATTCGTTAACATCCGAAAACAGCGATGGTGTCTCGTGCTGCTAGTCTGAGTATTAACAATCGCGGCAGCCGGGAAGTAACAGAAGTTAACTTACGACTGCAAGAAGCTAAGTATTAACTTGTATTCCGAGTTAATTAAATTTACAATTAGGGACTTTATCAACAACACTGGTCATTATTATATCGTTCTTTCGTTATAGTGTCATCAGTATTCGATCGATCATTTCTGTTATTATCTTTCGCATCTTATTGTTCATTATTATTATTATTGCTTTACTTCAGTACCCCCCTTCGTTAAGAAGAACAATTCAAATTCCGTCTTCATTCGAGAATGGTTTCCAGCCAGTCTTAGCTTTAAGAACGTTACGTTACGCTCGAGTTGAACGAAGAAATGACCGAAAAAATATAATGCACTTGTTTATACATTTAGATCAAGTTCTTCTCAGAACTTTATCATTTTGAACAGTCAATATTAACGTAATAATCTGGATCTAAATCCGCATCGTTACGTAATTTGCCATCATTCCATTTCTATCCAACCTTATATTCTGACCTTATGCCTTACACGAACAACAATGTCGTCATTATTTTGATGATGGACTAATGATAGCATCATTAACCCCAGAGAGATATAAGAGACTCCATAAGAGGAATTTGCTTTTTGAACATATAAACTTATAAATTTCGCAGATGTCGAATTCAACACTTGAATTCATTTGTTTGTATATCTGTCATTGTATCATAAGAAGAAGACTTAAACTACAAGACAAACTATAGAACTTGAAATACAAATGTGCACGAAGTGAGAATTAAAAATTAAAATCCATAGAAGCAAGATCGATATCTCGCGTTTATCTTGATCGAATCTGATATCCACATCGTATCAACATTTTCCACGCGAACGGCGAGCTAGTCAGAGACGGATTCGTAAAATTCGTTATCATCATGACGACACTTGTGACGCCCTTGTTTCATATTTATGAGAGACGGCATTTTAGCATATTCAAAACATAAATTACTTTCAGCGGGGTAAGAGTCATCTAGCCAATAAAATACTGCCCGGAGTTTATCTCTCGTCTCGCACGATTCCAGGTGGAGGTTACCGAACCGGTAACCGGAGAGAGTTCAGGACGAATAGAGGTGGAAAGCTGAATTATGCACGATTGGAAGTCCCACTCCTGCAATCACATAGAAAGTTTTCATGCAAAATCGCGCGGCTGACTTCCTTTTACAATGCAAATTTCACGGTAAACACCCGCGCTTTTCCGCGGTATCCGATCATTGCTGTTTTCGCGATACATTGACGGATATCTAGACGAGTTTTGTGAGCGATATCTCGACCGGATCGATGAGACTTTTAAGCCCGAGTGTCTCTCTAGTAACTCTTGCAACAGAACAATTACAAGTTATTACAGGAATACATAGCTTTTGTAGTATTTATTCATGGAGAAGTAAATCGCGGAATGTCCAACTTTTTTATAAATCATAAAGATTCTTTAACAAACAGTTTTTGTAATTACATAGAGAAAGAGAGGGATCATTCTTCGATATTTCAATAATTTTGAAATGTGTCATCAAAGTCACCATCATGAGTAACATTTTCAAGATTTTAATCAAAGATCATTGTTTATCAAAAAAATATTAACAGGAGAAGTTTGAGAAATATAATAATTGTCAGTACTAGCCAAAGATATAATTCGCTTACGTGTGCGTATGCACACAAAAGCTGCGTGAGCAATGTTCTCAAGATAAACTCTCAAGATTTTAGTTGAAGATAATTATTTATCAAATGCCAGCTAAACCTTTAAGAATGTTACGACGACAACTATTTACATATTTCAAAATTATTAAGATTGCAAGATTGCTTTCCTCATGATCGCCAACAGCTCTCCCACGCATCCTTATTGCAAATATATATTATCGTTTTATATATATATATTATAGTTTTAAAAGTATTCCATGAGAACCCAGCGCACCTCGATAAAGGAATGTTCCGCGCGGCTATTACAAGTTTCTTGCCTGGAAGTCGTTCGGTTCCTCCATGTTTTCGTTTCCGTTTTCATCGGACGCCACCCTTCATCCACGACAAAATGAAATATCTTCTGGCGGGCTTCGGTAAATAGCTAAAAGTACCATGAATCATGCCAGCGAGCTTATGCTACATCGAGCGGAAAATTACGAGTGGCCGAGTCGAATGCTCGGCAACGGACAATGGCTTCGTGTCGCAATCGGATATCGAAGAAGTAAACTTCTTAGGTTCGTGATAATCGCAGAGCACGCACGTTCATCGCTAATTTATATCGGATTCCCGAAGGCAGGTGCTTCGGAATGGTATCCGATCGAGTAGCGATCAAGTTGCCGCGACAAGCGAGCGTGCCTGTCGAGAAGCTGATCAATCGAGTGGAATAATCCTTGATGCAGAGATGGTTGACAGAATTACGAATACAAATATAAAATATGTGGTTTTTAAGCTGTATTGCATATATGAGAGAAACGTGTGTGGGGGACTTGAGGAGTTCAATAAGAAGTTCCGGGGGAGGAGGGAGAGGGGATGGGGGGAGCAATCTCCGGTAGGCGCCCTTTGCAGGGCGAACAGAAACGCTTTATCACACTTTACATCTTACAGATTACATCTTGATGCAAATGCGGGTGCATGAAAAATGCAGAAAATCTTGAGCTCCGTCCATTCGTGTCCGGATCAGAGTCCGTGCGCGACTGTCGTCACACGTTCACTTCCCCCCTCCGTTCACTTCCCTTCCCTTTCGAATGAGATTCAACATTAACGCTGCCCGTCGTCGGCTACATGTTCCTCAAAAATCCTCGTTCCTCTTGGCGGCGGGGAAGCCGCGCATCCTGCGGCACTTATATGAGAATTCTCGCCGAAGAATTTGCATTTTGCGACCGTGGTCCGCGCTGCTGCGAGCCGGCCGGCAAAATGCTCCGAGCGTCGCGGCTCTGGAATTAAGGGAGCTTAAGATTTAATGCGTTTCGACTCCCGAAGTCCTACTTCGCTGGCCCGATAATTCAACCCCGCGCCCAGCGCGAAGGCAGTGTCGGAGTTTTGCGCCGAGTAACCCGCCGCGCGAAAAAACAACCTTCTGTCCTGCCTCCTCTCCATCCTGCTTTTCACTTGCCTCTCTCTCTCTCTCTCTCTCTCTCTCTCTCTCTCTTTCTTTTTCCTTGCTCTGGCACGATATCGGTTGCTCCGTTTGCTCCACGCTCGCCAGTCTTTGTTCAGCCAATGGTCGCGTCAAACCCTGCGAATGCTTTGCATAATTTCTCACTTTTGCATAACCATATTGCTCCTTTTTTCACGTCCTCATCGGGAGAGGAAACTAAAAATCCGTCTTGGCTTAAAACGGATCATGTTCTGCTTCTCCGAGGGAGATCGATAACGTTTAATATTCCTTTCTTGACATTGTTCGATATTACACGGACGTTCTTTCAATATTATTTGTACAGTCTAAGAACAGGAAAAAATTTCCTAATGTGTCACGCACGCATAAGCATACCTTACACTAATTGAGCACGATGAAGCTACATTTTCTTCAAGCTTTATAAGCGTTAGAGTTTGTTCTACATATCGCATACAGGTATTCCGGACTGTAAAAGAATTTAGAACTGTTTGATCTTCTGTGAGAAAGATGAGAAATTCCGGAATCGTGCTGCCGAAAAGATTCAAATATGTGTGTGTGTGTGTGTGTGTGTGTGTGTGTGTGAATGAATATTTGTGCACATATGTATAATAACTGTTTTGGAATTTCATTAGAAAAAACCTCATGAACTTTTGCTACTCGATATTTATTCGATAAATCTGGCTGCGAGGCATGGTAAAGTTCCGGTGAAAATTAAAATGTGTAACTCGTATCGTATCGGCATATTTATCGTTTAGGCATTGAGGATGCCAGTGAAACATGGTTCGATTCGTTAACTGAAATCGTGAAACTGCAATGTATGCTGTTATGTTCTACGTAAACAAAAAGAAAGAAGAAAACGAATCGCGCGATGTTTGCCTACGCATATCTGCGGGATTAGTTTCCAAAAGACTTCAAGCATTGCATTTCGGATCAAAGGCATGACAGCGTAAATATCGTTATTATCTACTTGACAATGTCAATCATAAATTTTCTCTTTCTTTTGTTCCACGGATTCTCCCGGTTTCCCGACTTTGTGGACACTTTAATATCCGCGAGATTGACGTTTCCTTTTAGCGCGTTCGCGTTGAAACGCTCTCGTCCCTAACCGTGACGTCCAGCTAAATGTTTCTTTCTACAAATGGGATATTGCGATATTACATCACTCGTTACATCGCAAAACTGCCAGGCCATGCTTGAAGTTTTCGGCAAAAACGTCGAAGCAAAAATTCATTTATCAAACAAACGTGCATTTGCAACTGCAACATCATGCGCATCTGAGGTGCCATTTGTATCACGGTATCGATAAGCTATTTGATCATCAAGAGCTACAATGTGCAAGTTAGCCGACTCACGCGCATGAATAATTTCCTGTTCATCGACAGCAGTCTGCGCTTGTTCCGTTTTGAAGCGGAACGCGTTATGGAATTATCGCGATTCGTATCTCGTCGTACTTAAAACATTAAAATTATGGATCGATATCGCGACATAATTAATTACATCGCCGGAGACACGTAATTTTCATTTGTAAGGACTGACACGTGTATGTATATTTTTACTGACTCATTACAAAGATACGTATGCAAAACTGTTTGCAGTCTCGCGAACATGAATCCGCAAGCGAACGGAAAGTTGAAGCGTATCCATTGAATACCGGCCGCGAAATGCCAGTTGAAAAACGTCCTATTTGTAAAAAGAGAATCTGGAAAAGAAATTAATATTTCAATCGGTCCTGAAAAGCATTTTCACGTTACGTCGAAACAATCAAAACGGCAAAATGGAATATAGCTTTATTTACGTCGCTCAGCGATTCCGTTACGCTTCCCCTCGATTATACGATCGATTTGTGCTATCTCGCCCGCTATAGTTTTGAACAGTAGCGGATAGTAGTTTTAAGCGATATCCGGTATTAATATCGCACCGCCGTCGGTCCCTGCCGAATCTAGCGGTCCCAGATGAGCCGTTGCAATTGCAGCCGCCGGTTTACCTGCGCGCACGCTGGCAGTGCCGGATTAATTTACGACGAACAAAGCACCGGCGTCGACGAAACAAAGCGGCGCGGGGCGCGCGGGAAGGAAACTTCATTTTCTTACATCCGGGGTGCGGATTAACGGCCTCATTTATCACCGGCTGACCTTTCGACCGCGATATCTCCACGAGCGGTCCGCTCTCCGCGCAGCGACACAGTGGCGGAGCGATTCGTCCGGCTGTCTACAGCAGCCTTACGCGAATTACCGGCTTCGCCTCGTCCGCCATGTAGTGCACAGGACACGTATCACAGTGTTCCATTTGTAGACGGAAGACATTTCGCGAATCGTACGAGAACTGGTCCATCGGCTTGCGCCGGGAAGTCCTCCCGCTTACGTTGACCAAGCGCGAATCGCCGGAAGTGTGCTTAACGAGAGTGGTTTATTGTTGAACAAACGAATACCCGCGTACATCGAACATGCGGGTGTTACGCACACGCGTTTACGCGTACTGTGTGTTCTAATCGAAACCGGCAAAAGCGAAGACAACCGCCGATAGATCTAAAGCAGCGAGTAGCGCTAATTGTAATTAATTATGCGACCGCGTTAACAATCAACAATCAACAAGCTATGCGGGACCAAGTCCGAAACTAGAGAACGCAACACCGGTCGCGATGAACGAAAAACACATAATATCCTGACGGCCCATTCTTCCCTCCTTGTCCAGCGGCATCGTTACCGACGCCTGGCATCGTCCATTCGACGAGCTTTTGTGTCGCCTTCCGGTGAATCCCGAGCGTTCGCGCGTCCGGTTGGAGGATCTCTTCTTCCGTGGGGAGAAAGCTAGAGCAAACCCCGTCGCCACAATGGCCGATACCGCTGCAATCGGGATGTGCGCGCATCTTCCTTCATCGTCGTTCGATGAATGCGGCGCCTAAGGAACGCACGTGAAATGTGTAGGGCGCACTTCCTCCCTTTCCGCCCTCTCATCTGCGGGAATTCCTCGGTCAATTTGGAGCCGAGAAAATCCGACCAACCGCCACCTCTTTCCCGTTTCCCTCGACTTTCCCATCTCTCGCTTGAGCTTCGATCCCAATTGCGTAATCGCACTTATAGTCCTTGCGTTTTGTGTTCCTCTATGCGTTCTACTTCTGTTCTCCTGCGCGAGGAACGGTTTCAACGTTCCCAACGATGCGCCCCGCGGAGGGTCTTGTAATTGCTCGTTAAATTGTTTCTTCCCTGTCACCTTGTCCGTTATGCGTAATATTATTCTGCGGCGCGGCGCGTTCAACGTGGCCGGCTGGCCAATTTAGCTGGATGTATATTTAATATGCATGAGGAAACTCCTTGTGCCGGATAATTTAATGATGAATGAAAACAAAAAAAGTGTACGTGCGCGCGTGTGCACTCGCGAGATTATCCTGTTATGGAGGAGTCTTTTCGACATCCGCAATAGCCGAACAGAAATGATCTTGCTTTTCCGAACAGACGAGTTGTAAAATTCGCGCGAATCATCTCTTTCCTCTACCTCTCCCCCCTCCCACCACGGTAAATGCATAATCTCGCGTGTAGATATACAGGTGAAACGATCGCGCCAAAGCGGCGACGGTAAAAACATTTGTGGACGCGTTTTAATCCCATCCCGAGTACAGAGCGCGCTTTATCCGGGCCGCTTTGCGCCCGTTAAATAATCCAAAACGCCAATTTCCCCTAGCCGAGGGTACTTTTTCGCTCGGTCGCCCCACGCTTTTGTGCCGACTTCAAGTTACTTCCGCATCGCGGAAACCGAGTTTCCCCGCAACCCGTCGGATCCACGCCTACCCGAAGAGGGAGGGGAAGAGAGGAGAGAGAGACAGAGAGAATAGCGACGGGGTAATATCGCCGCGATGAAGGCTGCCAGGGTGTACACCGAGCGTTATAAATGCCTGCACGCGCGCACGATTTTATGGAAAAACGACGCGAATGTACGAACTGATAGCTGATTGATAAGGACAAAGACACAAGCGATGTTCACTGATAACGGATAATAATAATAATGATATTTGTGATTAATATTCGACGGTAATAAGGGTAATAGAGACGCAGGGATGAAATCAAGAACCGGAATAAATTGCGTGTCCGAAGAGATTATATTTGGGAAAAAGTGAACGCGGTTTCGTATTCTTAGCTGAAAACGAATAAATTCGGACTCGAAGACATATTTGGTGTTGTTATTAATGATCAAAGTCATTTTGTCGTATGAAGCACTATATTTTCACCAATAGCATGACGAATCATTTCAGCGACTTCAGCAGCGTTCTTTTTTAACTGAAATGCGAGGAGATCATTGCTCTGCACTACTTTGAGTACGCTCTTTAATAGAGGCCATCATATATTCATTTGTTTTTGGAGGTTATGTTACCCGCTCCATTACTTCATATGGTATTTTGAAAGCTGTTAAAAAGCATAGCTGTTAGAAAGCATAGCTGTTAAAAGAAGGATCAGTATTCTAATTTGAAATGCTTTTCTATATCAGCGAAAAGGAAGCAAGAAATTAATTTGTACATTTAATAACAATATTCGAGCGTCCGATTTATATGTTCGCGTTATTATTTTTCAGTAATCCTATATAAAATACATTATTCCTTCCAAAGATTCATTAAAGATTCGCGTTTTACTCTAGACAAAGTGTATTCGTCGGATTCATTGCAATTACGATTATCTCGGATTACTCTTTTTACCCTTATAGAGTAGGCAACAACAAAGAGATGTACGATATTTGTGACGCAAATGTACGCGCTTCGAGTACGCGCCGTCAACTATTTCAATAGGTTCCGTCCGGCGAATACGCGCACGCGCGCGCATGTGTCTCATTCAATTTATACATGCACATCACGTACACGCGTTCCGACAATAGGCGCTTGTTACAACGTGTTAATATCCATGGAACGCGCGCGACACATAAGGAAAATCGTAAACGGCGTCAGAAATTTACGCATGAACATCAATGCACGCACGGTGGCTCCTCGTGCTTTCCGCTATAAAGGAAACATAATCTCGCTATTTGGAACGTCATTTCTGTGCTCATATAACGCTCTACGTTATTCGCGCTACTTGCGACAATATGGCGATTCCATATCAGATCGTCGAAATGTTTATTTTAAAAATATAACGGGAACGTACGATATCCCCATGGGGACGCATCGTATTTTTTATATAAGGAAATACGTCGTTCGTATTAACGTATTGCAAGGTTAATAAATAATTGCAGTAAGTCGGTTGCGTACTATCAACGTATTTATTAGGTGTACAAATTAATTTCTTACTTTTTTTAAAAAAAGAAAATCTCGAGTTTATGTAGTCGAGCGAAAATGACTTGTTGGATAGCTCCGAGTATAGCAAGTTCCTTTTCTGTTTGAGTTGAATTTTAATCCAGTAGACGCTACGATTCCTCGTCTTGAAATTTTTTAGTTTGAGCAGGACGTTCTCTATCTTTAAGGCAAAAATCTCTCTTGCGAAATCTCTTGAATAAATTTTTGCAAATCGATCACTGCATCTTCAATAATACGATAAATAATTTCAGCGGCTTCAGTGATGCTGTTTTTTAGGTAAAAAATGCGAAGACATCATTACTGACGAATATGCTCCTTATTAGAAGCCATCATGTATTCTGTTTTTGAATGTTATGTTATCTGCTATACGCAGTATCTTAAAAACATAGCTGTCAACACTTAAAAATCAGTATCAGAAGAATCAGTATTCCAAAGTGATCTTCTAGATCAGCGAAGGAAGCAAGAAATTAATGTAAATCTAATATAATAAGTAAAATCTTATATAAAGATTTTATTCCTTAGAGATTCCCTAAAGATTCAACAACACGTCGTTATCATGATAAAAATTATGATAAGAGTAATATTACGTGTAACTAAGAGGGAAAAATATTACATAGTATATAGCAGCAATATACGCAGAGAACAAACAATGACGCAACAATGAGAACGTAATGACAACCACGGATCGAAGCTTAACGCCTGACATCCTGCAAGGGACGAATCGAAATGTTGGTTCGTGCTCATTCAAAGCAGATTACTGCGCATAATGCGAGAATGTATCGCAAGCACGCCGGTTTTAGCCGACATCAAGCGCAACGCTCACGTACACGTGATTGTATTTGAGTAATATGAGCTATCCGCATATCGAACACCCTTCGTACGGAAAGGACGCGGACTGGGTTCTTATATTCGCCGATGTGATACGTAATATTCGCGCGATGCTTGCGCGTTGACAACGGTATCGCGAATTACTCGCATTGTAAAACGGAGGAGATTATCGCGCGCGCGCGCGTGCGCATGTGCGTCTTTATTCGGCGATAACGAGAAAATACGCGGATAATGGAGAATCCCGCGGATTATTAAGCTGTCGCGCCTCCGCCACGGCGAGTTGCATCTCCGACGAGTGACAGCGGGTTAATTAAACGGGAACTAATCGGATTGCATTAATGCAAAACCCCCGGGTCGCGCCCGAAATGTTCAAACGTTATTTGCCCGGTTAATCAACGCGCGCGATACCCCGCGAACAGCCCCTCTCCCTTCGCTTTGATGCGCATCCATTTCCACGCGGGCGTACGTAACGCGCCGCGAAAGTTCATAATCTGAAGAACTATTAGATCGGATGCATGATTTATCGAATCTCGCAGGATGTGGCGAACATCGGATGATTAATTCCGTCGGGAGGCATCTTCCTGTCTCTCTTCCAAGACTATTGGATCGCGAGCTTATTGTCGAGCCTTCCGGCCTCCCTTTCGAGCATCATCATTCATCGTATCGACTGACGCGATTACAGCCCTTTAGCGCGGATATCCTGCGCGACAATCTTTCGTAGCGTAAGTCTAATAGCGCGTCGATTGCGCGAATGCCGCTTAATAAATCCCATTTTACAGATTGCATCTCTCTGTCAACGTCATCACGCGCGACACGTTACGAAACTGAACCAACTCGCGTATCTATGAGAGCGGATCAAAAGAGAAGAACACATGACGAATACATAATGCAATATATATTGTTATATCTTTATTTATCTACATACCTCGATGCTATCTTTTCTTTCTTCAAGCAGCAATCGAACTCACTGCAGAAGAAACGCGATCGATAAGCAGAGTTATTGTCCGAAGACTTGGCATCTTGCTTCCTTATCCGTGCGGGACGAAGGCAACATTGCTTCATTAATCGCCAATCGAATTCAAGTTCATGCTACACAAAAGTTTTCTCCTTTATGGTATTTATGCTTTGGATAAAGCCTTAGTAAAAACTATGGATAGATTGGGCAACCTAGTCAAAACAACCCTGTAAGGAATTTGACTCCATCATTTACGCATTCTTACAACAAGAAGAGTGATAATTCAAGTTATAGTTCTTCCGACATGATACAACATATAGATACAACATATATATTGCCATATAACGTCCTCAGTTATTGCACAGCAGCATCCTACCGATGGGAATAGGTGGACTATGATTGGGAAAGATTATGTATTCGCATTCCAAACTAGTAACTTCAGCTCTGAGCGTCGACGCGAAGAAGTTCGAAACGAATATCAAGGATCGAAGAGAGAGGGAAAGCTGACTCTCTTAGAGACACTCTCTTTTATCATCGTATTACGACGTCGTGCTCGAATCGATACGCGAACACGTGTCATCGTTCAGCATATACTCTCATCCCGCCGCCAAACAGCGCCGTACCTTCAGGAACAGATTTCGTAAGGCCCGCACCCTCGCAGAACGATACGCTAAAGCGAATTTCGTATTCAAAGGCGTTTGCCGGCGCTGTCCGCGCGGCACCTAGAGGGAGACACTTGGATTCGATTCGGGAGATAGGGCAAAAATTGATTTACAAGGTGCTATAGGCTAATGTATAAAATATCAGGCAAAACTTGCAGCATGACAGAATGCGAGCAGGACGCGATCAGGATTCCCGATCCTTTATGGGATTCCGATAAAATGGCGCGCTCTCGGAAGCAGATCGGGCGATGCGGGGTTAGCCGATCAAATTGGATTTATCGCGGATCGATTTATCGCCCGATGCCCTTAGCGCGGCCTATCGCGCAAATAATAGGGTCGGCACAAAGCAGATTCGCTCACATGGGCGGCTCGCCGCGACCGCGATCACAATCGTGATCACAATCGTGATCCATGCTTTCTCGTGTACATACAAGTACCAAACAAGCGAGCGGTCGCTGCTGCCTGCCGATCGGCCGAGGTTCGCGCATTCGAGGTATCGATTTATTATCCGTCCCGAGTGCGCGAGGTTTGTATAATTATGCGATCATGAGGACCGATCTCCCGCTGATGCGTTGGTTCATCTATCGCCGCGATTAAAGAATCCTCCTCGAGCGACGAAAATCTTGCGGGAAGCGGAAGGAATTTCAGTCCCGCCCGCATCGGCGAGGCGCAAGCGTTTATCTGCGAGAAATTCGACGTATGGCATCCTTGCTGTGGTCCGTTTTCACCGAGTAATCCTCGCAAAACATTCTCCCGGTTTTGCCTGCTCGCGTCCATTGAATCGTCCCGCATTCCGCATAGAAATAATGCGGCTTAATCTGGCTTACGTTAACCAGCGGGATAAACACTCGGTTTTTGTCGAACGAGCATTGAAATGCGCGTTATTTGCGCCCGCGGCGTTTATATGGCGATAAGCATGCATTAGCCTCGTTTGCTCGTGATTTGTTTGCCGCCCGCGTACGATTCACAATAGTGCAATAATTCTTGATCATTAGGAGATATTGCCTGCTCCGACGAATCAAATCAATGGAATACTTTCTGCGACATGTACACACACACACACACGCACACAGAGAGAGAGAGGGGGGAGGGGGAGGGGGA